>BQMF02000120.1:600000-942647 GCA_027922465.2 Turritopsis dohrnii | reverse complement strand
GGGTCAGTGCATAGGCTGAAAATAAGCATTTTTCAGGCCAATTCCTGCATGTGCAAAATATGGGGAAAATCGAACCCCCTGAACTTCAAAGTACACACCCATACTATTGACCACTGACATGCCCTGATGAATTCCCACCACACCCATTTTCATCTAGTCACAGGGAAAGTCCAAAATTTAGGGTCAATGCATAGGCTGAAAATAAGCATTTTTCAGGCCAATTCCTGCATGTGCGAAATATGGGGAAAATCGAACCCCCTCAACTTCAAAGTACACACCCATGCTATTGACCACTGACATGCCCTGATGAATTCCCACCACACCCATTTTCATCTAGTCACAGGGAAAGTCCAAAATTTAGGGTCAATGCATAGGCTGAAAATAAGCATTTTTCAGGCCAATTCCCGCATGTGCAAAATATGGGGAAAATCGAACCCCCTGAACTTCAAAGTACACACCCATACTATTGACCACTGACATGCCCTGATGAATTCCCACCACACCCATTTTCATCTAGTCACAGGGAAAGTCCAAAATTTAGGGTCAATGCATAGGCTGAAAATAAGCATTTTTCAGGCCAATTCCCGCATGTGCAAAATATGGGGAAAATCGAACCCCCTGAACTTCAAAGTACACACCCATACTATTGACCACTGACATGCCCTGATGAATTCCCACCACACCCATTTTCATCTAGTCACAGGGAAAGTCCAAAATTTAGGGTCAATGCATAGGCTGAAAATATGCATTTTTCAGGCCAATTCCTGCATGTGCAAAATTTGGGGAAAATCGAACCCCCTGAACTTCAAAGTACACACCCATACTATTGACCACTGACATGCCCTGATGAATTCCCACCACACCCATTTTCATCTAGTCACAGGGAAAGTCCAAAATTTAGGGTCAATGCATAGGCTGAAAATAAGCATTTTTCAGGCCAATTCCTGCATGTGCAAAATATGGGGAAAATCGAACCCCCTGAACTTCAAAGTACACACCCATACTATTGACCACTGACATGCCCTGATGAATTCCCACCACACCCATTTTCATCTAGTCACAGGGAAAGTCCAAAATTTAGGGTCAATGCATAGGCTGAAAATAAGCATTTTTCAGGCCAATTCCTGCATGTGCAAAATATGGGGAAAATCGAACCCCCTGAACTTCAAAGTACACACCCATACTATTGACCACTGACATGCCCTGATGAATTCCCACCACACCCATTTTCATCTAGTCACAGGGAAAGTCCAAAATTTAGGGTCAATGCATAGGCTGAAAATAAGCATTTTTCAGGCCAATTCCTGCATGTGCAAAATATGGGGAAAATCGAACCCCCTGAACTTCAAAGTACACACCCATACTATTGACCACTGACATGCCCTGATGAATTCCCACCACACCCATTTTCATCTAGTCACAGGGAAAGTCCAAAATTTAGGGTCAATGCATAGGCTGAAAATAAGCATTTTTCAGGCCAATTCCTGCATGTGCAAAATATGGGGAAAATCGAACCCCCTGAACTTCAAAGTACACACCCATACTATTGACCACTGACATGCCCTGATGAATTCCCACCACACCCATTTTCATCTAGTCACAGGGAAAGTCCAAAATTTAGGGTCAATGCATAGGCTGAAAATAAGCATTTTTCAGGCCAATTCCTGCATGTGCAAAATATGGGGGAAATCGAACCCCCTGAACTTCAAAGTACACACCCATACTATTGACCACTGACATGCCCTGATGAATTCCCACCACACCCATTTTCATCTAGTCACAGGGAAAGTCCAAAATTTAGGGTCAATGCATAGGCTGAAAATAAGCATTTTTCAGGCCAATTCCTGCATGTGCAAAATATGGGGAAAATCGAACCCCCTGAACTTCAAAGTACACACCCATACTATTGACCACTGACATGCCCTGATGAATTCCCACCACACTCATTTTCATCTAGTCACAGGGAAAGTCCAAAATTTAGGGTCAATGCATAGGCTGAAAATAAGCATTTTTCAGGCCAATTCCTGCATGTGCAAAATATGGGGAAAATCGAACCCCCTGAACTTCAAAGTACACATTCAATTTATAAGTAAGCGTAAGCGTTAAATCAGTGTCATGGAAAAGTAAACTCCAAATTTTATTCATAAACTCATAATGTTTTTCAATAGAAACCCTAGCGTAAAGAGCGAAACATTGTTGTGAGTGAATATGTTTAAACACTATTTAAGCGTCTAAACGTAATTTAAGCGCTATAAAAGCGTTAAATCATTGAATTGGAATAGTGAAATCTATAATTTTTCAAAATGGTTTCTAAATTATTTTGAGTCTAAAAGCTTACATTAGTGCAAAGGGTGACATACCGTTTAGAATGAATTATTTAAAGGCTATTTAAGAGTCTAAACGTAATTTTAGCACTATTTAACTGTTAAATCCTTAAAATGGAATGGTGAAATCTATTTTTCATAATGGTCTCTAAATTATGTTGTGTTTAAAAGCTTTCACTAGTGGAATAGGCGAAATAATGTTTAGAATGAACGTATTTAAACGCTAATAGATCGTATTCACGTCATTCAAGCGTTATGTAAGCGTTCAATCAATACAGTGGAAATGTAAAATCTCCGATTATTCCTAATAATTTCCTAATGCTTTTAAACATTGCTCAAATAGATTAAATTTACTGATTTAACGTTTAAATAAGGTGTAAAATACATTTACACTTTTAAATAGCGCTTAAATATATTTATTCACAACATGTAGCTTTTAAGCCTTTATACCCACAAGAACTTATAGATTGCTAAAACATTTTTTGGATTTCACTTTTTCATCGTAGTTATTTAACGTTTAATTAACGCTTAAACTACGTTTAGACCCTTAAATAGCGTTTAGATATGTTCATTAATTACAACGTGTAGTCTTTATACTCCCAATTACTTATAAAATACTAAAAATTTTTGTGGATTTTACTTTTCCGTCGTACTCAGTTAACGTTTAATTAAGACTTAAATTAGGGTTAATCCCTTAAATAGCGTTTAAATATGTTCATTCACAACATGTCTCGCCTTGAGCAATGCTTAAAAACATTAGGAATTTATTAAGAATATTCGGAGATTTTATTTTTACATTGTATTGATTTAACGCTTACATAACGCTTGAATGACGTTATTACGATCTAATAGCATTTAAATACGTCCATTCTAAACAACATTTCGCCTTTTCCACCAGTGAAGGCTTTTAGACTCAGCATAATTTAGAGACCATTATGAAAAATTATAGATTTCATCATTCTATTTTAAAGATTTAACGCTTAAATAGCACTTAAATTACGTTTAGACGCTTAAATAGCGTTTAAATACGTTCATTCACAACATGTCTCGCTTTATGCAATGTTTAAAAACACTAGCAAATTATTAAGAATAATCGGAGATTTTACTTACCCATTTAAATGATTTAACACTTAAATAGCGCTTAAATTACGTTTAGACGCTTAAATAGAGTTTAAATATATTCACTCCCATCAATGTTTCCCTCTATACGCTAGGGTTTCTATTGAAAAACATTATGAGTTTATGAATAAAATTCTGAGTTTACTTTTCCATTGTACTGATTTAACGCTTACTTATAGATTGAATGACGTTAAAACGATCTAATACCGTTTAAATACGTTCATTCACAACAACATGTCGCCCTTTGCGCTATTGAAAGCCTTTACAGTCAAAATAATTTGGAATTCATTATGAAATTTGTAGTATTCACTTTTCCACGGTACTGATTTAACGTTTAATTAAGGTGTAAAATACATTTAGACTCATAAATAGCGCTTACATATGTTCATTCCTAACAATGTGTAGCCTTTATACTCAAAATTACTTGTAGATTACTAAAACCTTTTGTTGATTTCACTTTCCAATTGTGCTGATTTAACGTTTAATGAACGCTTAAATTATGTTAAGAGCCTTAAATTTTGTATAAATACGTTCATTCACATTATGTTGCACTTGATGCAAGCTTTGATGCTCATAATAATATAGAGATCATTATGAAAAAGTACTCTTCCCTTCCCTTCCCTTCCAATGGTTCAACGTTTAAATAACGCCTCAAGTACACTATATTTAACTTCGTTTAAACGCATAAATAGCGTTTAAATATGTTCATTCACAACATGTAGCTTTTAAGCCTTTATACCCACAATAACTTATAGATTGCTAAAAAATTTTGTGGATTTCACTTTTTCATCGTACTTATTTAACATTTAATTAACGCTTAAATTACGTTAGACCCTTAAATAGCGTTTAGATATGTTCATTAACAACAACGTGTAGTCTTTATACTCCCAAATACTTATAGAATACTAAAAAATTTTGTAGATTATACTTTTCCATCGTACTCAGTTAACGTATAATTAACGTTTAGATAAGGTTTACTCCCTTAAATAGCAATTAAATATGCTCATTCACAAGAACATGTCGCCCATTGCACTAGTGAAAGCTTTTAGGCTCAAAATAATTTGAGGATCATAATGAAATGTTGTAAATTCCACAATTGCATTCCAATGATTTAACGTTTAATTAACGCTTAAATTACGTTAGACCCTTAAATAGCTTTTAGATATGTTCATTAACAACAACGTGTAGTCTTTATACTCCCAATTACTTATAGAATACTAAAAATTTTTGTAGATTATACTTTTCAATCGTACTCAGTTAACGTTTAATTAACGTTTAGATAAGGTTTACTCCCTTAAATAGCAATTAAATATGTTCATTCACAAGAACATGTCGCCCATTGCACTAGTGAAAGCTTTTAGACTCAAAATAATTTGAAGATCATAATGAAAAGTTGTAAATTTCACAATTGCATTCCAGTGATTTATGTTTAATTAGCGCTTAAATTACGTTAAGCTGCTTAAATAGCGCTTACAATGTTCATTCACAACATGTAGCTTTTAAGCCTTTATACCCACAATAACTTGTAAATTGCTAAAAAATTTTGTGGATTTCACTTTTTCATCGTAGGTATTTAACGTTTAATTAGCGCTTAAATTACGTTTAGGTGCTTAAATAGCGTTTAAATATGTTCATTCACAACATGTAGCTTTTAAGATTTTATACTTATAATAACTTATAGATTGCTAAAAAATTTTGTGGATTTCACTTTTTCATCGTAGTTATTTAACGTTTAATTAACGCTTAAATTACGTTTAGACCCTTTAATAGCGTTTAGATATGTTCATCAACAACAACGTGTAGTCTTTATACTCCCAATTACTGATAGAATACTAAAAATTTTTGTGCATTTTACTTTTCCATCGTACTCAGTTAACGTTTAATTAACGCTTAAATTAGGTTTACTCCCTTGAATAGCGTTTAAATATGTTCATTCACAAGAACATGTCGCCCATTGCACTAGTGAAAGCTTTTAGATTCAAAATAATTTAAAGATCATAATGAAAAGTTGTAAATTTCACAATTGCATTTCAATGATATAACGTTTAATTAGCGCTTAAATTACGTTAGGCTGTAAAAAAAGCGCTTACATATGTTCATTCACAACATGTAGCTTTTAAGCCTTTATACCCACAAAAACTTGTAGATTGCTAAAAAATTTTGTTCATTTCACTTTTTCATCGTAGTTATTTAACGTTTAATTAACGCTTAAATTACGTTTAGACCCTTTAAAACCGTTTACATATGTCCATCAACAACAACATGTAGTCTTTATACTCCCAATTGCTGATAGAATACTAACAATTTTTGTGGATTTTTCTTTTCCATCGTACTCAATTAACGTTTAATTAACGCTTAAATTAGGCTTACTCCCTTAAATAGCGTTTAAATATGTTCATTCTAAACGGCATGTCACCCTTTGCACTAATAAAAGCTTTTAGACACAAAATAATTTAGAGACCATTATGAAAAATTATAGATTTCATCATTCTATTTTAATGATTTAACGCTTAAATAGCGCTTAAATTACGTTTAGACGCTTAAATAGCGTTTAAATACGTTCGTTCTAAACGGCATGTCACCCTTTGCACTAATGAAAACTTTTAGACACAAAATAATTTAGAGACCATTATGAAAAATTATAGATTTCACTATTCCATTTCAATGATTTAACGCTTAAATAGCGCTTAAATTACGTTTAGATGCTTAAATAGCGTTTAAATCTATTTACTCACAACAATGTTTCGCTCTATACGCAAGGGTTTCTATTGAAAAACATTATTAGTTTATAAATAAAATTTGGAGTTTACTTTTCCAATGTACTGATTTAACGCTCACTTAACGATTGAATGACGTTAAAATGATCTAAGAAATACGTTCATTCACAACAACATGTCGCCGTTTGCGCTATTGAAAGCCTTTACAGTCAAAATAATTTGGACTTTATTATGAAATTTGTAGATTTCACTTTTCCACAGTACTGATTTAACGTTTAATTAAGGTGTAAACTACATTTAGACATCATAAATAGCGCTTACATATGTTCATTCCTAACAATGTGTAGCCTTTATACTCAAAATTACTTGTAGATTACTAAAACCTTTTGTTGATTTCACTTTCCAATTGTACTGATTTAACGTTTAATGAACGCTTAAATTATGTTAAGAGACTTAAATTTTGTATAAATACGTTCATTCACATTATGTTGCACTTGATGCAAGCTTTGATGCTCATAATAATATAGAGATCATTATGAAAAAGTATAAATATCACTCTTCCCTGCCAATGGTTCAACGTTTAAATAACGCTTCAATTACACTTTATTTAACTACGTTTAGACGCATAAATAGCGTTTAAATATGTTCATTCACAACAACATGTCGCCTTTTGCACTACTGAAAGCTTCCATACTCCAAAAAAATTAGAGGTGATTATGAAAAAGTGTAGATTTCACTATACCATTCCAATGATTTAACGTTTAATTAACGCATAAATTACGTTTAGACGCTTAAAAAGACTTCAAATACGTTCCTTCACAGCATGTCGCGCTTGGAGCAAGCTTTTATATTCAAAATTATTCATATATTGCTATAAAAAAAATTGCAGATTTTACTTGTCCATTGTAGTGAGTTAACGTTTATTTATTGCTTAAACTACGTTTAGATCCTCAAAGAGCGTTGTCCATTCATAACGACGTCTCGCACTTTGCACTAAGGCTTCTATTGAAAAATATTATGAGATCATGATGAAAAATTGGAGAGTTCACTTTTCCATTGTAATAATTTAACGTTTAAATAACGCTTGAATGACGTTAAAACATTAAATAGCATTCAAATAAGTTCACTCGCAACATCTCCTGTTTTGAGCAAGCTTTTATACTCACAAATGCTTATAGATTACTATAAAATTTTGTAGATTTCACTTTTCCATCGCACTGATGTAACGTTTAATTAACACATAAACTACGTTTGGACGCTTAATAAGACTTCAAATACGTTCATGCAGAACATTTTGTACTTTATGCAAGGTTTTATACTCAAAATTATTTATATGTTACTATAAAAAAATGCAGATTTCACTTTTCCATTGTACTGAGTTAACGTTCAATTGACGCTTAGAATATGTTAAGACGCTTAAATAGCGTTTACATATGTTCATTCACAAGAACATGTCGCCCATTGCACTAGTGAAAGCTTTTAGGCTCAAAATAATTTGAGGATCATAATGAAATGTTGTAAATTCCACAATTGCATTCCAATGATTTAACGTTTAATTAACGCTTAAATTACGTTAGACCCTTAAATAGCTTTTAGATATGTTCATTAACAACAACGTGTAGTCTTTATACTCCCAATTACTTATAGAATACTAAAAATTTTTGTAGATTATACTTTTCAATCGTACTCAGTTAACGTTTAATTAACGTTTAGATAAGGTTTACTCCCTTAAATAGCAATTAAATATGTTCATTCACAAGAACATGTCGCCCATTGCACTAGTGAAAGCTTTTAGACTCAAAATAATTTGAAGATCATAATGAAAAGTTGTAAATTTCACAATTGCATTCCAGTGATTTATGTTTAATTAGCGCTTAAATTACGTTAAGCTGCTTAAATAGCGCTTACAATGTTCATTCACAACATGTAGCTTTTAAGCCTTTATACCCACAATAACTTGTAAATTGCTAAATAATTTTGTGGATTTCACTTTTTCATCGTAGGTATTTAACGTTTAATTAGCGCTTAAATTACGTTTAGGTGCTTAAATAGCGTTTAAATATGGTTATTCACAACATGTAGCTTTTAAGATTTTATACTTATAATAACTTATAGATTGCTAAAAAATTTTGTGGATTTCACTTTTTCATCGTAGTTATTTAACGTTTAATTAACGCTTAAATTACGTTTAGACCCTTTAATAGCGTTTAGATATGTTCATCAACAACAACGTGTAGTCTTTATACTCCCAATTACTGATAGAATACTAAAAATTTTTGTGCATTTTACTTTTCCATCGTACTCAGTTAACGTTTAATTAACGCTTAAATTTGGTTTACTCCCTTGAATAGCGTTTAAATATGTTCATTCACAAGAACATGTCGCCCATTGCACTAGTGAAAGCTTTTAGATTCAAAATAATTTAAAGATCATAATGAAAAGTTGTAAATTTCACAATTGCATTTCAATGATATAACGTTTAATTAGCGCTTAAACTACGTTAGGCTGTAAAAATAGCGCTTACATATGTTCATTCACAACATGTAGCTTTTAAGCCTTTATACCCACAAAAACTTGTAGATTGCTAAAAAATTTTGTTCATTTCACTTTTTCATCGTAGTTATTTAACGTTTAATTAACGCTTAAATTACGTTTAGACCCTTTAAAACCGTTTACATATGTCCATCAACAACAACATGTAGTCTTTATACTCCCAATTACTGATAGAATACTAACAATTTTTGTGGATTTTTCTTTTCCATCGTACTCAATTAACGTTTAATTAACGCTTAAATTAGGCTTACTCCCTTAAATAGCGTTTAAATATGTTCATTCTAAACGGCATGTCACCCTTTGCACTAATAAAAGCTTTTAGACACAAAATAATTTAGAGACCATTATGAAAAATTATAGATTTCATCATTCTATTTTAATGATTTAACGCTTAAATAGCGCTTAAATTACGTTTAGACGCTTAAATAGCGTTTAAATACGTTCGTTCTAAACGGCATGTCACCCTTTGCACTAATGAAAGCTTTTAGACACAAAATAATTTAGAGACCATTATGAAAAATTATAGATTTCACTATTCCATTTCAATGATTTAACGCTTAAATAGCGCTTAAATTACGTTTAGATGCTTAAATAGCGTTTAAATCTATTTACTCACAACAATGTTTCGCTCTATACGCAAGGGTTTCTATTGAAAAACATTATTAGTTTATAAATAAAATTTGGAGTTTACTTTTCCAATGTACTGATTTAACGCTCACTTAACGATTGAATGACGTTAAAATGATCTAAGAAATACGTTCATTCACAACAACATGTCGCCCTTTGCGCTATTGAAAGCCTTTACAGTCAAAATAATTTGGAGTTTATTATGAAATTTGTAGATTTCACTTTTCCACAGTACTGATTTAACGTTTAATTAAGGTGTAAACTACATTTAGACTCATAAATAGCGCTTACATTTGTTCATTCCTAACAATGTGTAGCCTTTATACTCAAAATTACTTGTAGATTACTAAAACCTTTTGTTGATTTCACTTTCCAATTGTACTGATTTAACGTTTAATGAACGCTTAAATTATGTTAAGAGACTTAAATTTTGTATAAATACGTTCAATTCACATTATGTTGCACTTGATGCAAGCTTTGATGCTCATAATAATATAGAGATCATTATGAAAAAGTATAAATATCACTCTTCCCTGCCAATGGTTCAACGTTTAAATAACGCTTCAATTACACTTTATTTAACTACGTTTAGACGCATAAATAGCGTTTAAATATGTTCATTCACAACAACATGTCGCCTTTTGCACTACTGAAAGCTTCCATACTCCAAAAAAATTAGAGGTGATTATGAAAAAGTGTAGATTTCACTATACCATTCCAATGATTTAACGTTTAATTAACGCATAAATTACGTTTAGACGCTTAAAAAGACTTCAAATACGTTCCTTCACAGCATGTCGCGCTTGGAGCAAGCTTTTATATTCAAAATTATTCATATATTGCTATAAAAAAAATTGCAGATTTTACTTGTCCATTGTAGTGAGTTAACGTTTATTTATTGCTTAAACTACGTTTAGATCCTCAAAGAGCGTTGTCCATTCATAACGACGTTTCGCACTTTGCACTAAGGCTTCTATTGAAAAATATTATGAGATCATGATGAAAAATTGGAGAGTTCACTTTTCCATTGTAATAATTTAACGTTTAAATAACGCTTGAATGACGTTAAAACATTAAATAGCATTCAAATAAGTTCACTCGCAACATCTCCTGTTTTGAGCAAGCTTTTATACTCACAAATGCTTATAGATTACTATAAAATTTTGTAGATTTCACTTTTCCATCGCACTGATGTAACGTTTAATTAACACATAAACTACGTTTGGACGCTTAATAAGACTTCAAATACGTTCATGCAGAACATTTTGCACTTTATGCAAGGTTTTATACTCAAAATTATTTATATGTTACTATAAAAAAATGCAGATTTCACTTTTCCATTGTACTGAGTTAACGTTCAATTGACGCTTAGAATATGTTAAGACGCTTAAATAGCGTTTACATATGTTCATTCACAAGAACATGTCGCCCATTGCACTAGTGAAAGCTTTTAGGCTCAAAATAATTTGAGGATCATAATGAAATGTTGTAAATTCCACAATTGCATTCCAATGATTTAACGTTTAATTAACGCTTAAATTACGTTAGACCCTTAAATAGCTTTTAGATATGTTCATTAACAACAACGTGTAGTCTTTATACTCCCAATTACTTATAGAATACTAAAAATTTTTGTAGATTATACTTTTCCATCGTACTCAGTTAACGTTTAATTAACGTTTAGATAAGGTTTACTCCCTTAAATAGCAATTAAATATGTTCATTCACAAGAACATGTCGCCCATTGCACTAGTGAAAGCTTTTAGACTCAAAATAATTTGAAGATCATAATGAAAAGTTGTAAATTTCACAATTGCATTCCAGTGATTTATGTTTAATTAGCGCTTAAATTACGTTAAGCTGCTTAAATAGCGCTTACAATGTTCATTCACAACATGTAGCTTTTAAGCCTTTATACCCACAATAACTTGTAAATTGCTAAAAAATTTTGTAAATTTCACTTTTTCATCGTAGGTATTTAACGTTTAATTAGCGCTTAAATTACGTTTAGGTGCTTAAATAGCGTTTAAATATGTTCATTCACAACATGTAGCTTTTAAGATTTTATACTTATAATAACTTATAGATTGCTAAAAAATTTTGTGGATTTCACTTTTTCATCGTAGTTATTTAACGTTTAATTAACGCTTAAATTACGTTTAGACCCTTTAATAGCGTTTAGATATGTTCATCAACAACAACGTGTAGTCTTTATACTCCCAATTACTGATAGAACACTAAAAATTTTTGTGCATTTTACTTTTCCATCGTACTCAGTTAACGTTTAATTAACGCTTAAATTAGGTTTACTCCCTTGAATAGCGTTTAAATATGTTCATTCACAAGAACATGTCGCCCATTGCACTAGTGAAAGCTTTTAGATTCAAAATAATTTAAAGATCATAATGAAAAGTTGTAAATTTCACAATTGCATTTCAATGATATAACGTTTAATTAGCGCTTAAATTACGTTAGGCTGTAAAAAAAGCGCTTACATATGTTCATTCACAACATGTAGCTTTTAAGCCTTTATACCCACAAAAACTTGTAGATTGCTAAAAAATTTTGTTCATTTCACTTTTTCATCGTAGTTATTTAACGTTTAATTAACGCTTAAATTACGTTTAGACCCTTTAAAACCGTTTACATATGTCCATCAACAACAACATGTAGTCTTTATACTCCCAATTACTGATAGAATACTAACAATTTTTGTGGATTTTTCTTTTCCATCGTACTCAATTAACGTTTAATTAACGCTTAAATTAGGCTTACTCCCTTAAATAGCGTTTAAATATGTTCATTCTAAACGGCATGTCACCCTTTGCACTAATAAAAGCTTTTAGACACAAAATAATTTAGAGACCATTATGAAAAATTATAGATTTCATCATTCTATTTTAATGATTTAACGCTTAAATAGCGCTTAAATTACGTTTAGACGCTTAAATAGCGTTTAAATACGTTCGTTCTAAACGGCATGTCACCCTTTGCACTAATAAAAGCTTTTAGACACAAAATAATTTAGAGACCATTATGAAAAATTATAGATTTCATCATTCTATTTTAATGATTTAACGCTTAAATAGCGCTTAAATTACGTTTAGACGCTTAAATAGCGTTTAAATACGTTCGTTCTAAACGGCATGTCACCCTTTGCACTAATGAAAGCTTTTAGACACAAAATAATTTAGAGACCATTATGAAAAATTATAGATTTCACTATTCCTTTTCAATGATTTAACGCTTAAATAGCGCTTAAATTACGTTTAGATGCTTAAATAGCGTTTAAATCTATTTACTCACAACAATGTTTCGCTCTATACGCAAGGGTTTCTATTGAAAAACATTATTAGTTTATAAATAAAATTTGGAGTTTACTTTTCCAATGTACTGATTTAACGCTCACTTAACGATTGAATGACGTTAAAATGATCTAAGAAATACGTTCATTCACAACAACATGTCGCCCTTTGCGCTATTGAAAGCCTTTACAGTCAAAATAATTTGGAGTTTATTATGAAATTTGTAGATTTCACTTTTCCACAGTACTGATTTAACGTTTAATTAAGGTGTAAACTACATTTAGACTCATAAATAGCGCTTACATATGTTCATTCCTAACAATGCCTTTATACTCAAAATTACTTGTAGATTACTAAAACCTTTTGTTGATTTCACTTTCCAATTGTACTGATTTAACGTTTAATGAACGCTTAAATTATGTTAAGAGACTTAAATTTTGTATAAATACGTTCATTCACATTATGTTGCACTTGATGCAAGCTTTGATGCTCATAATAATATAGAGATCATTATGAAAAAGTATAAATATCACTCTTCCCTTCCAATGGTTCAACGTTTAAATAACGCTTCAATTACACTTTATTTAACTACGTTTAGACGCATAAATAGCGTTTAAATATGTTCATTCACAACAACATGTCGCCTTTTGCACTACTGAAAGCTTCCATACTCCAAAAAAATTAGAGGTGATTATGAAAAAGTGTAGATTTCACTATACCATTCCAATGATTTAACGTTTAATTAACGCATAAATTACGTTTAGACGCTTAAAAAGACTTCAAATACGTTCCTTCACAGCATGTCGCGCTTGGAGCAAGCTTTTATATTCAAAATTATTCATATATTGCTATAAAAAAAATTGCAGATTTTACTTGTCCATTGTAGTGAGTTAACGTTTATTTATTGCTTAAACTACGTTTAGATCCTCAAAGAGCGTTGTCCATTCATAACGACGTTTCGCACTTTGCACTAAGGCTTCTATTGAAAAATATTATGAGATCATGATGAAAAATTGGAGAGTTCACTTTTCCATTGTAATAATTTAACGTTTAAATAACGCTTGAATGACGTTAAAACATTAAATAGCATTCAAATAAGTTCACTCGCAACATCTCCTGTTTTGAGCAAGCTTTTATACTCACAAATGCTTATAGATTACTATAAAATTTTGTAGATTTCACTTTTCCATCGCACTGATGTAACGTTTAATTAACACATAAACTACGTTTGGACGCTTAATAAGACTTCAAATACGTTCATGCAGAACATTTTGCACTTTATGCAAGGTTTTATACTCAAAATTATTTATATGTTACTATAAAAAAATGCAGATTTCACTTTTCCATTGTACTGAGTTAACGTTCAATTGACGCTTAGAATATGTTAAGACGCTTAAATAGCGTTTACATATGTTCATTCACAAGAACATGTCGCCCATTGCACTAGTGAAAGCTTTTAGGCTCAAAATAATTTGAGGATCATAATGAAAAGTTGTAAATTTCACAATTGCATTCCAATGATTTAACGTTTAATTAGCGCTTAAATTACGTTTAGGTGCTTAAATAGCGTTTAAATATGTTCATTCACAACATGTAGCTTTTAAGCCTTTATACCCACAATAACTTATAGATTGCTAAAAAATTTTGTGGATTTCACTTTTTCATCGTAGTTATTTAACGTTTAATTAACGCTTAAATTACGTTAGACCCTTAAATAGCGTTTAGATATGTTCTTTAACAACAACGTGTAGTCTTTATACTCCCAATTACTTATAGAATACTAAAAATTTTTGTAGATTATACTTTTCCATCGTACTCAGTTAACGTTTAATTAACGTTTAGATAAGGTTTACTCCCTTAAATAGCAATTAAATATGTTCATTCACAAGAACATGTCGCCCATTGCACTAGTGAAAGCTTTTAGACTCAAAATCATTTGAAGATCATAATGAAAAGTTGTAAATTTCACAATTGCATTCCAGTGATTTATGTTTAATTAGCGCCTAAATTACGTTAAGCAGCTTAAATAGCGCTTGCATATGTTCATTCACAACATGTAGCTTTTAAGCCTTTATACCCACAATAACTTGTAGATTGCTAAAAATTTTTGTGGATTTCACTTTTTCATCGTAGTTATTTAACGTTTAATTAACGCTTAAATTACGTTTAGACCTTAAATAGCGTTTAGATATGTTCATCAACAACAACGTGTAGTCTTTATACTCCCAATTACTGATAGAATACTAAAAATTTTTGTGGAATTTACTTTTCCATCGTACTCAGTTAACGTTTAATTAACGCTTAAATTAGGTTTACTCCTTTAAATAGCGTTTAAATATGTTCATTCACAACATGTCTCGCTTTGAGCAATGTTTAAAAACATTAGGAAATTATTAAGAATATTCGGAGATTTTACTTTTCCATTGTACTGAATTTACGCTTATATAACGCTTGAATGACGTTATTACGATCTTATAGCGTTTAAATACGTTCATTCTAAACAACATTTCGCCCTTTCGTCTAGTGAGAGCTTTAAGACTCAATATAATTTGAGAACATTATAAAAAATAGATTACACCATTACATTTTAATGATTTAACGCTTGAATAACGTTATTACGATCTAATAGCGTTTAAATACGTTCATTCTAAACAAAATTTCACCCTTTCCACTAGTGAAAGCTTTTAAACTCAACATAATTTAGAGATCATTATGAAAAATTATAGATTTCATCATTCTATTTTAATGATTTAACGCTTAAATAGCGCTTAAATTACGTTTAGACGCTTAAATAGCGTTTAAATACGTTCGTTCTAAACGGCATGTCACCCTTTGCACTAATGAAAGCTTTTAGACACAAAATAATTTAGAGACCATTATGAAAAATTATAGATTTCACTATTCCATTTCAATGATTTAACGCTTAAATAGGCGCTTAAATTACGTTTAGATGCTTAAATAGCGTTTAAATATATTTACTCACAACAATGTTTCGCTCTATACGCAAGGGTTTCTATTGAAAAACATTATTAGTTTATGAATAAAATTTGGAGTTTACTTTTCCAATGTACTGATTTAACGCTCACTTAACGATTGAATGACGTTAAAATGATCTAAGAAATACGTTCATTCACAACAACATGTCGCCCTTTGCGCTATTGAAAGCCTTTACAGTCAAAATAATTTGGACTTTATTATAAAATTTGTAGATTTCACTTTTCCACAGTACTGATTTAACGTTAAATTAAGGTGTAAAATACATTTAGACTCATAAATAGCGCTTACATATGTTCATTCCTAACAATGTGTAGCCTTTATACTCAAAATTACTTGTAGATTACTAAAACCTTTTGTTGATTTCACTTTCCAATTGTACTGATTTAACGTTTAATGAACGCTTAAGTTATGTTAAGAGACTTAAATTTTGTATAAATACGTTCATTCACATTATGTTGCACTTGATGCAAGCTTTGATGCTCATAATAATATAGAGATCATTATGAAAAAGTATAAATATCACTCTTCCCTTCCAATGGTTCAACGTTTAAATAACGCTTCAATTACACTTTATTTAACTACGTTTAGACGCATAAATAGCGTTTAAATATGTTCATTCACAACAACATGTCGCCTTTTGCACTACTGAAAGCTTCCATACTCCAAAAAAATTAGAGGTGATTATGAAAAAGTGTAGATTTCACTATACCATTCCAATGATTTAACGTTTAATTAACGCATAAATTACGTTTAGACGCTTAAAAAGACTTCAAATACGTTCCTTCACAGCATGTCGCGCTTGGAGCAAGCTTTTATATTCAAAATTATTCATATATTGCTATAAAAAAAATTGCAGATTTTACTTGTCCATTGTAGTGAGTTAACGTTTATTTATTGCTTAAACTACGTTTAGATCCTCAAAGAGCGTTGTCCATTCATAACGACGTTTCGCACTTTGCACTAAGGCTTCTATTGAAAAATATTATGAGATCATGATGAAAAATTGGAGAGTTCACTTTTCCATTGTAATAATTTAACGTTTAAATAACGCTTGAATGACGTTAAAACATTAAATAGCATTCAAATAAGTTCACTCGCAACATCTCCTGTTTTGAGCAAGCTTTTATACTCACAAATGCTTATAGATTACTATAAAATTTTGTAGATTTCACTTTTCCATCGCACTGATGTAACGTTTAATTAACACATAAACTACGTTTGGACGCTTAATAAGACTTCAAATACGTTCATGCAGAACATTTTGCACTATATGCAAGCATTTATACTCAAAATTATTTATATGTTACTATAAAAAAATGCAGATTTCACTTTTCCATTGTACTGAGTTAACGTTCAATTGACGCTTAGAATATGTTAAGACGCTTAAATAGCGTTTACATATGTTCATTCACAAGAACATGTCGCCCATTGCACTAGTGAAAGCTTTTAGGCTCAAAATAATTTGAGGATCATAATGAAAAGTTGTAAATTTCACAATTGCATTCCAATGATTTAACGTTTAATTAGCGCTTAAATTACGTTTAGGTGCTTAAATAGCGTTTAAATATGTTCATTCACAACATGTAGCTTTTAAGCCTTTATACCCACAATAACTTATAGATTGCTAAAAATTTTGTGGATTTCACTTTTTCATCGTAGTTATTTAACGTTTAATTAACGCTTAAATTACGTTAGACCCTTAAATAGCGTTTAGATATGTTCATTAACAACAACGTGTAGTCTTTATACTCCCAATTACTTATAGAATACTAAAAATTTTTGTAGATTATACTTTTCCATCGTACTCAGTTAACGTTTAATTAACGTTTAGATAAGGTTTACTCCCTTAAATAGCAATTAAATATGTTCATTCACAAGAACATGTCGCCCATTGCACTAGTGAAAGCTTTTAGACTCAAAATAATTTGAAGATCATAATGAAAAGTTGTAAATTTCACAATTGCATTCCAGTGATTTATGTTTAATTAGCGCTTAAATTACGTTAAGCTGCTTAAATAGCGCTTACATATGTTCATTCACAACATGTAGCTTTTAAGCCTTTATACCCACAATAACTTGTAGATTGCTAAAAAATTTTGTGGATTTAACTTTTTCATCGTAGTTATTTAACGTTTAATTAACGCTTAAATTACGTTTAGACCCTTAAATAGCGTCTAGATATGTTCATCAACAACAACGTGTAGTCTTTATACTCCCAATTACTGATAGAATACTAAAAATTTTTGTGGATTTTACTTTTCCATCGTACTCAGTTAACGTTTAATTAACGCTTAAATTAGGTTTACTCCTTTAAATAGCGTTTAAATATGTTCATTCACAACATGTCTCGCTTTGAGCAATGTTTAAAAACATTAGGAAATTATTAAGAATATTCGGAGATTTTACTTTTTCATTGTACTGAATTAACGCTTATATAACGCTTGAATGACGTTATTACGATCTAATAGCGTTTAAATACGTTCATTCTAAACAACATTTCGCCCTTTCCTCTATTGAAAGTTTTAAGACTCAATATAATTTAGAGAACATTATAAAAAATAGATTTCACCATTACATTTTAATGATTTAACGCTTACATAACGCTTGAATAACGTTATTACGATCTAATAGCGTTTAAATACGTTCATTCTAAACAACATTTCGCCCTTTCCTCTATTGAAAGTTTTAAGACTCAATATAATTTAGAGAACATTATAAAAAATAGATTTCACCATTACATTTTAATGATTTAACACTTATCTAACGCTTGAATAACGTTATTACGATCTAATAGCGTTTAAATACGTTCATTCTAAACAAAATTTCACCCTTTCCACTAGTGAAAGCTTTTAGACTCAACATAATTTAGAGACCATTATGAAAAATTATAGATTTCATCATCATCATTCATTCATTTTACTTTTCCATCGTACTCAGTTAACGTTTAATTAACGCTTAAATTAGGTTTACTCCCTTAAATAGCGTTTAAATATGTTCATTCACAACATGTCTCGCTTTGAGCAATGTTTAAAAACATTAGGAAATTATTAAGAATATTCGGAGATTTTACTTTTCCATTCCATTGTACTGAATTAAATACGTTCATTCTAAACAACATTTCGCCCTTTCCTCTATTGAAAGTTTTAAGACTCAATATAATTTAGAGAACATTATAAAAAATAGATTTCACCATTACATTTTAATGATTTAACGCTTACATAACGCTTGAATAACGTTATTACGATCTAATAGCGTTTAAATACGTTCATTCTAAACAAAATTTCACCCTTTCCACTAGTGAAAGCTTTTAGACTCAACATAATTTAGAGACCATTATGAAAAATTATAGATTTCATCATTCTATTTTAATGATTTAACGCTTAAATAGCGCTTAAATTACGTTTAGACGCTTAAATAGCGTTTAAATACGTTTATTCTAAACGGCATGTCACCCTTTGCACTAATGAAAGCTTTTAGACACAAAATAATTTAGAGACCATTATGAAAAATTATAGATTTCACTATTCCATTTCAATGATTTAACGCTTAAATAGCGCTTAAATTACGTTTAGATGCTTAAATAGCGTTTAAATATATTTACTCAAAACAATGTTTCGCTCTATACGCAAGGGTTTCTATTGAAAAACATTATTAGTTTATGAATAAAATTTGGAGTTTACTTTTCCAATGTACTGATTTAACGCTCACTTAACGATTGAATGACGTTAAAATGATCTAAGAAATACGTTCATTCACAACAACATGTCGCCCTTTGCGCTATTGAAAGCCTTTACAGTCAAAATAATTTGGAGTTTATTATGAAATTTGTAGATTTCACTTTTCCACAGTACTGATTTAACGTTTAATTAAGGTGTAAAATACATTTAGACTCATAAATAGCGCTTACATATGTTCATTTCTAACAATGTGTAGCCTTTATACTCAAAATTACTTGTAGATTACTAAAACCTTTTGTTGATTTCACTTTCCAATTGTACTGATTTAACGTTTAATGAACGCTTAAATTATGTTAAGAGACTTAAATTTTGTATAAATACGTTCATTCACATTATGTTGCACTTGATGCAAGCTTTGATGCTCATAATAATATAGAGATCATTATGAAAAAGTATAAATATCACTCTTCCCTGCCAATGGTTCAACGTTTGAATAACGCTTCAATTACACTTTATTTAACTACGTTTAGACGCATAAATAGCGTTTAAATATGTTCATTCACAACAACATGTCGCCTTTTGCACTACTGAAAGCTTCCATACTCCAAAAAAATTAGAGGTGATTATGAAAAAGTGTAGATTTCACTATACCATTCCAATGATTTAACGTTTAATTAACGCATAAATTACGTTTAGACGCTTAAAAAGACTTCAAATACGTTCCTTCACAGCATGTCGCGCTTGGAGCAAGCTTTTATATTCAAAATTATTCATATATTGCTATAAAAAAAATTGCAGATTTTACTTGTCCATTGTAGTGAGTTAACGTTTATTTATTGCTTAAACTACGTTTAGATCCTCAAAGAGCGTTGTCCATTCATAACGACGTTTCGCACTTTGCACTAAGGCTTCTATTGAAAAATATTATGAGATCATGATGAAAAGCTTTTATATTCAAAATTATTCATATATTGCTATAAAAAAAATTGCAGATTTTACTTGTCCATTGTAGTGAGTTAACGTTTATTTAAAGACTTCAAATACGTTCATGCAGAACATTTTGCACTTTATGCAAGCATTTATACTCAAAATTATTTATATGTTACTATAAAAAAATGCAGATTTCACTTTTCCATTGTACTGAGTTAACGTTCAATTGACGCTTAGAATATGTTAAGACGCTTAAATAGCGTTTACATATGTTCATTCACAAGAACATGTCGCCCATTGCACTAGTGAAAGCTTTTAGGCTCAAAATAATTTGAGGATCATAATGAAAAGTTGTAAATTTCACAATTGCATTCCAGTGATTTAACGTTTAATTAGCGCTTAAATTACGTTTAGGTGCTTAAATAGCGTTTAAATATGTTCATTCACAACATGTAGCTTTTAAGCTTTTATACTTACAATAACTTATAGATTGCTAAAAATTTTGTGGATTTCACTTTTTCATCGTAGTTATTTAACGTTTAATTAACGCTTAAATTACGTTAGACCCTTAAATAGCGTTTAGATATGTTCATTAACAACAACGTGTAGTCTTTATACTCCCAATTACTTATAGAATACTAAAAATTTTTGTAGATTATACTTTTCCATCGTACTCAGTTAACGTTTAATTAACGTTTAGATAAGGTTTACTCCCTTAAATAGCAATTAAATATGTTCATTCACAAGAACATGTCGCCCATTGCACTAGTGAAAGCTTTTAGACTCAAAATAATTTGAAGATCATAATGAAAAGTTGTAAATTTCACAATTGCATTGCAGTGATTTATGTTTAATTAGCGCTTAAATTACGTTAAGCTGCTTAAATAGCGCTTACATATGTTCATTCACAACATGTAGCTTTTAAGCCTTTATACCCACAATAACTTGTAGATTGCTAAAAAATTTTGTGGATTTAACTTTTTCATCGTAGTTATTTAACGTTTAATTAACGCTTAAATTACGTTTAGACCCTTAAATAGCGTCTAGATATGTTCATCAACAACAACGTGTAGTCTTTATACTCCCAATTACTGATAGAATACTAAAAATTTTTGTGGATTTTACTTTTCCATCGTACTCAGTTAACGTTTAATTAACGCTTAAATTAGGTTTACTCCTTTAAATAGCGTTTAAATATGTTCATTCACAACATGTCTCGCTTTGAGCAATGTTTAAAAACATTAGGAAATTATTAAGAATATTCGGAGATTTTACTTTTTCATTGTACTGAATTAACGCTTATATAACGCTTGAATGACGTTATTACGATCTAATAGCGTTTAAATACGTTCATTCTAAACAACATTTCGCCCTTTCCTCTATTGAAAGTTTTAAGACTCAATATAATTTAGAGAACATTATAAAAAATAGATTTCACCATTACATTTTAATGATTTAACACTTACATAACGCTTGAATAACGTTATTACGATCTAATAGCGTTTAAATACGTTCATTCTAAACAAAATTTCACCCTTTCCACTAGTGAAAGCTTTTAGACTCAACATAATTTAGAGACCATTATGAAAAATTATAGATTTCATCATTCTATTTTAATGATTTAACGCTTAAATAGCGCTTAAATTATGTTTAGACGCTTTAATAGCGTTTAAATACGTTCATTCTAAACGGCATGTCACCCTTTGCACTAATGAAAGCTTTTAGACACAAAATAATTTAGAGACCATTATGAAAAATTATAGATTTCACTATTCCATTTCAATGATTTAACGCTTAAATAGCGCTTAAATTACGTTTAGATGCTTAAATAGCGTTTAAATATATTTACTCAAAACAATGTTTCGCTCTATACGCAAGGGTTTCTATTGAAAAACATTATTAGTTTATGAATAAAATTTGGAGTTTACTTTTCCAATGTACTGATTTAACGCTCACTTAACGATTGAATGACGTTAAAATGATCTAAGAAATACGTTCATTCACAACAACATGTCGCCCTTTGCGCTATTGAAAGCCTTTACAGTCAAAATAATTTGGAGTTTATTATGAAATTTGTAGATTTCACTTTTCCACAGTACTGATTTAACGTTTAATTAAGGTGTAAAATACATTTAGACTCATAAATAGCGCTTACATATGTTCATTTCTAACAATGTGTAGCCTTTATACTCAAAATTACTTGTAGATTACTAAAACCTTTTGTTGATTTCACTTTCCAATTGTACTGATTTAACGTTTAATGAACGCTTAAATTATGTTAAGAGACTTAAATTTTGTATAAATACGTTCATTCACATTATGTTGCACTTGATGCAAGCTTTGATGCTCATAATAATATAGAGATCATTATGAAAAAGTATAAATATCACTCTTCCCTGCCAATGGTTCAACGTTTAAATAACGCTTCGATTACACTTTATTTAACTACGTTTAGACGCATAAATAGCGTTTAAATATGTTCATTCACAACAACATGTCGCCTTTTGCACTACTGAAAGCTTCCATACTCCAAAAAAATTAGAGGTGATTATGAAAAAGTGTAGATTTCACTATACCATTCCAATGATTTAACGTTTAATTAACGCATAAATTACGTTTAGACGCTTAAAAAGACTTCAAATACGTTCCTTCACAGCATGTCGCGCTTGGAGCAAGCTTTTATATTCAAAATTATTCATATATTGCTATAAAAAAAATTGCAGATTTTACTTGTCCATTGTAGTGAGTTAACGTTTATTTATTGCTTAAACTACGTTTAGATCCTCAAAGAGCGTTGTCCATTCATAACGACGTTTCGCACTTTGCACTAAGGCTTCTATTGAAAAATATTATGAGATCATGATGAAAAATTGGAGAGTTCACTTTTCCATTGTAATAATTTAACGTTTAAATAACGCTTGAATGACGTTAAAACATTAAATAGCATTCAAATAAGTTCACTCGCAACATCTCCTGTTTTGAGCAAGCTTTTATACTCACAAATGCTTATAGATTACTATAAAATTTTGTAGATTTCACTTTTCCATCCCACTGATGTAACGTTTAATTAACACATAAACTACGTTTGGACGCTTAATAAGACTTCAAATACGTTCATGCAGAACATTTTGCACTTTATGCAAGCATTTATACTCAAAATTATTTATATGTTACTATAAAAAAATGCAGATTTCACTTTTCCATTGTACTGAGTTAACGTTCAATTGACGCTTAGAATATGTTAAGACGCTTAAATAGCGTTTACATATGTTCATTCACAAGAACATGTCGCCCATTGCACTAGTGAAAGCTTTTAGACTCAAAATAATTTGAAGATCATAATGAAAAGTTGTAAATTTCACAATTGCATTGCAGTGATTTATGTTTAATTAGCGCTTAAATTACGTTAAGCTGCTTAAATAGCGCTTACATATGTTCATTCACAACATGTAGCTTTTAAGCCTTTATACCCACAATAACTTGTAGATTGCTAAAAAATTTTGTGGATTTAACTTTTTCATCGTAGTTATTTAACGTTTAATTAACGCTTAAATTACGTTTAGACCCTTAAATAGCGTCTAGATATGTTCATCAACAACAACGTGTAGTCTTTATACTCCCAATTACTGATAGAATACTAAAAATTTTTGTGGATTTTACTTTTCCATCGTACTCAGTTAACGTTTAATTAACGCTTAAATTAGGTTTACTCCTTTAAATAGCGTTTAAATATGTTCATTCACAACATGTCTCGCTTTGAGCAATGTTTAAAAACATTAGGAAATTATTAAGAATATTCGGAGATTTTACTTTTTCATTGTACTGAATTAACGCTTATATAACGCTTGAATGACGTTATTACGATCTAATAGCGTTTAAATACGTTCATTCTAAACAACATTTCGCCCTTTCCTCTATTGAAAGTTTTAAGACTCAATATAATTTAGAGAACATTATAAAAAATAGATTTCACCATTACATTTTAATGATTTAACGCTTACATAACGCTTGAATAACGTTATTACGATCTAATAGCGTTTAAATACGTTCATTCTAAACAAAATTTCACCCTTTCCACTAGTGAAAGCTTTTAGACTCAACATAATTTAGAGACCATTATGAAAAATTATAGATTTCATCATTCTATTTTAATGATTTAACGCTTAAATAGCGCTTAAATTACGTTTAGACGCTTAAATAGCGTTTAAATACGTTCATTCTAAACGGCATGTCACCCTTTGCACTAATGAAAGCTTTTAGACACAAAATAATTTAGAGACCATTATGAAAAATTATAGATTTCACTATTCCATTTCAATGATTTAACGCTTAAATAGCGCTTAAATTACGTTTAGATGCTTAAATAGCGTTTAAATATATTTACTCACAACAATGTTTCGCTCTATACGCAAGGGTTTCTATTGAAAAACATTATTAGTTTATGAATAAAATTTGGAGTTTACTTTTCCAATGTACTGATTTAACGCTCACTTAACGATTGAATGACGTTAAAATGATCTAAGAAATACGTTCATTCACAACAACATGTCGCCCTTTGCGCTATTGAAAGCCTTTACAGTCAAAATAATTTGGAGTTTATTATGAAATTTGTAGATTTCACTTTTCCACAGTACTGATTTAACGTTTAATTAAGGTGTAAAATACATTTAGACTCATAAATAGCGCTTACATATGTTCATTTCTAACAATGTGTAGCCTTTATACTCAAAATTACTTGTAGATTACTAAAACCTTTTGTTGATTTCACTTTCCAATTGTACTGATTTAACGTTTAATGAACGCTTAAATTATGTTAAGAGACTTAAATTTTGTATAAATACGTTCATTCACATTATGTTGCACTTGATGCAAGCTTTGATGCTCATAATAATATAGAGATCATTATGAAAAAGTATAAATATCACTCTTCCCTGCCAATGGTTCAACGTTTAAATAACGCTTCGATTACACTTTATTTAACTACGTTTAGACGCATAAATAGCGTTTAAATATGTTCATTCACAACAACATGTCGCCTTTTGCACTACTGAAAGCTTCCATACTCCAAAAAAATTAGAGGTGATTATGAAAAAGTGTAGATTTCACTATACCATTCCAATGATTTAACGTTTAATTAACGCATAAATTACGTTTAGACGCTTAAAAAGACTTCAAATACGTTCCTTCACAGCATGTCGCGCTTGGAGCAAGCTTTTATATTCAAAATTATTCATATATTGCTATAAAAAAAATTGCAGATTTTACTTGTCCATTGTAGTGAGTTAACGTTTATTTATTGCTTAAACTACGTTTAGATCCTCAAAGAGCGTTGTCCATTCATAACGACGTTTCGCACTTTGCACTAAGGCTTCTATTGAAAAATATTATGAGATCATGATGAAAAATTGGAGAGTTCACTTTTCCATTGTAATAATTTAACGTTTAAATAACGCTTGAATGACGTTAAAACATTAAATAGCATTCAAATAAGTTCACTCGCAACATCTCCTGTTTTGAGCAAGCTTTTATACTCACAAATGCTTATAGATTACTATAAAATTTTGTAAATTTCACTTTTCCATCGCACTGATGTAACGTTTAATTAACACATAAACTACGTTTGGACGCTTAATAAGACTTCAAATACGTTCTTGCAGAACATTTTGCACTTTATGCAAGCATTTATACTCAAAATTATTTATATGTTACTATAAAAAAATGCAGATTTCACTTTTCCATTGTACTGAGTTAACGTTCAATTGACGCTTAGAATATGTTAAGACGCTTAAATAGCGTTTACATATGTTCATTCACAAGAACATGTCGCCCATTGCACTAGTGAAAGCTTTTAGGCTCAAAATAATTTGAGGATCATAATGAAAAGTTGTAAATTTCACAATTGCATTCCAATGATTTAACGTTTAATTAGCGCTTAAATTACGTTTAGGTGCTTAAATAGCGTTTAAATATGTTCATTCACAACATGTAGCTTTTAAGCCTTTATACCCACAATAACTTATAGATTGCTAAAAATTTTTGCGGATTTCACTTTTTCATCGTAGTTATTTAGCGTTTAATTAACGCTTAAATTACGTTAGACCCTTAAATAGCGTTTAGATATGTTCATTAACAACAACGTGTAGTCTTTATACTCCCAATTACTTATAGAATACTAAAAATTTTTGTAGATTATACTTTTCCATCGTACTCAGTTAACGTTTAATTAACGTTTAGATAAGGTTTACTCCCTTAAATAGCAATTAAATATGTTCATTCACAAGAACATGTCGCCCATTGCACTAGTGAAAGCTTTTAGACTCAAAATAATTTGAAGATCATAATGAAAAGTTGTAAATTTCACAATTGCATTCCAGTGATTTATGTTTAATTAGCGCTTAAATTACGTTAAGCTGCTTAAATAGCGCTTACATATGTTCATTCACAACATGTAGCTTTTAAGCCTTTATACCCACAATAACTTGTAGATTGCTAAAAAATTTTGTGGATTTAACTTTTTCATCGTAGTTATTTAACGTTTAATTAACGCTTAAATTACGTTTAGACCCATAAATAGCGTCTAGATATGTTCATCAACAACAACGTGTAGTCTTTATACTCCCAATTACTGATAGAATACTAAAAATTTTTGTGGATTTTACTTTTCCATCGTACTCAGTTAACGTTTAATTAACGCTTAAATTAGGTTTACTCCTTTAAATAGCGTTTAAATATGTTCATTCACAACTTGTCTTGCTTTGAGCAATGTTTAAAAACATTAGGAAATTATTAAGAATATTCGGAGATTTTACTTTTTCATTGTACTGAATTAACGCTTATATAACGCTTGAATGACGTTATTACGATCTAATAGCGTTTAAATACGTTCATTCTAAACAACATTTCGCCCTTTCCTCTATTGAAAGTTTTAAGACTCAATATAATTTAGAGAACATTATAAAAAATAGATTTCACCATTACATTTTAATGATTTAACGCTTACAAAACGCTTGAATAACGTTATTACGATCTAATAGCGTTTAAATACGTTCATTCTAAACAAAATTTCACCCTTTCCACTAGTGAAAGCTTTTAGACTCAACATAATTTAGAGACCATTATGAAAAATTATAGATTTCATCATTCTATTTTAATGATTTAACGCTTAAATAGCGCTTAAATTACGTTTAGACGCTTAAATAGCGTTTAAATACGTTCATTCTAAACGGCATGTCACCCTTTGCACTAATGAAAGCTTTTAGACACAAAATAATTTAGAGACCATTATGAAAAATTATAGATTTCACTATTCCATTTCAATGATTTAACGCTTAAATGGCGCTTAAATTACGTTTAGATGCTTAAATAGCGTTTAAATATATTTACTCACAACAATGTTTCGCTCTATACGCAAGGGTTTCTATTGAAAAACATTATTAGTTTATGAATAAAATTTGGAGTTTACTTTTCCAATGTACTGATTTAACGCTCACTTAACGATTGAATGACGTTAAAATGATCTAAGAAATACGTTCATTCACAACAACATGTCGCCCTTTGCGCTATTGAAAGCCTTTACAGTCAAAATAATTTGGAGTTTATTATGAAATTTGTAGATTTCACTTTTCCACAGTACTGATTTAACGTTTAATTAAGGTGTAAAATACATTTAGACTCATAAATAGCGCTTACATATGTTCATTTCTAACAATGTGTAGCCTTTATACTCAAAATTACTTGTAGATTACTAAAACCTTTTGTTGATTTCACTTTCCAATTGTACTGATTTAACGTTTAATGAACGCTTAAATTATGTTAAGAGACTTAAATTTTGTATAAATACGTTCATTCACATTATGTTGCACTTGATGCAAGCTTTGATGCTCATAATAATATAGAGATCATTATGAAAAAGTATAAATATCACTCTTCCCTGCCAATGGTTCAACGTTTAAATAACGCTTCGATTACACTTTATTTAACTACGTTTAGACGCATAAATAGCGTTTAAATATGTTCATTCACAACAACATGTCGCCTTTTGCACTACTGAAAGCTTCCATACTCCAAAAAAATTAGAGGTGATTATGAAAAAGTGTAGATTTCACTATACCATTCCAATGATTTAACGTTTAATTAACGCATAAATTACGTTTAGACGCTTAAAAAGACTTCAAATACGTTCCTTCACAGCATGTCGCGCTTGGAGCAAGCTTTTATATTCAAAATTATTCATATATTGCTATAAAAAAAATTGCAGATTTTACTTGTCCATTGTAGTGAGTTAACGTTTATTTATTGCTTAAACTACGTTTAGATCCTCAAAGAGCGTTGTCCATTCATAACGACGTTTCGCACTTTGCACTAAGGCTTCTATTGAAAAATATTATGAGATCATGATGAAAAATTGGAGAGTTCACTTTTCCATTGTAATAATTTAACGTTTAAATAACGCTTGAATGACGTTAAAACATTAAATAGCATTCAAATAAGTTCACTCGCAACATCTCCTGTTTTGAGCAAGCTTTTATACTCACAAATGCTTATAGATTACTATAAAATTTTGTAGATTTCACTTTTCCATCGCACTGATGTAACGTTTAATTAACACATAAACTACGTTTGGACGCTTAATAAGACTTCAAATACGTTCATGCAGAACATTTTGCACTTTATGCAAGCATTTATACTCAAAATTATTTATATGTTACTATAAAAAAATGCAGATTTCACTTTTCCATTGTACTGAGTTAACGTTCAATTGACGCTTAGAATATGTTAAGACGCTTAAATAGCGTTTACATATGTTCATTCACAAGAACATGTCGCCCATTGCACTAGTGAAAGCTTTTAGGCTCAAAATAATTTGAGGATCATAATGAAAAGTTGTAAATTTCACAATTGCATTCCAATGATTTAACGTTTAATTAGCGCTTAAATTACGTTTAGGTGCTTAAATAGCGTTTAAATATGTTCATTCACAACATGTAGCTTTTAAGCCTTTATACCTACAATAACTTATAGATTGCTAAAAATTTTGTGGATTTCACTTTTTCATCGTAGTTATTTAACGTTTAATTAACGCTTAAATTACGTTAGACCCTTAAATAGCGTTTAGATATGTTCATTAACAACAACGTGTAGTCTTTATACTCCCAATTACTTATAGAATACTAAAAATTTTTGTGGATTTTACTTTTCCATCGTACTCAGTTAACGTTTAATTAACGCTTAAATTAGGTTTACTCCCTTAAATAGCGTTTAAATATGTTCATTCACAACATGTCTCGCTTTGAGCAATGTTTAAAAACATTAGGAAATTATTAAGAATATTCGGAGATTTTACTTTTTCCATTGTACTGAATTAACGCTTATATAACGCTTGAATGACGTTATTACGATCTAATAGCGTTTAAATACGTTCATTCTAAACAACATTTCGCCCTTTCCTCTATTGAAAGTTTTAAGACTCAATATAATTTAGAGAACATTATAAAAAATAGATTTCACCATTACATTTTAATGATTTAACGCTTACATAACGCTTGAATAACGTTATTACGATCTAATAGCGTTTAAATACGTTCATTCTAAACAAAATTTCACCCTTTCCACTAGTGAAAGCTTTTAGACTCAACATAATTTAGAGACCATTATGAAAAATTATAGATTTCATCATTCTATTTTAATGATTTAACGCTTAAATAGCGCTTAAATTACGTTTAGACGCTTAAATAGCGTTTAAATACGTTCATTCTAAACGGCATGTCACCCTTTGCACTAATGAAAGCTTTTAGACACAAAATAATTTAGAGACCATTATGAAAAATTATAGATTTCACTATTCCATTTCAATGATTTAACGCTTAAATAGCGCTTAAATTACGTTTAGATGCTTAAATAGCGTTTAAATATATTTACTCACAACAATGTTTCGCTCTATACGCAAGGGTTTCTATTGAAAAACATTATTAGTTTATGAATAAAATTTGGAGTTTACTTTTCCAATGTACTGATTTAACGCTCACTTAACGATTGAATGACGTTAAAATGATCTAAGAAATACGTTCATTCACAACAACATGTCGCCCTTTGCGCTATTGAAAGCCTTTACAGTCAAAATAATTTGGAGTTTATTATGAAATTTGTAGATTTCACTTTTCCACAGTACTGATTTAACGTTTAATTAAGGTGTAAAATACATTTAGACTCATAAATAGCGCTTACATATGTTCATTTCTAACAATGTGTAGCCTTTATACTCAAAATTACTTGTAGATTACTAAAACCTTTTGTTGATTTCACTTTCCAATTGTACTGATTTAACGTTTAATGAACGCTTAAATTATGTTAAGAGACTTAAATTTTGTATAAATACGTTCATTCACATTATGTTGCACTTGATGCAAGCTTTGATGCTCATAATAATATAGAGATCATTATGAAAAAGTATAAATATCACTCTTCCCTGCCAATGGTTCAACGTTTAAATAACGCTTCGATTACACTTTATTTAACTACGTTTAGACGCATAAATAGCGTTTAAATATGTTCATTCACAACAACATGTCGCCTTTTGCACTACTGAAAGCTTCCATACTCCAAAAAAATTAGAGGTGATTATGAAAAAGTGTAGATTTCACTATACCATTCCAATGATTTAACGTTTAATTAACGCATAAATTACGTTTAGACGCTTAAAAAGACTTCAAATACGTTCCTTCACAGCATGTCGCGCTTGGAGCAAGCTTTTATATTCAAAATTATTCATATATTGCTATAAAAAAAATTGCAGATTTTACTTGTCCATTGTAGTGAGTTAACGTTTATTTATTGCTTAAACTACGTTTAGATCCTCAAAGAGCGTTGTCCATTCATAACGACGTTTCGCACTTTGCACTAAGGCTTCTATTGAAAAATATTATGAGATCATGATGAAAAATTGGAGAGTTCACTTTTCCATTGTAATAATTTAACGTTTAAATAACGCTTGAATGACGTTAAAACATTAAATAGCATTCAAATAAGTTCACTCGCAACATCTCCTGTTTTGAGCAAGCTTTTATACTCACAAATGCTTATAGATTACTATAAAATTTTGTAGATTTCACTTTTCCATCGCACTGATGTAACGTTTAATTAACACATAAACTACGTTTGGACGCTTAATAAGACTTCAAATACGTTCATGCAGAACATTTTGCACTTATATGCAAGCATTTATACTCAAAATTATTTATATGTTACTATAAAAAAATGCAGATTTCACTTTTCCATTGTACTGAGTTAACGTTCAATTGACGCTTAGAATATGTTAAGACGCTTAAATAGCGTTTACATATGTTCATTCACAAGAACATGTCGCCCATTGCACTAGTGAAAGCTTTTAGGCTCAAAATAATTTGAGGATCATAATGAAAAGTTGTAAATTTCACAATTGCATTCCAATGATTTAACGTTTAATTAGCGCTTAAATTACGTTTAGGTGCTTAAATAGCGTTTAAATATGTTCATTCACAACATGTAGCTTTTAAGCCTTTATACCCACAATAACTTATAGATTGCTAAAAATTTTGCGGATTTCACTTTTTCATCGTAGTTATTTAGCGTTTAATTAACGCTTAAATTACGTTAGACCCTTAAATAGCGTTTAGATATGTTCATTAACAACAACGTGTAGTCTTTATACTCCCAATTACTTATAGAATACTAAAAATTTTTGTAGATTATACTTTTCCATCGTACTCAGTTAACGTTTAATTAACGTTTAGATAAGGTTTACTCCCTTAAATAGCAATTAAATATGTTCATTCACAAGAACATGTCGCCCATTGCACTAGTGAAAGCTTTTAGACTCAAAATAATTTGAAGATCATAATGAAAAGTTGTAAATTTCACAATTGCATTCCAGTGATTTATGTTTAATTAGCGCTTAAATTACGTTAAGCTGCTTAAATAGCGCTTACATATGTTCATTCACAACATGTAGCTTTTAAGCCTTTATACCCACAATAACTTGTAGATTGCTAAAAAATTTTGTGGATTTAACTTTTTCATCGTAGTTATTTAACGTTTAATTAACGCTTAAATTACGTTTAGACCCATTAAATAGCGTCTAGATATGTTCATCAACAACAACGTGTAGTCTTTATACTCCCAATTACTGATAGAATACTAAAAATTTTTGTGGATTTTACTTTTCCATCGTACTCAGTTAACGTTTAATTAACGCTTAAATTAGGTTTACTCCTTTAAATAGCGTTTAAATATGTTCATTCACAACATGTCTCGCTTTGAGCAATGTTTAAAAACATTAGGAAATTATTAAGAATATTCGGAGATTTTACTTTTTCATTGTACTGAATTAACGCTTATATAACGCTTGAATGACGTTATTACGATCTAATAGCGTTTAAATACGTTCATTCTAAACAACATTTCGCCCTTTCCTCTATTGAAAGTTTTAAGACTCAATATAATTTAGAGAACATTATAAAAAATAGATTTCACCATTACATTTTAATGATTTAACGCTTACATAACGCTTGAATAACGTTATTACGATCTAATAGCGTTTAAATACGTTCATTCTAAACAAAATTTCACCCTTTCCACTAGTGAAAGCTTTTAGACTCAACATAATTTAGAGACCATTATGAAAAATTATAGATTTCATCATTCTATTTTAATGATTTAACGCTTAAATAGCGCTTAAATTACGTTTAGACGCTTAAATAGCGTTTAAATACGTTCATTCTAAACGGCATGTCACCCTTTGCACTAATGAAAGCTTTTAGACACAAAATAATTTAGAGACCATTATGAAAAATTATAGATTTCACTATTCCATTTCAATGATTTAACGCTTAAATAGCGCTTAAATTACGTTTAGATGCTTAAATAGCGTTTAAATATATTTACTCACAACAATGTTTCGCTCTATACGCAAGGGTTTCTATTGAAAAACATTATTAGTTTATGAATAAAATTTGGAGTTTACTTTTCCAATGTACTGATTTAACGCTCACTTAACGATTGAATGACGTTAAAATGATCTAAGAAATACGTTCATTCACAACAACATGTCGCCCTTTGCGCTATTGAAAGCCTTTACAGTCAAAATAATTTGGAGTTTATTATGAAATTTGTAGATTTCACTTTTCCACAGTACTGATTTAACGTTTAAATTAAGGTGTAAAATACATTTAGACTCATAAATAGCGCTTACATATGTTCATTTCCTAACAATGTGTAGCCTTTATACTCAAAATTACTTGTAGATTACTAAAACCTTTTGTTGATTTCACTTTCCAATTGTACTGATTTAACGTTTAATGAACGCTTAAATTATGTTAAGAGACTTAAATTTTGTATAAATACGTTCATTCACATTATGTTGCACTTGATGCAAGCTTTGATGCTCATAATAATATAGAGATCATTATGAAAAAGTATAAATATCACTCTTCCCTGCCAATGGTTCAACGTTTAAATAACGCTTCGATTACACTTTATTTAACTACGTTTAGACGCATAAATAGCGTTTAAATATGTTCATTCACAACAACATGTCGCCTTTTGCACTACTGAAAGCTTCCATACTCCAAAAAAATTAGAGGTGATTATGAAAAAGTGTAGATTTCACTATACCATTCCAATGATTTAACGTTTAATTAACGCATAAATTACGTTTAGACGCTTAAAAAGACTTCAAATACGTTCCTTCACAGCATGTCGCGCTTGGAGCAAGCTTTTATATTCAAAATTATTCATATATTGCTATAAAAAAAATTGCAGATTTTACTTGTCCATTGTAGTGAGTTAACGTTTATTTATTGCTTAAACTACGTTTAGATCCTCAAAGAGCGTTGTCCATTCATAACGACGTTTCGCACTTTGCACTAAGGCTTCTATTGAAAAATATTATGAGATCATGATGAAAAATTGGAGAGTTCACTTTTCCATTGTAATAATTTAACGTTTAAATAACGCTTGAATGACGTTAAAACATTAAATAGCATTCAAATAAGTTCACTCGCAACATCTCCTGTTTTGAGCAAGCTTTTATACTCACAAATGCTTATAGATTACTATAAAATTTTGTAGATTTCACTTTTCCATCGCACTGATGTAACGTTTAATTAACACATAAACTACGTTTGGACGCTTAATAAGACTTCAAATACGTTCATGCAGAACATTTTGCACTTTATGCAAGCATTTATACTCAAAATTATTTATATGTTACTATAAAAAAATGCAGATTTCACTTTTCCATTGTACTGAGTTAACGTTCAATTGACGCTTAGAATATGTTAAGACGCTTAAATAGCGTTTACATATGTTCATTCACAAGAACATGTCGCCCATTGCACTAGTGAAAGCTTTTAGGCTCAAAATAATTTGAGGATCATAATGAAAAGTTGTAAATTTCACAATTGCATTCCAATGATTTAACGTTTAATTAGCGCTTAAATTACGTTTAGGTGCTTAAATAGCGTTTAAATATGTTCATTCACAACATGTAGCTTTTAAGCCTTTATACCCTACAATAACTTATAGATTGCTAAAAATTTTGTGGATTTCACTTTTTCATCGTAGTTATTTAACGTTTAATTAACGCTTAAATTACATTTAGACCTTTAATAGCGTCTAGATATGTTCATCAACAACAACGTGTAGTCTTTATACTCCCAATTACTGATGGAATACTAAAAATTTTTCTGGATTTTACTTTTCCATCGTAATCAGTTAACGTTTAATTAACGCTTAAATTAGGTTTACTCCCTTAAATAGCGTTTAAATATGTTCATTCACAAGGAACATGTCGCCCATTGCACTAGTGAAAGCTTTTAGACTCAAATAATTTGAAGATCATAACGCTTAAATTACGTTAGACCCTTAAATAGCGTTTAGATATGTTCATTAACAACAACGTGTAGTCTTTATACTCCCAATTACTTATAGAATACTAAAAATTTTTGTAGATTATACTTTTCCATCGTACTCAGTTAACGTTTAATTAACGTTTAGATAAGGTTTACTCCCTTAAATAGCAATTAAATATGTTCATTCACAAGAACATGTCGCCCATTGCACTAGTGAAAGCTTTTAGACTCAAAATAATTTGAAGATCATAATGAAAAGTTGTAAATTTCACAATTGCATTGCAGTGATTTATGTTTAATTAGCGCTTAAATTACGTTAAGCTGCTTAAATAGCGCTTACATATGTTCATTCACAACATGTAGCTTTTAAGCCTTTATACCCACAATAACTTGTAGATTGCTAAAAAATTTTGTGGATTTAACTTTTTCATCGTAGTTATTTAACGTTTAATTAACGCTTAAATTACGTTTAGACCCTTAAATAGCGTCTAGATATGTTCATCAACAACAACGTGTAGTCTTTATACTCCCAATTACTGATAGAATACTAAAAATTTTTGTGGATTTTACTTTTCCATCGTACTCAGTTAACGTTTAATTAACGCTTAAATTAGGTTTACTCCTTTAAATAGCGTTTAAATATGTTCATTCACAACATGTCTCGCTTTGAGCAATGTTTAAAAACATTAGGAAATTATTAAGAATATTCGGAGATTTTACTTTTTCATTGTACTGAATTAACGCTTATATAACGCTTGAATGACGTTATTACGATCTAATAGCGTTTAAATACGTTCATTCTAAACAACATTTCGCCCTTTCCTCTATTGAAAGTTTTAAGACTCAATATAATTTAGAGAACATTATAAAAAATAGATTTCACCATTACATTTTAATGATTTAACGCTTACATAACGCTTGAATAACGTTATTACGATCTAATAGCGTTTAAATACGTTCATTCTAAACAAAATTTCACCCTTTCCACTAGTGAAAGCTTTTAGACTCAACATAATTTAGAGACCATTATGAAAAATTATAGATTTCATCATTCTATTTTAATGATTTAACGCTTAAATAGCGCTTAAATTACGTTTAGACGCTTAAATAGCGTTTAAATACGTTCATTCTAAACGGCATGTCACCCTTTGCACTAATGAAAGCTTTTAGACACAAAATAATTTAGAGACCATTATGAAAAATTATAGATTTCACTATTCCATTTCAATGATTTAACGCTTAAATAGCGCTTAAATTACGTTTAGATGCTTAAATAGCGTTTAAATATATTTACTCAAAACAATGTTTCGCTCTATACGCAAGGGTTTCTATTGAAAAACATTATTAGTTTATGAATAAAATTTGGAGTTTACTTTTCCAATGTACTGATTTAACGCTCACTTAACGATTGAATGACGTTAAAATGATCTAAGAAATACGTTCATTCACAACAACATGTCGCCCTTTGCGCTATTGAAAGCCTTTACAGTCAAAATAATTTGGAGTTTATTATGAAATTTGTAGATTTCACTTTTCCACAGTACTGATTTAACGTTTAATTAAGGTGTAAAATACATTTAGACTCATAAATAGCGCTTACATATGTTCATTTCTAACAATGTGTAGCCTTTATACTCAAAATTACTTGTAGATTACTAAAACCTTTTGTTGATTTCACTTTCCAATTGTACTGATTTAACGTTTAATGAACGCTTAAATTATGTTAAGAGACTTAAATTTTGTATAAATACGTTCATTCACATTATGTTGCACTTGATGCAAGCTTTGATGCTCATAATAATATAGAGATCATTATGAAAAAGTATAAATATCACTCTTCCCTGCCAATGGTTCAACGTTTAAATAACGCTTCGATTACACTTTATTTAACTACGTTTAGACGCATAAATAGCGTTTAAATATGTTCATTCACAACAACATGTCGCCTTTTGCACTACTGAAAGCTTCCATACTCCAAAAAAATTAGAGGTGATTATGAAAAAGTGTAGATTTCACTATACCATTCCAATGATTTAACGTTTAATTAACGCATAAATTACGTTTAGACGCTTAAAAAGACTTCAAATACGTTCCTTCACAGCATGTCGCGCTTGGAGCAAGCTTTTATATTCAAAATTATTCATATATTGCTATAAAAAAAATTGCAGATTTTACTTGTCCATTGTAGTGAGTTAACGTTTATTTATTGCTTAAACTACGTTTAGATCCTCAAAGAGCGTTGTCCATTCATAACGACGTTTCGCACTTTGCACTAAGGCTTCTATTGAAAAATATTATGAGATCATGATGAAAAATTGGAGAGTTCACTTTTCCATTGTAATAATTTAACGTTTAAATAACGCTTGAATGACGTTAAAACATTAAATAGCATTCAAATAAGTTCACTCGCAACATCTCCTGTTTTGAGCAAGCTTTTATACTCACAAATGCTTATAGATTACTATAAAATTTTGTAGATTTCACTTTTCCATCGCACTGATGTAACGTTTAATTAACACATAAACTACGTTTGGACGCTTAATAAGACTTCAAATACGTTCATGCAGAACATTTTGCACTTTATGCAAGCATTTATACTCAAAATTATTTATATGTTACTATAAAAAAATGCAGATTTCACTTTTCCATTGTACTGAGTTAACGTTCAATTGACGCTTAGATTATGTTAAGACGCTTAAATAGCGTTTACATATGTTCATTCACAAGAACATGTCGCCCATTGCACTAGTGAAAGCTTTTAGGCTCAAAATAATTTGAGGATCATAATGAAAAGTTGTAAATTTCACAATTGCATTCCAATGATTTAACGTTTAATTAGCGCTTAAATTACGTTTAGGTGCTTAAATAGCGTTTAAATATGTTCATTCACAACATGTAGCTTTTAAGCCTTTATACCCACAATAACTTATAGATTGCTAAAAAATTTTGCGGATTTCACTTTTTCATCGTAGTTATTTAGCGTTTAATTAACGCTTAAATTACGTTAGACCCTTAAATAGCGTTTAGATATGTTCATTAACAACAACGTGTAGTCTTTATACTCCCAATTACTGATAGAATACTAAAAATTTTTGTAGATTATACTTTTCCATCGTACTCAGTTAACGTTTAATTAACGTTTAGATAAGGTTTACTCCCTTAAATAGCAATTAAATATGTTCATTCACAAGAACATGTCGCCCATTGCACTAGTGAAAGCTTTTAGACTCAAAATAATTTGAAGATCATAATGAAAAGTTGTAAATTTAACAATTGCATTCCAGTGATTTATGTTTAATTAGCGCTTAAATTACGTTAAGCTGCTTAAATAGCGCTTACATATGTTCATTCACAACATGTAGCTTTTAAGCCTTTATACCCACAATAACTTGTAGATTGCTAAAAAATTTTGTGGATTTAACTTTTTCATCGTAGTTATTTAACGTTTTATTAACGCTTAAATTACGTTTAGATTCTTAAATAGCGTTTAGATATGTTCATCAACAACAACGTGTAGTCTTTATACTCCCAATTACTGATAGAATACTAAAAATTTTTGTGGAATTTACTTTTCCATCGTACTCAGTTAACGTTTAATTAACGCTTAAATTAGGTTTACTCCTTTAAATAGCGTTTAAATATGTTCATTCACAACATGTCTCGCTTTGAGCAATGTTTAAAAACATTAGGAAATTATTAAGAATATTCGGAGATTTTACTTTTTCAATGTACTGAATTAAAGTGGTTAAAAAAATTCTCTACATACACTGGATGCGAAAATCTTTGCGTTTTGAAAATTTTACATACACTGGATGTGATTATTATTTATCATTTGCACGTGCACAATAAAATGGCGGATGTGAGTCTTGGAAGCAACGAAGAGGTAAGTCACTTTTCCCATAAAATTTCGATTGTAAGCCGCTTGAACTCTTTGTGAAAAGTATCAACTAGATATGCTCAGTACTTCTTTTATTAGATTTTAGAATTCCTCAAGCTTCGAGGTTATGACAATGAGTCGCTAAAAAAAGTTAAAGATTCAAGGGTAAATTATTTCTTTTTACAGGGCTGGCTAGTTTGATGAATTCCGTTGTGATGTAGCTATACTGTTATAGTGATAATTAATAATTCAAATTGGAAACTCTGTAAAGGGTTTTTAGCAAAGATTTGGTGTAAAAGTGGGCTTGTTTAGAAAATTTTATATAAGAAGAGAATCAGAAATAAAAGGCTTTAAATTAATTGTTTACTTTTATTCGTATTTTTCACTTTTGACCTAATGTGATCTCAAAGACAATGCAATAATAATATCTCTATGGATTTATAGATCTTTTGAAAACATTTGTCTTTACACAAATGTTAAACTTTTTGTATTATTTGAATGGATTATTTGCTGAAATACTAGTCAAATCTCATTTTGAAGAAATTATGTAGTAAAACAGGCGCGGATCTAGGATTTTCTGAAGGTATGTCGCGAACGCGACCAAAATGATTTTTTATTTTGCCTTCTCAGCTGGGGGTTTTGGGGGGTGCTGTGAACCCCCCAAATGGGGTATGGGGCGAAGCCCCAGAACTTTTTGAAATTTTTAACAATTGAAGGTCCCGCGAGGCAGTAAAACATAGCAGTAATATAGCGTTCAGATCACATTTTATTATCTCGGTAACGAAACGTTTCCCAGTCCTTTAAAACTGTACTCCCATGGAATTTCTATAACATTTCAAACTAGTTGTCTGTTTCGCCTAATATCAAGGCTCGTCAGCATGTCTAGGCTCAACATGGCCGGACATGGACAGACAAATGGGGTCTATGGAAAAGGGAATACTTCACCAGTGAACCGATACACAACGTCACATAATGTCAGGTGAAGTGAGGGCCCCTTGAATGGCGATTTGAAAGGGGTTGGGTTACTCTATTGATTTATCAACACAAAAGACCATCTTGGAAAATCTTTCCAGCAATTTTCTACTGTAAAGATAATGAAAAAACATTTCACAACTATTTCACACTATAAAACAAAGAAGTAGAAGCTTCAATGTGCTTCTTCAAGTACAACATTTTATCAACCTCAGAATAAAATTGGAAATCATCTTGATGAATCTGAAAAGAAGAATTGCACCTTAAAACCAATGGAGTGAAGGATTTCATTTGGTGATTTTCTTCAATTAACATTAATTAATTAACACATCAACATCATGACAGTGTCCTGAAGAAACACTAGCCACCAAATTTGGGAGTAATGATTATAGAACCTAAATACAAAACTTTCATGTTTTCTAAAATATTAACAGCACTAAGCTAATGTCAAATAGGTTTCACAAATGTGTGTTGCATGATGAATTCTGCTTTCCAAAAAGAGCACAATAAAGGCAGTACACACCATCAGTGTTGACTGAATATCAAAGCCATTGAAATTTTTTAGCCAATGGAAAACTTTCTAGCATTGAATCTGGACAAGCCCTTGGTTACTAGAATTTTTCATCATTTGAACATGCATTATAAGAAAGTAATTCAGAGTAACTCACCTAGGGCTCTCCATTTACATTATAAAATTTAATCTTTCCAAAGGGTAAAGGTTTCAATAAGAGTTATAAGCATTATCACTACCAGTACTGTTAATTAATGATATCCGCACATAATGTACCTTTCCAATTGCAGCGCAAAGTTATCGGATCGATTGGGACTCGAACCCACGACCTCTCGCAAGGTACCAGTACTGTGTTATTGTCATTACTTGTCATTAAGGAATCACTTGAGAATGACTAAGATTCGTGTTACACAGAGAAGTGTGCTGGGTAATAAGTTGGAGTTACTTTAATCATATAGCTGTTGTTATTGGAAATACAGTAAACAGTAATACAGTTCGAATTATGGAGGTTCGAATTATAGAGATTCGACTGTATATATAATTATTGCTTTTCACTAATGAATTATTACAGGAATTTGACAGATCAATCAGTATGTTTAGATGCTGCTAAAATACTAAATTACTATATTGTTGTCTTCATGTTTTTATCATAGCTTCTACTAGGTCAAGAAAAGTGTGGGGTTTTTGTTGGTTGACTTTGATATTAGTGGAACAAAATGATTAGGAAGTGATGCAGATTTTGATAAATGACAACTTCATTAAAAAAGAGAATCTTTTTGTGTCTCCTGAGTTGATGGGAATTCATGGCTGAACAAATTAATATTTTACTTCACCAAACTGCGAATAATAAACTTGGATGTTTTTAGTTATGACAGTGTATATAATACTAAAATTCACACTAAAGAAGACCAAATACTAGAGCAACAATTATTTACAGCTTCAATATTCATTTATACTTCTTAAAGTAGAAACTCTTCTTGTCTGTAAATAGCATAGGAAGAGATGACTGAAACATGTTTTTTTCAAAACGAATAAATCTTGTGTGTATCGTAAACCAAAGAAAAACATTCGTGCTTGGAGTAATAACAAGAATTTTAAAGAAATTCATTTTGTTTATATCTGCAGAGTATAGACCATGGAATTTTTGCATTAATCTACAACTAAGTTGATAATAATTTCTGTTTGAACTGTCATGCAGTTATCAAAACACACTTCAAACCGATATCTTGCCTGTCTCATCTTTACAAACAAAAACACTCAAAACTATATCCACATGATAGCAGATATAAACAATTATTTTGTCATTATCATGACATGTCAAAACAAAAACAGTTGTGTAATCAAATCAATAAACTTACACAAAATTAAAAATGACAATATAAACGTTCAGATTAAATTATTTGTAAGTGCCATGGTGAAACAAAATAATAAAATACCAAAAGCTATCTTGGGGAGCCTCACTTTTATACATTTTCAAGAGGAAATCTGCCTTTAAAACTAAACCTCGTAAACCAAAGATTATCAAGTGAGAATCTTTATGTTTGTTGGGTTAGTTTCTTAGAAATTTTCAGTAAAAAAATAACTTACCTTCATCCAGCGAGAGGCCATGAATAAAGCATGCATAAGGCTTGAATTTCTCGCACATATTTGCACAATGTGGTTTGAAAACATACTGTTTTTGATATTTTATCCTACCAAGCACGCAATAGGTTCTTGCCGTTGAACTCACTGCTGCATTTGATACCAAGTTAAATTTTGACGTCACATTTTGACGTCAAAATACACGTCCATTGAAAAATAGGGGGTTGCTGAATATGGCAGATAGATTTCTCGACATACCTAGGTCTAGCCTGTGTCATGGCTTTCCTCCTCGCCGCAATTTTTAAGGTCAGTATTGAGTGCCATTGTGTGTAGGCTAGGCATTTCGCACATATGCGAAACGGCCTCGCACAATTCTGAAAGACATTACTTGAGATATACGGAGTTACTGCCGTATCAGTAAATAAGCAAATAACACGTACCACAAATCACTGCAATGTGTAAGAAATGCTGAACTTCATTTTTTTTGAGTTTTTTTTACAGGTATGTCGGTCGCACAGTTTGACATACCTTAAATCCGCGCCTGTAAAAGGTTTATTTATCTAATGTTTGTGTGTGTTTTAGATTTACACCTTGTTCTCATCTATGATATTTTCTTTTATAAGGTGTCAAAGGAGTCGATTCACTTGTTCAGTACTCAAGATTTTGCCTTTATTGGTATAGCTTTGGCAGATGCAAGACTGCTTATTAAAAAATATCGCTCTGATAGAGCTGGTGACTTGGCTGATATTGTTGCAACTGTCCGTGGAAAGAAAAATTATGTTCAAGAATTTAAGAAGAAAAAGAACAAATTGAAAATCAAGTATGGTTGGCACCATTGGTCTTCATCTAAGAAAAGTTATACAGTGGTGAAGTTATCCTCTGGAGGCGGTGTACGTGAAAAAGAATGGGAGAGGGAGACCAAGCTGAAACTGGTATTTGAGGATATGATAGCAATGTTTTTTCCAAATAAAAGGAGCAGTAAAGGTAGGTTATGTTAATAATACATTAATGTGTACACAAAAAGTAATTGTAGTTTTAATAATTATGTTTTTTAATAGGTAGCTCAAATTTGATGACATTCTATTTGTATGGTGCAGACATGACTAAAATAATAGACATGGACAAATCGATTGATGATTTTGTAAAACTTACAGGCCTGAAAATGCCAAAATTCTTGCTGATGAGTAAACCGTTGATATTTGATGAATATTCAGATGATTCAGATTTTGACATACCAACTAAGAAGGGACCTGTATCCTCTACACCGATATCAGAAGATAGGAGGAGCCTTGTAAATGAACAAGATAAAGCATATGAACTGTGCTTAAAAGCTGACCAGTTAAAAGACAGACTCATTAAGCAAAAGGAAGAAGAAGAAAACAAGAAGGAATTTAAGAAACTAAAGAAAGAGCAAGAAGAATTTAATATTTGAAAGCAACTGCAGGAAAGTAGGAGGCAGCTACTTCCAGATGAGCCATCTTTGTCACAAGATTGTTGCATAATTACCATCCATCATATTTCTTTGGGGAGGCAGACACGCATGTTTCCATCACACTGCAAAATGGAATCGGTTTATAACTGGGTGGGAAGTTTGAATGATCAACCAGAGTTATTTGAGCTTCTTGTTTGTTCACCAGCAGCCACTGTAGTGGATCCGAATGAGATTGTAACAGATTTTGAGAAACACATTTTATACATGAAAGAAGTTGAAAATTCAAATTTCACAATGGATATTCAGATAAAAGAACATATAGATAATCAGCAGCCACATTGTTCAAATGAGGGTCAATCCAGGGATAAAAATGAGTGCCGTTTAATTCTATGTCCCGTCTGCTCTAAGCAATATCCTGCAGAGACAATAGAAGAACATGCAGCAGAATGTGCAGCTGCAAAGTACCCATTGGTAATTGAAAGTAACTCCAGTGATGATAGTGACATGGAACTGCCTATGTTCTTAGGAAAAAAAGAAGTTAATGTGACAGACATTGAGAAAACATTGAAGGATATTGTTAGTAAATGTTCTGTTGATAAAAGTCATGCTATGAAAATCAAAGTGCGTAGAAATTATGTGTTTAATGATTTTTGTGAAAGAATAAAAAAGCCATGGAATCAAAACAAGCTTGGTTGCTCCTTCTCAGTGGACTTTTATGGTGAAAGTGGAATTGACCAGGGTGGGTTATCAAGAGAATTCTTTTCAGGTAAATGATATTATTGATGTTATAGTTGTTTATATATTATATTTTATATAGGTTAGTATAGATAGAAATTCAATTTAGGATATTATGTTTTACATATGTTCCTGGAGTCTCCAGTAATGTAAGTCCTGTAGGTTTAAGGTGGTGGTAGAATCAAGTATTTAACTAAAAGTAGATATTTTGTGTGTCTACTGTGCACTACTGTTTTTAGAAGCACTTGAAGATATCAGGAATGACTTGCTTGTTGATTATGATGATGGAAAAGTACCACATTCTGTATTACTTGAGGATATTGCTAGTGGCAAATTTAAAATGGCAGGTCAACTGATGGCTTCATCAATTTGTATGAGTGGACCAGCACCATCATATTTTACTGAATGGGTATACAGATATTTCATTGGAGGACTGCAACACTGTCTGAAATATATTCCAGTCACAATTGACCATGAAATGAAGTTATCAAAAGCATACAATTTTGTAAGTTTTTCTTTTACTTTCTTTAGAAATTTATTTGGAAAAAAATGAAAGTTAGCTTAAAGTAGACGAAAAGTATGTTGCAACATTAGGTCGTGCAGTTTCCATTATTTCAATAGAAATGTGTTATGTATTATGTTATGTGTTATACTGTTTATTGGTATATTATGTTGCTATCTAGATACAAAAGATTGAAAGTTCAGAAAATCTGAGAAATTATTGCATCACTGATGAAGGATTAGATGTGTTGTCGGAAATTGGTTTCCGGGGAATACCGAACAAGGTCACTATAGATGCAAAGGAAAATATTTTAAAGTATGTTTTAGAATGTTCAACTTTTTATGTCTCTTTATGGCGATTTTGATTACCCTCTCAGGTTATTTAATCTCTAATTGTAGTTAATTCTGATAACTAATTTGTTTAATGAGTTTGAATTGCTACGTTTCTTGATTTCTTAGATTCATTTTCATGAAGGCTGTTCTGAACGACGTCCTCCCTTGTTTACAGCAGTTGGTTGAAGGTTTGCAGATGTATGGACTTATGAAACTGATGCAAGAAAATGAGGAAGTTTTTAAATATGTATTTTGCCCCAACACTGAATTATGTTGGACTTTTGAAAAAGTTGAAAAGTTACTGGAACCAATTTATAGTACTAATAGAAGTTCTCGAAAAACGAGAGAAGTAAACACATTTAAAGCGCTGGTTGATTATTTAGAATCATCTTATGAAGAAGGTAAGCGCTGTTATTTCCCATTTTTTTCAAACAGCTTTTGAGTTTTACCAACGCATTGATTTTTATTTAGGTAAAAAAGATATGGGAAAAGTCATGAAGTTTATGACTGGTTCACCGTCGGTTCCGGTGCTTGGATTGCCAAATTTGGTCAAAGTTGAGTTCTAGCACGATTGTCTTTCATGTTGCCAATGCAAACCATGTGTTTCCACGTGTGATCTCACATTAAAGATAGCAGGTTTGGACAGTAAGATGAAAAAAAAAAAAACAAGATGCCCTACCGGGCAGAAGTATTCCTGCAGATGACTAAAAGACTTTCTGGAGGCTTTTCAGAAAGAAACGAGTGTCAGTTCACGCTTTAAAGCGATATGCATAATGCAAAATGATGTATGCAGTTTCTAAATCATCAGGTAAAACGAAATATAGGTATATATAGGTATATTTCGTTTTACCTGATGATGTAGAAACCTCTACGAAAACCTTCGAAAAGAAATAAATATATATTTTAAAAAATTTTCTGAATGTTATTTATCTTACTTAATGGCGAATATTTCAATGTTTGCAGTATTTTACATTTTACCTTTTAACAACGATAACAATTAAACTTTGTTGTCTGATATAAAACTTCATTCTTGCTTCAATCATGGACGTATAAAAAGAGATTTTTTAAAAAAGATTTTAATTCAAAGTTGTATTCCCTAAAGAATCTTCAAGAAGTAATTAAGTAATAAAAGTTTGTCGCGTCAAGAAAAGTCTGTGCTTAAGAAGTTATAATTTCGAATTCATTTAATTACATTCCCGAGAGCATCATAAAAGTTAAGAGACTTTGAAAAATTTTGCCGGAGATCAAGCTTAAAAAGGAACACCGTCAGTTTAAAAATCCATTAGAGAACACTCTTCCGTGGACGTTTCAAAATACTCCTTTTAAAACTATACAGTATGAAAATCTTTATGTTGTTAGTACCTGAACTTCATAATAAAAACTTTTACTTGGCCATGCGAAATAACAAAAATATCTGTGTTTCCTTTTTATCGTCAGCTTGATAGTATACAAATTTTAGAATCATACAATATTTTAAATTCGACTAGTCAATTAAAAAAGTGCTCATCAAATGATAAATAAAATAGGTAGAAGTTGATGAGGAAGATGAGCTGTGCTTCATGATTCCAGAGCTTTATAAAAACAGGGTAGCTTATGTAGGAACATGAATTAAACAATTGTATTATATTTAGAAAGACTAATAGAAACCTTACGCATTAAATCGATATAAACATACCGTTTTTGTAGTCGTTCATATCTGATTTGAAGCATCAAAAACTGCTTATTTATCACGAATAACTACTAAGAGTATTAGTTTCACGTAGATTATCAGTTTGGATCATAAATGTTCTTGATTCTTTTAAGTTTGACAGCCGTATAACCTCTTGTATATCCATATATTCAACCAAGAAATTTTCTCAGATCTACGCGTGCTTCTTCGCTTCCATTTTTAAAACAACTACGGAAAACGTAAGAACGTTGCATAAGACTCCCGTGAAACAACATTTCTACCTTGGCATCTGCGATTTAGCCATATGTCAACTATTCCTTTCAGTAGAGCGTATATTATACACCTTTAGAGTCTTTTCAAGCAAAGTACTTGCACACAATGAATGTAGTGTGAGTTAAGATATTTAAGGCATAAAAAAATGTAAGTTTGGAACTTAGAGGATTTGACTGACTATTTCCCATCGACAAAAATCGGTCTAGGTTTGGACAGTGAAAAAAAAAAAAAAAAAAAACACGAACGGTTTCAAAGTATTCCTTGCTTACGCAGGAATACAACAAGATGCCCTACTGGGCAGAAGGATTTCTGCAAGCTTTGCTGCTGAAAATGCCACAAAAATGCAACACTAGCACACTAGTCCTGCAAAACTAAGACAGTCACATCATTCAGTTCGAGAAGCATCAGCATTAAATAAACAAAAATATTGATGCGACTGACAATGTTCGTCAAGAAAGTCAGCCTTCCATAATATAAAAAAGGGGCTTTTCTTTATGCTATCGCGGAGATCATTTATGAAGACCTGTTTTTTTGTACGAATAAGCTGAATGATTGTTACTGGATATTTGCCACCCACGTACTCCAAAAAAGTGCATCGACACAATACGAAACTTTAATTTAACCACATTAAATATAACGAATCCTATAAAAAGATTGTGTATACTGGCGGTAACCAACATATCGTTTGGGCAGCACAAACTAATATATAAAGTTTCTATATTGATCTCCACGTACTCCAAAAAAGTGCATCGACACAATACGAAACTTTAATTTAACCACATTAAATATAACGAATCCTATGAAAAGATTGTGTATACTGGCGGTAACCAACATATCGTTTGGGCAGCACAAACTAATATATAAAGTTTCTATATTGATCTCCTCAGAATGAAAAATATAAATATCACAATAATAATTACTTAGAAATTAAAGCTCATATCTAATCTAAAAGTTAAAAAAAAATACAACATACGTAGGGAGGAGAAAAGAGATAAGCTGATATAGCCAGAATACATCCAAAAATTGCTACTAAATATAGTATAAATAGCTGTATAAAGTGCATATGTTGGTGATGTTGGGGAGGAGCTGAAAGGAAGCTAAGCTGAGCTTTAAAAATCCAAAAGCTTCTAAAAATTGACTTCAAACATGCATACACATACAAAATACACGAAGGTCTTTCATATTTAAAAAGGCTTGGAGCAAAAATAAAACAAGAAATACCTTTTCTTCCAAACACCATGTATTGGCACTGTTTTCATATTTTAAACTTCAAGAAAACTTCTTTCAAAAAACAGAATAACCACACTGTAATTTAATTTTGTGAACATGATAAGTTCCCAACAGTAATGCAATTCTTTATATAAAATTATAAGCTGTATTAACTTCTTTTAAAGCCATATTTCCATCAAAGAAACTTTTAGCAAACTACACACGTTCTTTCGCTGCCATTTTTAAAACGTTTTGTGGACGATCACATGGCATGGCGCAAATCAGCCAATAAACTATCGCTATTTAAGTGGAGGTGGCTAAATTAGCACCCTTTCGTAGAAATCGGGCATTATGCACCAATGAACATTAAGTCGGCTTTTGTATGAACCAATCAAATTGGAGAAACAAATATGACTAGGTTTGGACAGTAAGATGAAACAAGATGCCCTTGCAGGCATAAGGACTTCTGCAAAACCAGCTGAAGCATGAAACCCTAGAAATCTATGAAAGCATCAATGATACATACTATAGATCCAAAAAATATTAAAGCTCCTCTTTCCTGTTAAGCATTTTGAACACTTTACACACAAACGTTAACAAGATTTTATACTACTTTTATGGTTATGGAGAGACGATTGCTTAACGAAAGTAGTTTTTTCTTGAAAACAAAACTATTATATACTGTAGATCAAAAATAGATACGACAAAAATACTTTTAAAAAGTGTGAATAGGGCTTAACTAAAAACAACATAAGCTATTACATACAAAAAAAAGAAAGGTGCGAATCGTAACCATGGATACGCGATTTATATGACAGTTTTTTGAAAAAAGAATCTATGTATAAGAACGAAAGAAAAAAAACACAAACTTTTTCGAAAAAAATATAAGAAACAAATTAAAAAATTTATCGGAAATACTATGTTTTAAAGTAACTACGTATCTACCTAAGCTAGCTACGAAGCATTTAAAAATTTTACCTAAAAGTTTAACTATGAGCCACTTCGATGAATTTTTGTATTTCTCAAGTTTGCCTCAAAGCTTTGCTTGGTCAGCTAGGATTATCTAGGATAAGCTAGGATAGGCTAGGAAGCTAGGGTAAGATAGGATCAGCTAGGATCACCTAGAGGCTTGCTGACAAACCTCACACAGACCTCACTTTTACTCCGATGTACCCAGATATAAGCCTACAATTAAGCAAATGGGAAGATAAAAAAGCACTAAGAAGAAAGCTTACCAAAAGATAGAAGTTTCAAATACCGATGTTAGAAAAGAAAGTTTTCGATTTCTGTATTACCGCAATTACAACCAGTCGCCAGAAGTTTCTCGTGGAAGAAACTTCGTGCTTCGAAAAAATGGCTTTACGCATAGATGTAATGAATCCATGTAGGCGCACGCACGAAATTTCAAAAAACCGCTAGGTTTGGACAGCAGAAAAAAAAACCCAGAGCCGGTTTTAATGTATTTCTTGCTTTCGCAGATATCCAAAAAAAACAAAGACGATCGTAAAGGCTTTCTTGCTTACGCAGAAATCCAACAAAGACGATCGTAAAGTATTTCTTGCTTTGCAGAAATCCAAAAAAAACACGAACGGTTTCAAAGTATTCCTTGCTTACGCAGGAATACAAAAACAAACAAGATGCCCTACCGGGCAGAAGTATTCCTGCAGATGACTGGAAGACTTTCTGGAGGCTTTTCAGAAAGAACTGATATTAGTTCACGATTTAAAAAGATATGCATAATGCAGAATGATGTTGCGTTATTTTACATTTTACTTTTTAGCTACGATAACAATTAAACTTTGTTGTCTCATATAAAACTTCAGTCTTCCTTCAATTTAGAGATTTTTTAAAAAAGATTTTAATTCAAAGTTGTATTCCCTAAAGAATCTTCAAGAAGTAATTAAGTAATAAAAAGTTTGTTGCGTCAAGAAAAGTCTGTGCTTAAGAAGTTATAATTTCGAATTCATTTAATTACATTCCCGAGAGCATCATAAAAGTTAAGAGACTTTGAAAAATTTTGCCGGAGATCAAGCTTAAAAAGGAACACCGTCAGTTTAAAAATCCATTAGAGAACACTCTTCCGTGGACGTTTCAAAATACTCCTTTTAAAACTATGCAGTATGAAAATCTTTATGTTGTTTGTACCTGAACTTCATAATAAAAACTTTTACTTGGCCATGGGAAATAATAAAAATATCTGTGTTTCCTTTTTATCGTCAGCTTGATAGTATACAAATTTTAGAATCATACAATATTTTAAATTCGACTAGTCAATTAAAAAAGTGGTCATCAAATGATAAATAAAATAGGTAGAATTTGATGAGGAAGATGAGCTGTGGTTCATGATTCCAGAGCTTTATAAAAACAGCGTAGCTTATCTAGGAACATGAGTTGTATTATATTTAGAAAGACTAATAGAAACCTTACGCATTAAATCGATATAAACATACCCTATTGGTAGTCGTTCATATCTGTTTTGAAGCACCAAGAACTGCTTATTTATCAAGAATGACTACTAAGAATATTACTTTCACGTAGATTATCAGTTTGGATCATAAATGTTCTTGATTCTTTTAAGTTTTACAGCCGTACTACAACCTCTTCTATATCCATATATTCAACAAAGAAACTTTCACAGATCCACGCATGCTTCTTCGCTTCCATTTTTAAAACAACTACGGAAAACTTAAGAACGTTGCATAAGACTCACATGAAACAACATTTCTACCTTGGCATCTGCGATTTAGCCATATGTTAATTATTCCTTTCACTAGAGGTTATATTTTACACTTTTAGAGTCTTTTTAAGCAAAGTACTTGTATACAATGAGTATAGTGTGAGTTTAGACTGTTAAATCATAAAAAAGAATGTAAGTTGGGAACATTAATGATTTGAGTGGCTATTTCCCATCGACAAAAATTGGTCTAGGTTTGGACAGTGAAAAAAAAAACAAACAAGATGCCCTACCGGGCAGAAGTATTCCTGCAGATGACTGGAAGACTTTCTGGACGCTTTTCGGAAAGAAATGAATGTTAGTTCACGCTTTAAAAAGATATGCATAATGCAGAATGATGTTGCGGTATTTTACATTTTACCTAACAACGATAACAATTAAACTTTGTTGTCTCATATAAAACTTCAGTCTTGCTTCAATTTAGAGATTTTTTAAAAAGATTTCCATTCGAAGTTGCACTCCCTAAAGCATCTTCAAGAAGCAATTAACTAATTAAAAGATTATCGCGTTTAGAATAATCTGTGCTTTAAAAGGTGAATGTTTGTTCACGGTTTAAAACAATATGCATAATGTGGTATGATGTTCTTTGTGTTTTACAGTTTATCTTGTAGCTGTGAAAGAAGTAATATTTGTTATTTCACATAAACTGCACTGTTTTGCATCATTTAGAGATTTTTTCAAAAAGTTTTTTATTCATAGTTATATTCCCTAAAGCATCTTCAAAAAGTAATTAAGTAATGAAAACTTTGTCACATTAAGTTTTGAAGGGAAAATCTGTGGCGTAAATAGTAAAAACTTCGAATTCATTTAATTACATTCCCGAGAGCATCATAAAAGTTAAGAGACTTTGAAAAATTTTGCCGGAGATCAAGCTTAAAAAGGAACACCGTCAGTTTAAAAATTCATTAGAGAACACTCTTCCGTGGACGTTTCAAAATACTCCTTTTAAAACTATACAGTATGAAAATCTTTATGTTGTTTGTACCTGAACTTCATAATAAAAACTTTTACTTGGCCTTGCGAAATAATAAAAATATCTGTGTTTCCTTTTTATCGTCAGCTTGATAGTATACAAATTTTAGAATCATACAATATTTTAAATTCGACTAGTCAATTAAAAAAGTGGTCATCTATTGATTAATAAAATGGGCATAAGCTGATGAGGAAGATGAGCTGTGCTTCAAGATTCCAGAGCTTTATAAAAACAGGATAGCTTACCTAGGAACATGAAATAGAAAATTGTATTATATTTAGAAAAAGACTAATAGAAACCTTACGCATTTTTTTAAATGGATGTAAGCATACCGTTTTTGTAGTCGTTCATATCTGATTTGAAGCATCAAAAACTGCTTATTTATCACAAATAACTACTAAGAGTATTAGTTTCACGTAGATTATCAGTTTAGATCATAAATGTTCTTGATTCTTTTAAGTTTTACAGCTGTACTACAACCTCTTCTATATCCATATATTCAACAAAGAAATTTTCTCAGATCTACGCGTGCTTCTTCGCTTCCATTTTTAAAACAACTACGGAAAACGTAAGAACGTTGCATAAGACTCACATGAAACAACATTTCTACCTTGGCATCTGCGATTTAGCCATATGTTAAATATTCCTTTCACTAGAGCTTATATTTTACACTTTTAGAGTCTTTTCAAGCAAAGTACTTGTATACAATGAATATAGTGTGAGTTTAGACTGTTAAATCATAAAAAGAATGTAAGTTGGGAACATTAATGATTTGAGTGGCTATTTCCCATCGACAAAAATTGGTCTAGGTTTGGACAGTGAAAAAAAAAAAAAAAAAAAAAAAAAAAAAAAAACACGAACGGTTTCAAAGTATTCCTTGCTTACGCAGGAATACAAAAACACGAACGGTTTCAAAGTATTCCTTGCTTACGCAGGAATACAAAAAAAAAAAAAAAAACACGAACGGTTTCAAAGTATTCCTTGCTTACGCAGGAATACAAAAACAATGGGACAAAGGATCCTGAGCAGAAGCCTGCTGCTTAACTGTGCCTCAGCTGCCATACTAGTAGATTTTTAATCATTTGTGTCAAACCAAACGGGGTGAAAACAGACTTAATATCAGCGTGACCAGCTACTTTCAAATAATTCACATTAATGACACCAGTGAGAATTATCTATGTATTATGATCATTAGGGACTGATCATATCGAGCTTTTCATCCCGGCACGATTTTTGCATTGCAATCATGTGAGATTTTTGTCCCGCCTTGCCGTGATGAAAATCATCCCGCAATAGTTTTTATGTTATTGTTTATTTTCTAATCTGTGAACCGAAAATAACTTCGTTTATTTACTTTTTCTAATTACTTGGAAAGGAACAAAGAATACTATATCAACTCGAGACAGGTTTTATATTATACTTCGATAGTAGATGTCGTACCAGAACGTGTGAATTAAGAGCATGAGTGAATAGAGAAATCAAATCAAACAATTCATAAAATTCTGTTGAAATAAGATTATGTATACTTGTAAACCCAGTGATTCCGTAACAAACAACATTTTGTTTAAATCTTCAGTACTATTCTTAACGCTTTCCGATTTCCAACGACCGTGTTTCATGATCAGCCTATCGTTTACCCCGAAATTTGCAGCGGCAGATGCCTCACCTGAACGCAAGCTGTGCAGACCATACTTTTCTGGAGATAAACCAGTTTCTTTTAATACCGTTTTGATGTCGTCACGAATTGATGAGTAGGATGTGCCCTAATCTCTGTATAAATTCTAAAATCAGATCTGCAATAGTAGTGCTACAATAGGAACTAGAAAATTATCGTTTCCGATAATGAAACCTTTAAAAGTCCTTAGAGTTAAAAGACCTTTAGAGGATTGAAAGATTCTATAGTCCCTAACAAATTCCTTAAACATGCGATTCTTGTCAATGAGGAGCGGCCAAAAATTTGAAGAAAGCCAGTAAGGAACAACTAAAACTGCTGTTGAACTGCCTGAACTTGCTAAAAAATGTTTAATAGATTTAGAAATTAAATACACTGGAGGCACTAACAGATTTGTTTCTCCAGACCAATCGAAAGAAAATGCATCCACTTGATAGGTATTTGGACACCAGAGGAAAACTTTTGACATTTTGTATTGATGTTATCTGGAAAATTATCAAATGTAAATGGCCCCCAAAGTGAATGTAACATTTTAAAAAATGATTCGGTTAATTGCCAATCGTCATAGTCTATTGATTTACTTATACAGTGTGTTTCTTAATGTTGGAAATGAAAATTTTAAAGCTGTTTTTTTAAATGAATATACCGAATTTCAAAATAATTTTTACACCGTTGGATAGCCATTTTGAAGTTCTTTCGAATAGTATGTTTTTGTGAAAAATGAACTAGTGGTTTATGAAAAAATAAGGAAAATGTCTTGGAAAAATGTAATTAAATTTTTAATGGTCGATTAAGATGTGAATCAAAAGAAAAGATTTTTGGAAACAATGACAGCAATTTGGAAAACAATAAACAAATTTAAGCTGTGTGTTCACGAAAAACGTTAAACTTTTATGTTTTAAAATATCAATTTGGAGGTCTCAGCGCAAACATAAAATTAATAAAAAAATTGAATGGATTCAGTGTTTTGAAACAATAAGCACGATGTAATTAAACTACGTGTTAATCGACCATTAAAAATTTAATTAAATTTATCGATGACATTTTCCTTATTTTTTCAAAACCCACTTTTTCATTTTCCACAAAATTATATTAGCCGAAAGAGCTTGAAAATGGCTTTCCATTGATGTAAAAATTATTTTAAAATTCGATATATTCATTTAAAAAAACAACTTTAAAATTTCCATTTCCAACATTACGAAACACACTGTACATACTATCTGCCCGTGCGTTTAGTTCTCTGGACACCCATGTGACTTTTAACTAAATATTCTTAGCTTTACAAAAATTATAAATGCCATTAGCCAATAGCTGTAGTTTTGCATTATTACTACCTCCTTTGACAATGGCGGCAGCTGCCATGCTATCTGTGTGTATGAGAACATGTTCTCCTTCGCAGGTACTCGATAGAGAAGAAATTGCATGTGAAATAGCTAAAAATTCCCTGAAAGTTGACGATTCTGTTTGTTCTTTAGGATCGAGGTTTCTGTAACAAATGTTATTGTTCAAAGGGCTACAGGTATACCTGTAGAACTTGCGTCAGAAAAAAAAAATTTTTAATTGTGGAACAGAATATTTCAGAACGTTTCTGTAATTAAGAGTGAGTATATTTTTCTTCCAAAAGTGTAGCTCAACTATAACATCGTGATAGTAAGTTGTATTAAATTTTTTATCCTAAGACGATCTAGACTCAATGACTTTATACAAAGCACGAGTTTTTAATCTGACAATGTTATGAAGCACAAATTTTGTTGAAATTATGTTGCCCGTGATACAAGCTAGTTGTCTCGCCGAAACATAAGAAGAAGAAAATATATTATTGATACTTGATAAAATGGATTGGATTCTTCGTTCTGAAATTATGTAAGTCTTTTTATCGCAATCTAGAATAACACCTAACCATTCTAAGCGAGAAGTAGGTGCCCAGATAGATTTGTCTTCATTTACAATAAAACCTGCAGATTTTAGAGAATTTTTCAAAAACTTCGAATTACTCACAGCGTCGTCAAAACAATATGCTACACTGAAACCATCGTCGATAAAACAAGCAACTCGTATGGCAAATGAACGCCAATATTTTACTAACACCCTCACTATCTTGGTAAAAATAAAAGGTGCTGAGTCAAACCGAAAGGTAGAACAGTAAAAATAAAATACATTTTAATACCATCTTTGAAAATCCATGAGAATCCTAAATACTGTTGATGATCTTCGTGTACATCAACATGGTAACCACCTTTCGGGTCGAATTTCAAACATAAAAGCCGTTTGAGCAAATTCTACGTACTCTTCGAAGCTTTTCCAATCATCAAACTTGATTTTTTTCCTTCCAAACAAAACTGTTTAAATAGCTTAAGTCTAGCACTAATCTTTTCTTTCCGTTTTTGTTGGCTACTGATAAAGGGTTGGTCAGAAAAGGTTTGTTGACAGATCTTATAAATTTGTTTTCTAACAGATTCAATATTTGGGAATCTACATAATCGGGATCATACAAAGCTGAATTGTTATTTTTGATTTCTAAAGATGGAGGTTTCTAGTATAAAAGGATTGGCTTGTAACTCTTTTCTCCCAATAATTCAAATGACTTTTTAGACTTCCCTTAATATTACATTTTACTGCTTTTAGATGAAAAAGTTTGGTACCTTCATTGGATGGTGTTTCTTGCTGGGCAGGAATGCTTCCAGTTGGCACTGAGACTCCTCTTGGATCCTGCTTCTGCTAAAGATCTAGCTTCGTCAATATTATTAGACAATGACACGAGAAAGTACTTTCCCACGCCACGACTGACCACATCAAGATCACATTCAGTGTAAGATGAATAACTTCTTACGAAATGGAAGTGGTCTTCTTTATTGGCAGGTTCAGGGCGTTCCCTTCCCAAAATATTTCGTAATCGGTGCATAGTGGAATATTCCAACTTCTAGTCATGATAGTATCTAAACGACTTGTGAATTTGACTTGAGAAATCCCCCCTTTTATATGCCACGTCATGCTTAATTCACTTACACCGGTACCGAAATTTATTTCAAAATCGTAAATAAACCCATTTATATAAAAAATTTTATTAATGCGCACACGTGAAATATTGTGCCGCCAGGCTAGACGATATAATTGTGATCATATGGTGGATATTTTTTATGTCATTGTTGACTTTAGGACACCCATGGTGGAGTAAAGTCTTTAAAATACCCGTGTTTCTCCTCCTCCTACTACTACTACTACTACTACTCCTCCAAGTTATGAACGTTTTCGTGCAACGTTTACATGACATCGTTGCCGAATTCGCAAATTCGGTCAAATTAGGACTTCCAGTTGACCAATTTTCATGAAATTTTGCACGGATCACAGTTGAAAGGTGCTGATTTCAAATTTGACAATGATATTGCCAGGTTTGACTAAAATTGGCCAATTTAGGCCAAATTTGGACCAAATTTCGAAAGTTCTTCAATTTTCATGAAATTTTGCACGGATCACAATTGAAAGGTGCTGATTTCAAATTTGACAATGATTTTGCCAGGTTTGACTAAAATTGGCCAATTTAGGCCAAATTTGGACCAAATTTCGAAAGTTCTTCAATTTTCATGAAATTTTGCACGGATCACAATTGAAAGGTGCTGATTTCAAATTTGACAATGATATTGCCAGGTTTGACTAAAATTGGCCAATTTAGGCCAAATTTGGGCCAAATTTCGAAAGTTCTTCAATTTTCATGAAATTTTGCACGGATCACAGTTGAAAGGTGCTGATTTCAAATTTGACAATGATATTGCCAGGTTTGACTAAAATTGGTCAATTTAGGCCAAATTTGGGCCAAATTTCGAAAGTTCTTCAATTTTCATGAAATTTTGCACGGATCACAATTGAAAGGTGCTGATTTCAAATTTGACAATGATATTGCCAGGTTTGACTAAAATTGGTCAATTTAGGCCAAATTTGGACCAAATTTCGAAAGTTCTTCAATTTTCATGAAATTTTGCACGGATCACATTTGAAAGGTGGTGATTTCAAATTTGGCAATGATTTTGTCAGGTTTGACTAAAATTGGCCAATTTAGGCCAAATTTGGACCAAATTTCGAAAGTTCTTCAATTTTCGCAAAAATTTGCACGGATCACAATTGAAAGGTGCTGATTTCGAATTTGACAATGATTTTGCCAGATTTTACTAAAATTGGGCAATTCAGGTCAAATTTGGACCAAATTTCGAAAGTTCTTCAATTTTCGCAAAAATTTGCACGGATCACAATTGAAAGGTGCTGATTTCGAATTTGACAATGATTTTGCCAGATTTTACTAAAATTGGGCAATTCAGGTCAAATTTGGACCAAATTTCGAAAGTTCTTCAATTTTCATGAAATTTTGCACGGATCACAATTGAAAGGTGCTGATTTCGAATTTGACAATGATTTTGCCAGATTTTACTATATTGGGCAATTCAGGTCAAATTTGGACCAAATTTCGAAAGTTCTTCAATTTTCATGAAATTTTGCACGGATCACAATTGAAAGGTGCTGATTTCGAATTTGACAATGATTTTGCCAGGTTTTACTAGAATTGGGCAATTTAGGTCAAATTTGGACCAAATTTAGAAAGTTCTTCAAATCTCAAGAAATTTTGCGTCGATCACATTTAAAAGGTGCTGATTACGAATTTGTCAGTCATTTTGTCAGATTTGACGAGAAATGGGTAATTCAGGCCAAATTTGAATCAAACTTAGAAAGTTCTGCAATATTCATAAAACTTTCTACAACGCACAATTAGAAGTTGTTGATTTTGAATTTGCCAGTCATTTTATTAGATTTGAACATAATTTGGCAATTCGGCAACGTTGTATTTTTGAGACTAACTATGCATCGTTGTGTTACGTCCTGAAGTCTTCAAGCCAAGCGGCTTCTTGTTTAAATTGTACTTATTGCGCACGCGTGAAATATTATCTCGTCCCATATGGAAAAAAACCACCTCGCTTAAGCGGGATCCCGGCAGGAACAAACAAACGATCAATTTGATATAAATCCCCGGAATCATCGTCCATATGAGTTTCTGTAAGACCGAGTATGTCAACTTTTGGAAAGCTTTGCAAAAATTCTTGTATATATTCCAAATTATACCATAAACCTCGAACATTCAGATGGAAAATCTTTAGCCCACGTATATTTACTAACTTTTCCAGCTTCCGGTAAAATTCTTTCAATTGATGAACCGGACAAGTTTCGTTGTCACAACATAGAATTAACAAAAGTTCAAGAACAAATATTTTATTTGGTTTCATACCATACTGCAACTTCCAGGTTGATTGATACAAATACGTTCCATTTGTGACGACATCTTCCCGATAATAACTGATTGAATTGCAACTCGAGTAAACAGACTTATTCACAAATAAAATTATTATTACACATATAGACAGTGTACTGAGCATGAGCGCACACATCGCCGCCATCTTACCCTATTCCTGATTCCCTATTCGCATTTGTTTTCGGATAATATGGAATAACAATTTGTTTTTTAAACTAATATTTATATCTCACCTTCTTCAATCAATATATCAGTAAATCAGTTACATCTTTTAAATTTTCTACTGCTAAGGGTAGGAATTCCTATAAATTCAAGGTTTCCGTCTGATGCTCTTAAAAAGACTCGGGCCTCCTCGGTCGGTTGGCCTTCTTTCAAGCAATGGATTTTGTTGTAATCACTTGTTGCGATTACGCATGATTTCTTTATAATCTCACGATCAGATTAATAGAAGTCGCCCTCGCATAGAAGCCGACCTCGATTAGAATCCGCAAAATTTCTCTTCGAAAAAAATAGAAGCCGCGCCCTTTTTCGAGAAAATACGGTAGTTTTCGTTTTATGCGGGTTTGATACTAGGTTTGTCTCTTTTGACCACGTTTTAAAATTAGGAAATTTTATAGAACTTAATTGTCTCCTGAACAATTTCTACTTCGTAATTTTCATGGTTTTTCGATAGTGGAATTTACAATCTTTGCTCTCAACTACACTTCGTAATGATTTGCTAATCACGTACATCGTCATTGTCGTAGAACATTGTTTTAATTATGCATTTTATACTGATTTTTTATTTATTTATTTATTTGTTTATTTTATTTACTTATCTACTCATTTATTTATTACTTTTTTATTAGTTTTATTCAATCTCATTTTATTCATTTTGTGTGTACTCTATTTCAGTCTTTAAGCTCTTTTCTCTTTTCTTTACCTTTTCTAAACATCTCAGTTCAATTACGATGACAACAATTTTTTTACAACTTGGTTTTTTTTTATAAGATAATTTTAGATTTTTATAATTTTAGATTAATATATTTGAATTTTTTGGCCATTTTTAGTTTTGATTATTTTAAACAGCTATTTCATTTATAACAGTTTTTTTAAAACTGACGAAAAACGCTGTATAAATATTGTCAATAATAATAATAAAGTTTGGCAATGTCGTTGTTTAGTAAATTTGCTTCGGGAATGTTGAATTGTTAATCGACGAGTCGATTATGTGACAAATTGTGCTTGTTATTTCATACAAAAGACTATCGTTTCGAATTTAAATGAAGTACATGAGAAAAGTACTACGAAATATATAAAAAAAAAGTAGTAAATGTTTTACGCATTAAATTGTCCGAAAATGCTTATTCTTGTTCAGGGCATAAAAATGTCCCTGAATGCTAATAAATATATATAATTATCCCTCAACTATAAAATACAGTCAGAATGTGCCAAAAATGTTGTATCGATACTTTCTAGCACCTACAAACTCGTTGCCTACATCATTTAAATCAAGTTTGCGAGTAAAATCTTTATGAACATGTAGCAATGAAAGCGCATTAAAACGCATCTCTCTTATTGTTGCCGTTGAAAACGATCTTTCGGGTGTACACGATGTGGCTGGATGATAGCTTCCACCAAAAGGTTTTCAAAAGCTTTGTAAACTTCGAAACTCAGTTGATTGAAGTGATTGTTTATGGAATTAATTGCAACGTCCAAGATTTCGAAGTAAATTTCTCGGTAGTGCTCTTGAACGGTACTTGGGTGGTAAGGCAACAACAACACCACACTGCTTTCATTTTTTTCAAATGTCAAAATGACAATATCACACAATTGCACATGAAAGAACTAAAAAAAAGTAAAAAAACTCAAAAAAATTATTTTTTCTTATCAAAAAAGTGGCCAAAAAGCCCCGCCCCCTGGATTCGCCGGCCCTATTGTTTAGCACTTGTCAATGAATTCAAAACGGTAACAGCAAGTTTACTTTTCACACAAACACTTTCGGAATGTTACTTTAAGTACTAAAAGCGTCTTTACCGGTGTTTTCTGAGATATCTCACTGGTGGAAAACAGGCATTAACGATGAATTTGATGAAAATGATTAATTAGTGTAAATCGGGTCTAATCATAAAACACCAAGGGATTGTTCACAAATGATGTCAATCTCCATCTGTGCTTATTGTTTTACGTTCGTGCATCATGTGAGCGAAAGAACGGAACGGAACGGAGCCAACAAAAGCAACACGGAAGGACTTTCCCACGCCACGACGGACCACATCAAGATCACATTCAGTGTAAACATTTTCATAAGAAACTTTTACTTAATTAGAAATATCAAGGTTCTGAAAATTGTGAAGGTTTACGTCAACAGTAGTACCACGTCAACCAGCGTCAACTTTAGCATACCTAAACCCGGGATACCTTTCAACCCGGGATGAAAATTCTCGATATAAACAACCCTTTAAAAACGCGCTGAGCGCACCGGTTTAAGCGGATTTCAGACTGAATAAACAATAGCCCATAGGCGGATCTAGAGCTTAGGCAAAATTTGCGGAGAAGCGTTGTGTCATCAGGAAAAGAATAAAAAAGCGTGCGTTTTAACTAATTACAGTTAAACATTGAAAAGAAATTATACTCCTCCACTTTTTTTGCCTAACCCTGGATCCGCCACTGTAGCCGCCTCGCTCAGCGCCCAAACATATGTTTTTTTTATAAGAAATATTTTCGTAAGAGCTTATGTGGAAAAAAAAGTTTGTTTATAATAATAATTTCTGATGAAACCGAAATTGAATTCCAACAAATAACTGCCTTTTTGAACTAGATCTTTGAAAGCCGTAATACAAACACAGTGTAGTAGCTAACAAACGAAGTAACAAGAAATTTTTAACTGATAAGGTTTACTTACAAGAAAAGCAACATATCAAGTATTTTCAGTTGGCGTAGTGACTGAAAAATAGGAGGAGGAGGAGTTCAAGGCTGCTTTAATACGGTTATCGCTTTCGCTGCTACCGTAATAAAAATACAACATTAGAAATCCTATAAAATTACTTCTATTGCCTAGCTATATCATTTAGCTTTCAGTCACAAGTTATTTTGTGTAGTCTATTTCTGAATTCAAATTTACAGCCTGGAATCGTTATGTAACGAAGCGGAGGTGGATTGTTTTTCAACCAAGTTTCTGAAAGATAGTATTAGCATAGCCTCGAACTCCGGAAGGAAGAACTTAAGGATTGCGTGTTTAGGTGGCAGATTGGCTGATCAGATCTATTGGCGGTTAGATGGGCTAGATAGTTATCGAAATTGTTGGTAAGTTGGTGAGTTGCATTGGTTGGTGCATAGTCAATGTATTAGTCCCATGAAAAGGTAGTTGACATAGCAGGCAACTGTAACATGTCCATATTGAAATTTTGGGTGCATATCTATTGGTTACTTTAAGGATACACTTCGTGTGTGTCGTATTTTTGCAGTCCACGCATTGATGGTGGAAAAGTTTTTCCGGACAGTCTTCTGACAAACATTGCAAGTCGGTTCAGGATTCGTCTCGGCGGAGAGAATTAATTGATTTGTAGCGATGTGGTTCTTGCATAAAAAGATTGGTGCACCAAGCCTTTGCTCAATGTGACAAGTAAAGATTAATGTAGTCGTATAAGCAATATTATCTGAGATAGATCATTACAAATACCAGAAACTTCTTCATCTTTATCACAACGCGATAACTACCGTTTTCTTCGATATGATAACAAGTTTTCGTTTACGCTCAAAAACCAATCACAGTCATGGTCCTATTAACTCCTGCCCCAGTCGTAGTCGAAAGTTGAGGTAAAGTGTCGACAATTTTGGTATTTTCAATTAATGTATGAGTTATACAGTCCAGGGAAGAGCTTAGTGGTATCCTCCTAGGTGGGCAAAGCCCCTGGAAGCTCTGCAATTTTGGCGATTTCGATGCCCACAGACAGGCCTTGCTAAGAGAGGTGTGTAATCACATGCCCCCACACAAGACGTCTTAGACGTGTCATCAATCACACACGTGGATTAATAGATATGAGTGTTCCTCATACTACTATACCAATATGGTTGTTTCGTTCGAAACCTGCAGAAGATGGTGACATGTCTTCCATTGTTGTTTACTCCCTCAAAAGATGTTTTAGGTACTATGCATTAAAGAGTTAAAAAATATTTAATTGAAAATGAATGATTGAGTTTCTAAACTCAATTCAAGATATAGCTTTAACTACCGGTAAACAGTAGTTGGAAGGTGTGATTGGAAAAATCCCTTTAAGGGGGTGTTTATATGGAGGTGAGCTGGCTCACTTAGCCGAGACAATGGGCTGGCTCACCTTTGTATGTTTTTGTTTATGAAATATTATGCGCATGCTATGAAATTAGCCCGCTCAGCCGGGCTAGCCCGGTTGTGGATGTTTATATGCAAAATTTTCATCCCACTGAAGCGAGATCTCGGCAAATTGAACCGAGATCTCGCTTAGGCGGGCTGGCTCGGTTTTCATATAAACACGTTCGAATAAAAACATATATTTCTTAATGTAAGTGAGATCTCGGCTAAGCGAGCCAGCCCGTTTAACCGGGCCAGCTTGCTTCCATGTAAACACCCCCTAAGAGGGGAATTAAGTGGAAATAGCCACACACTATAACGATGTTTAGTGGTTGCTTTCAAATCATGTTGCAAACCCCACCCTCACCTCATTAAGATTATTATACAAATTTTTCTCTCATTGGTTTTTAACCTCCATTTTCACCGATTCGCAATCTAAAACTAAAAGTGTACATAAACACGTGGTTCGCGCGTAAAAATTGCATCAGTCAGTAAAAGTGCGCGCGCATAAAAATTCAGACTAACATCAAACACACGGTGACCGAAAGTATCGAATTTTGTTGTTCACCTTTCAAAGTATGATTTTATCTTGCAACCGGTAAACTAGCTGTGACAGTCTCCCTTTTGCCCAAGGCTTTTGGTGGTTGAAACCCAGGATAAAATTTACTTTAAGCGTTATTGAAAACTCTAAGGGAATTTTTGGAATGTGACTGATTTTGAATGTTTCACACTGAAGTTTAATTTGCCTCTTATTCAAATTGCTTTAACTTACTATCTCTATATTTGATCTTCCAATCAATCAATACTCCTCTGCTTTTCTGCTTATTTGTTACTTTTGATTCCTCACTTAATTTAGTGGGTCCACACCAGAGTTCGTCTTTTTAGAAATTTTCATTTATTATATATGACAATCATCACCATTCTCTGCCATTTAAACAATATCCAACATATTGTTCTCGTACACAACAGATAGATATTCGAACATTTCAGGAAGAAAAAATCATTGTTCTTGTGAAAATTAACACCCCTCCCATTTACCGTAAAGCGGGGTGACTTCGATCAGCGGGGTGACTTCGATCAGCAAAAATAAACTGTTTAAACTCTGACATTAAAGTGCGTTTTTCACATTTTTTAAGATTTTCAGTTAGGTTCTTATTGTAAAATATCATCAGAATCGTCTTCAAGCGAAACAATCAATTTCTTCCGAAATTAACGACGAAAAACATCAAAATTTTCACCGCTCACATTGGTCATCGCTCTACGTCGTATTCAAGAGTCTAGCCTGGACATTTTTGGTAGATATGTGAAGAATAGAGGCTGAATGTAAAGAAAATTATAATATGTCTGAAAGAAATTCTGTTCTTCACCGCTATATTCTGTTTTTCTTTTCCTTATTCCTTTATCGATAATATCGTGTTTATAAAAACACGAAAAAAACGAATGTTTTATATCGCTATAAGTTACATGTTCGCAAGAACTTCGTGAAAAGTCGTCGTATCTCATGGGAGATTTAATGACTTACCAAAGAAATTTTAATAAGCGTGCTCTTTCCCCATGATGGTAGATCTCAAAAATTTTGTTTGAGATACAATGAAATTTCAATGTTAATTTCGTTTCGTATTAACGAGGGTCACACATGCGTGAACGTCGTAAATATCTTTTGTTTTGCTGATCTTTTACGATCAAACATTTACCGCGGATGACAAATGGTGGTCTGTTAATATTGTATTAATGGCGCTTTAAAAACATTGTCAAATACAATTATAAGTAATTTGGCGCTTCTCATAAGCTGATCGAAGTCACCCCATAATCGATATTGTCGTTTTCTTGGAAAGATCAGGTTATTTCTCTGGAATTACAAGTTTAGTTAGTGTGAAATTTTGCACTGAAATAGAAGAAATATGTAATGTAATGATTCCAAAGTTTCAGAAGTAATGGTTTAGTATTTCGGAAGTTACTTTTAAAATAGTGGCAAAATTGATCGAAGTCACCCCGCTTTACGGTATGAAATATTCTTGAAGTGTCGTTACTCTACTGTTACTGTATAATTTTGACTTAAATGGATTTAGTAGTTGCACTCTACTCCTTCAGCAGTGTTCATCATCATCTTATTTCTTTTGAATTGTTTTTAAATCTACTATATTTAAAATAATACTGTTTCTTAGAAATTTTTTTTAAATTTTTGTTTCATTTTTTTTAGTAGGTCCACATCAGTGTTTGTCACTGCCAGTTGTAAATGACCTTTACCACTATAGTAATAATTAATAATAATAATAATTACTCGTGTATACGATATATACAATAAAATTGTCTGTGTGGATAAAATCTCAGATGCTGGTAGCATTCAAGCTAGCAGAGGAGTATCAAGGAATCAATCTGTTACGTTATTTATGACATTGAATTTTGAAGCATTTTTTTTCTCGAAGAAGCCATTTTTTAAAAATTTTTTCAGCAAGTATTTGCCAAATCACTTTGAAACTTTCCATAACGATAACTGAATGCATATAATACTTTCACAGGCTTTGTAATATGAGGCGTGCGATCGCACGCGCGCGCCTCCACGCACGCCTTAAAATCTTCAGACGTGCAACAAAAAGCACGCCTTAACAGTTCTTGAATTGCTTGAGACGTGCTGCATTTCGCACGCCTCGATTATCTCTACGTATAATTTATATGTCAATTTTTTTTATTTAATTTATTATTTCTTTTCATTCATTATGATTTCCGGAGTTTTTTCTAATACAGAAAGTTTCTATGAAGAAACACCCCACGTGTGTATGAAAAAATATGTAGACATTTTTTAAACAATGGTGTCTACTATTAAAAATAAAGATATTTCGTCATAAGAATAATAAACATTTCATCCTGTGAGGAGTATTGCTTGAGCATTAAAAAACACCTGCTTCTCACAAAACGCTCTATTTTTAGCTTTAAATTTATGTATTAAAACATTTTTTGAGGAAGCACCCAGGTCTTGTCATGAGAGGTGTGTAACCAGCCAGCAGAATTGTTATTTTAACTCACGCAAGTTTCTATTTGTGGAAATACCAGTTAAGCTTCCATTTCACTGTTACTGTAAAGGGACCTGGAAACTAAATTGCTTTTTAATTTCATTGAATAACACGAAAACGAGTCCTGCTGGTACCACTTATGTTTTCATATTCTTTCGTTAGGTGAACAAATGAATTCGTATAACGAAGGAAATTTCAAAATTACCTTAGCAACGGTGGTCGTTCTCCCTAGCAACAGCAAATTAGTGAATAATCACTTAATATACGGCAGTTATCTTTCGTTGTCAATTGACCTCGAAAACCTTTATAATAAGTTGAGCTTGTTTTTAGAGCATCTATGTGCGATTAAAAGTATTTCTTAACTAACTCTAGGAAGGTTATATCGAGCGCTAGCGTGGTCGCGTGACTCATAATGAGAAGATTGAATTGCATTTTAAATTTGAAAATAAAATGAACATTTGTTACGTTTTGAACAAAACCATTCATTAGCTGGAGATTTCTTTCGTAAATTTTTCGTAACTCCTCACAGAAACATTAAATACACGTTGACTAGGGATCAAAAATTTCATTTCCATTAGAACGTAAGAATAATAACGATGTCTTGGATCGCACACCATCACACGCCTGAACAGTTTCAGGGGAGTGATAATTAGCACGCCTAAAACACCTTAATTCTTGATTAGGCGTGCGAGACGTCACACGCCTCCTTTTTTCATATTACAAAGCCTGCTTTCAGATAACAAGAATTTTAGTTTAATTTGTATCTTTAAATGAAGGAAATGAATTATCAAACTGAAAGTTTAGGGGCAAGCGGCACATAGTAGTAAGGGGAGCAGGCACTCTTAACACACTTTTTTTTTATAGAGCAATTTTATAAGAACACGAACCTCACATTTGGCCAAAAAATATGAACAAAATAAGAACAACCTGAGGCTCAAATCATTATACAGGGCGTTAGCCAGAAATTGTCAATTGAGGCCGTTAGACCTCAATTGGGAATTTCCCAAACAGAACAGGGGGGGGGGGGGGGGAATTTTGCTATTTTCCACATTCATAGGGGTCAAGAATGTCTAAATTTACAACGTTTTTCTTAGTATTTGGGAGAATACTAAAAGAATAAAAACAACAGGATTTTCGACAACAAAACTGAACTTTTAAGCTTTAAAAAAACAAAAAGAAATTACAGCTAAAGTAAGGTCCATATAATCTTAGTTCTTGCAAACTTTTAATATATCATGATGCTGCAATGTTTCGTTGTGATGTGAGCATGCGTAGTTCACGAATTTCACCGCATACGACTTTTGTAAACAAAAATTATCCAGAATAGGACAATTTCTTTATTCTTTAAAAGGTAAAATTATACCACAATTAGGACCATGCTGCAAGCAAATGATATTAGTTTCAAAATACAACAAAAATAGAAAATGTTTTAAGTATACTGCAAGAGCGAACTATGCTGCTAGTTACAAAACATATTAAAGACAATCTAAAACATGATTAAAATAAAAGGATATAATATACGAAGTCAAATGTTTATTTTCAACTTTGGATTTAATCGTTTTAATTCGTCAACGAAAAAATTTGTATACTTCATCGGATATACTACTAGGGCTCTCTGTAGAAATTCGTAGCAGTGATTCAAGAGATACTTGAGTTAATTGATTTTATATAATAGATCTTTTATATTGAATTACGAAACTTCTTATAGCACGTGCAAAGGAGAAAAAAAGATAAAAAGAAAAGAAAAAGAAAAACAATGAAGTTTATGTTTTTATAAACGTTTACGAAGGAGTGTAACTGGTAATAATAATCAATTTAATTTTAATGTATTTTAAATACGGTGGAGTGCGACAGAAAAAAGATAAAACTATACAATGAATATTTTTATAACAAAGCCAAAACGCATGTTAGTGATGAGTTTAAGCCGATGTTTCGAAACAGAATCAGATCATTTTAACAGCAAGCTTATTTACTAACTTTTCGTAAATTTATTGCTGGACTCAATTGGAAAACTTATTAGTATTTTGGATTGGGAAAGAGCCGTCTAACGGAGTCTGTAGGACCCTAGCTAACACTCTGTTATATATACCCAAAGGTAAGAACAGTACGAGTCTGAATTTTCTTGTGTGAAATAAGAACAGTTCACAGGGATGTGAATTACTGTCAAAATCCAGGACACCAATCAAAACATATTCCAGCTGTCTGTAAATTAAAAACTTGGCACATCCTGTACTGTCAACCACACTATAATAGCACAAACTTCTAAATCAGTGATAAATTAATTTATTTTAATGCTAGACAATATCAGGGCCGCATCCAGACGTGATTTGGTACCGTTGGAATGGTATGGGCGCCCAAAAATATACACCCAAAAAACTTCATAATTATTTTTTGTACATTTTCGTCCATAATCAGTCTTGTCAATGAAAAAATTGTGACTAAGCGCACGCGCAAAAGGGTAATTTCGTAGTTCAGGCTTGCGATTATGAATCTTACTTTGCTCTCAAATATTTTTCAAAAAAAATCACATACATACACTTAAAATAAAATAGAACCGTCAGTCTTGTCATTATGAAGCGCGCGACCGCTCTAGCGCTCGCTATAACACTCCTAAGGTAAGTTAAGACGAGCTTTTAATCGCACACGTAGACACTTTTCAAAAGCATGCTCAACTTATTATTAGTGTTCGTGCTCAATTGGCAAAGAAGGATAACTTAGGTATATTATATAAGTGATTATTAGCTGTTGCTAGGGAGGACGACCACCTTTGCTAAGGTAATTTTGAAATTTCCTTCCTTATACAAATTCATTTCTTCACGTAACGAAAGAATATGAAAACATAAGTGGTACCAGCAGGACTCGTTTTCATGTTATTCAATGAAATTAAAAAGCATCTTAGTTTCCAGCTCCCTTTATAATCAGTGAAATAGAAGCAGATGCGTGTTTCAATGATTGAATTTTAAAAGAGTACCTTATTTTGACACAAAATCACAACTAAGGAGTGTTAGAAAAAGAATGTTTTGATTTGATTTCGAACGTTACAATAAAAAAGAATTAGAAGTCGCGTGCTTTCTCCCTATTCAAGAAGAAAGACGGCAGAAATTCTTTCTATTCATTAATTATTTGTGAAGTCTAGGCACGCTTAAACAAAAACTGATATGTTGAAAAATCTGTTTATTAGTACTATCTTTTTTAATTCCTATATGATTGATCTTGACTAAGGACCAGTGTCTACTCAATTGCAGACACCACGTTCCCCAGTGAAAATGTTTGTGATTGGTCAATATTTCTTTATACTTGTCAATGAATTTCGCCGGATTAGATTTGCTCGATATGAAGAAGTGAAGAGAATTTGGGTGGCGTGCTTATGGGGTGGACACTGTCTAGATTGAGTCAAAATGGAGTAAATTCTTCAATCTTCCATTCTATTAAGGCCTTCCAAATAAATGCAGCATATTTACAAAATTGTTTAAGATATGAAAAGAATTTCATTCAATCGAAAAAATATATTTTTTGCACGTGCAATTTATGTGATTTTAGGCGTGCGATTTATATAATAAAATCGCACGCCCAAATACGATTCAGGCGTGTGCCGGCGCATGCGCCTGCGATCGCATGCCATAAAATGACAAGACTGCATAATTATCCTTTAAGAGACCTTAATTTTTGTATTTACAGAAGGTTTGCATCGATATATTTTGTAGTCGCGGTTGTATTCTCAACTACACCATCAGATGCTACTAATGCATTACGTAGCTAACAGCTACCATATTTAATGTTTAATATTCCGTAAAAACAAAATGAATAAAACAACATTAGCCTGAAATACTTTCCACTGAGGATAATAGATAATAATGTGAAAGAAAGACTTACATTTTATTGTTCATATATTAGAAAATGCGAAATTATTTCGACCACAGTGCAGACAAAAAAGTTAAGGCTGTGAGAGTCGAGCTTTGCATTGACACTCAGTCCTCGTGTTTGGGGTTCACGAGTTAAAATGCCCCCCTTTTGTCTGCTCAAAAACTTCTTTGTATCTTGTTACTCATTCGTTCATCAAGGTACGTAATACTTACCTTGATCTTATACATCAATATATATGTAAATCTCTTCTGGGAAGTGCATTTTCCTGGCATTTGGGCCTTTTCAAATTCAAACATTTTTGCCCCTTAGCACCCACCATTTGGGTGTCACTATACCAACCTAATCTAAGAAATCAGTATGTCCAAAAAATGTCTGGATGCGGCACTGACTATTAGGTGTATAACTCACTTGGTAAGACGGTTGATTTGTAATACAAGGGTGATAGTTGGTAGTGGTTAAAATCCCAGCACTGAATGCTAATGTGTGATATAAACACTTATTATAATAATGTATGCAACAAAAAGCTATGTGACGATTTATGGGAAAACGATAACAAGCGAAAATGCGATTCTTTAAAATCGATTTTTAGCTGCGAAAAAAGCGTTTCATATGAATCAGAAAAGCGATTATTTGAAAAGTCCATTTCATCCATCGTCTTTGGATTGTTTGTACAGCATTTGGCCTAACGAGATTCTCAGCCATTCTAGAGCGCCGTGGAGTCTTCTGGCTATGATTTTTAAATCAACAGTATTAAGTGGCGGCGAAAAACTCGAGTAGAAAAAGAAAATTACGTTAAGTAATGAATGAAACATAAACTCGCACACCTGTGTTTAGTTGACTTGTTTTATAATTCAAAAAGCTATTATTCACCATAAAAGTTATAAATAACTTTTTAATGGATGGCTTTCACAAATGTGCATGAGTATAAATAATTTATCATTCGAATTGCTTATTATGTGGGCCCACCAAAGAAATAAAATCGCTGTTTGAACATTTTAAAACAAAAGGTTTTTTCAATGATAATTGATGGCAAATTAAAAAGCAGGGATTTGCCAATTCATGAATTTTTTTGTTTGAGCGTATTTGGTGTATTATAGAAAGCAGGCGTATAAAGCTTTTAATGCTGTGTGTGTTACATTTCAAGCAAAGATTTATCACTCGTTCAGTTTTGAGACTGATAAAAATGGTGAGATCTTGGCAAAACGAGCCAGCCCGCATTGCCGGGCTGATTTTATCCATGTGAACACCCACTTAAAACGACTTAAAGCTGTTTGAAATCGTGGAAAATGCTAGAATCGCAGAGCTTCTGGATACATCGCACCCTGGACCCCTGCAAACTGTTTTTAAACTCAATCTTCCAAACAAAAAACAAAAATGGTAGTAGCTAAAAGTGCTTGGAAACTAGCCTGCATGGGTATTTTTGTGAGCTTTGTAAACAATAAAAAAACAATGATAATGGCAACCTCCGTCATGAAATGCCGGGTGTTGCTGCTAATTGCCTTGTAAAAGATTTTATTCAGTTATACATGGTGAACTTGGTAAGAATGAATGTATATATTTTTGTGACAAGAATCTTTGTTTACTTTTTGCGTCCATTAGGAACATCATGGTATCTTACAATTTTAAATGTGACGGTTCATGGGAAAAGATAACAAGCAAAAAAGCGATTTGAATGGCTTAATCAATTAAGCGATTATTTGAAGCTAAAAAGCGATTCTTTAAAATCGATTTTAAATCGCTTTTCCAATTCACATGAATCGCTTTTCCAATTCTAATGAATCGCTGTTTAGATTCTAATGAATCGCTTTTCTGATTCTATATCACTCACTCAAGTGTTGATTAAAATTCTGATAAACATTTTCCCCCAAGGAATATACCAAAATATCGATCGAAAAACTCAAAAAAGAATTGTAAGGGATGGTTTCTATGGTAGTAACCCAGGCAAATTTCCAAGCACTTTTAGCTACTACCGTGATTTTTTTGGAATATGGAGTTGAAAAGCAGTTTAAAAGCAGTCTCCAGAAGCTCTGCAATTATAGCGTTTTCCACGATTTCAAACAGCTTTAAAGGGAAATTAAGCCTTTATCAAAAACTTTTTATATTAGCTGCAGAAAGGTCTCATTAATCTTCTGTGACCATTAAAAATTATTTGAAATGATACTATACTCAGTTTTTCGTTATTTAGTATCTAACAACGGACGCCATTGAAGTGCTCTGCGATGGAAATTTTGACGTCACAGCGCGATCGCTGTTTTTGTAAGGATTACATAAACTACAATATTTTGTTTTTGTTGATGAAAGTTCTTGTGTGCTTTGTGATATAAAACCTTTATTAAAAAGTACTAGTATCCCGGGTAAAAACTTTTTACCGAACTTAACTTCGAAAAGGATGGGTCAAAATCGCCCGTGAACGATCCCCGTGATGAAAATTTCAATTTAGGAATTGGAAATGGAAAATATAATCATGTTGTAGAGCTCGAAAAACTGATCAAAAAAATGTATGGGATCGTTTCGCTGCGACCAACCGTTAGAGAGATATCGCTGATCAAAGATTTCGATGACGTCATATCCGCAGTACCAAATAAAAGTTAGGCCCAAATGATGCGTCACCCCATCACCTGTATCGCTGACCCCAAAAAACGTCAGTTATTCCTATTGGTTCTTGAGATATTTCCTTAAAAACATCGCGTTCGATTGGGGATGCAATGCAATGATTCCCCGTGATCATAAAAAACTGACGTCAAATGATGCCACATGCTTTTGGAATGATCGTGAAAAAAGTATCTCTTGCCTCTACGTGGTTTTACGCGCGAGGACGATGACCGTAAATTTAAACTAAATATATCACTCTCTAAAATAAAAGTGTGACACACAATCACGGATTATTATAATAAGATTTCGTTTTAGATTTATAGCAGGTATATGTGCGTAAGTGAGTTTTTGAACAAATGTGTATATTTTAGATGTATAAAAAATGAAATCTTCAGTATGACTGTTTTTGTTTTTCTCGAATCGTTAACGGTAAACTTATTTTACATTTTGCTGTTTCTTTATGTTTAAGATTGTTATGTTGGTGAATGATAAATATCTTTGTGTTGTTTCTACAGTTTCTCGTATCTTTGGAACATAGGCGTAAAAACATCATGTGCTGCCTACGTTTGATGTTTCTGCAAATGAAATTCACTCTGTGACGTCATGATATTTATAACGAAAGCTGTAATGGCGATTTAACTAAGTTGTTTTTTAGCAGTTTTTTCATTTGGAATTCCTTTTATACATAAAAAGGTGTTCCTCTAGGATAAATGAAGTATTTCATGCTCAAATTCAGAAAAGAAATTTTAAGGCTTAATTTCCCTTTAAAGTCACTCTGATTCTGTTTTTTTTTTCTTCACAATACCAATGTATATAGTTGGGTATAATTACTTTGCTCTTATTCTGCAGAACTCCTGCGAGAAGGATCTTCAAACTGAACAATAGTTTTTTTTTATAAAACAGGTCAATAAACACAGGTGCATGTTTAATCAAAAACGGATGTTATTACATCAACGTCAACACCAAATTCGTCTTCTAGGTCAGAAGAATGTCAACCCGCTATTATTACTAGTTGCTTGTTGGCCAGCTGGAAAATTATCACTTAAAACGAATTTCAATTGCCTCCGAATTCTTTCTTATCCATTGTTCTTCAATATCCAACATATTTCGCTTGCTGAAACGACTTGAGATTTACATCTTGAAAAGAATAGTTTCTTTGTAGGTCGTAGGTTGTTAGATGTATGTTCTGCGATTTTGCAAATAAATGCCATAGTTTTCCATTACTGCTATATATATATATAAATCAATTTTTAATAATAAATAGAAAAATGATTTCAGAACTACATAGTATACAGTCTTCTCAATATGTTTCATATTGTTTTGTCAGGTGAACAAATGAAATTCCTATAACGAAGGAAATTTCAAAATTACCTTAGCAACAGTGGCCATTCTCCCTAGCAAAAGCAAATAAGTATACCTTAAGCTCGGTTCCCATTAGAATCGAAAATGTTGAGCAACAGTCGTACAACAGTAGCACAGCACTTACGATATTAATGGAAACAAATGTCGTGCAACAGAGCGATTGTTGTACAACAGAAGACATGTTGCACAACACATGTTGTAGAGATAGAAATTTTTCTATCTCTGCAACAGTCGGCGATAGTTGTATGATATTATTGAAGTAAAAGTTCAATGGAAACACAGCAGAGAGCAGTTGCTCAACAGCGCACGATTTTGCTGTTCTGTAAAGTACATAATCTTATACATTTTTTGAATGAATGTAGAATTTATCATAATTTAACATAACATTTAATGGAAACATGTGATTGCACAACAACAGTTGTACAATTGTAGTACAACACTTGTTGTACGAATGTTGCTCAACATTTTAAATCTTAATGGGAACCGAGCTTAAGTTGTCCCTCATTGTCAATTGAGCATGAAAATTAAAAATAATAAGTTGCTTGTGTTTTTATAGAGTATTTATGTGCGCAATTAAATGAGAAGACTGAGTATATAAAATTTTTATTCAAAGTGGAAGCAAAAATCTAAAAATATATTTTTATCAAAGTAAAATAGTCCGTCATTTTTATAAAAATGTCTCACAAACATGTACCTGATGCTTTTTTATCACTTCCTTTCTGAATAAGGATTAGAAGTCATGACAAAGAATGCTTCCTTTTCAGTCACTGTTGACAGCTGTACAAGTTTTACTTCTTGATTTTTGTTTTCAACTGATTCCTTAACCTAATGGCAATATAATTTATAATCAGTGCTCCAGATGTTCTATTCCATTAAGTGTTTCTGATTTTTACACCGTGTCTTTCTTCGTAATCCAAGAGTTTTGGAAACAAATGCAATGGGGCCTCATTTGTAGCAAGAAAGTAGGGTGCTTTCAAATACCAACTCCTCCTTCAGCATGCTCTATTGGATCATAGTGTTGCAGCCTTCTGCTCTCTTCTGCACACTAATTTTCTTGAAATCCTTTGATAGAGTGTCTCTATACTTTTTACAAACAGAACAGTTAAAGGAGTTGACAGGCTTCGTTTCATTTTGATAATGGTTTATTATCAGCAATTCATCAGCACTAAACTTTGCTAAAGTTGTTGATTTCCAACTTTCAGCTGTTGACGCTTGCTGTTTCCAAAACTTGATGAATACTGCTTTGTTCAATCTTCTCATTACGAGGCGCGTGGACGTGCTAGCAAGGAAAGCGACCACCGTTGGTAAGGTAGTTTTGAAATTTCAAAAGTAAGTGAAAGCATAAGTAGTACCAGCAGGACTCTTTTTCGCGTTATTCAATTAAATTTAAAAGCATCTTAGTTTTCAACTCCCTTTTTTTTACTTTTAATGGGAAAAAATAAAAAGATTTAAATTCAGATGTGTGATAATGGGCCTAACAGACATGCGGACAAACACATCTTGAAAAACACTTCATATACACAAACAAATTTCAACAAGGCAAAACTAGTATAACTAATATTACCTATAAATAACTCAACATTGCAAAAAAAATAATATAATAATAATAATAATAATAATAATAATAATAATAATAATAATAATAATAATAATAATAATAATAATAATAATAATAATAAATTTATTTCTAGCTCCATTTTGCTACATGGTTCTTCTCCTAGAAATTTGTATGTGGTGTGTATGTTAAATGTATTTACAAACTTTTTTTTTTTTTTTTTTTTTACGTTGTCATGGAGGATGAACCTTCAAGAGCTTGTAGATTTAAATAAATCTTAATTACCATACTAAATACTATGTGCTGTTGTGCCTGTAGTATAACAGGTTGTGAATATTGAATTATTTCTGACTCCTTTTTGAATAAAAATTTCTTAAGTTTCATCAAAGTAGCACACCTGACATCGTAATCACAAATGAAATGGCAATGTCACTGCTGCAACTTTGTAAGGCAGAAATTTGTTCTTTTATAAATTTTTCATGTAATTTGGGAAGTTTTGATGTTATTTCATGACTTTTTATATATCTTAAAGATTTATGCAAAAATGTTTTTTTTACCTCTCTTCTCCTTTTCACTGTTTAAAAGCTTCATTCAGCCAAGGAAGATTTTCATGGAAATACATTGTGAGCATCAAAATGTAGCTTTTTCGTTTTCTATAGATATATAAAAAAATATGGCAAAAGGTGGATTAGTTTACTTTTCAGGAAATTCATTTAGATAAAGATCCATAAGATAAAGATTGCAGTATTGCTGTATAGTGGAACTGGGCTTCAGATTGGTGGTAATAGATTATTAGTTCTATCTCAATTTTTGTTCATAGAGTTGATGAATCATAGAAAGCATTTTAACTTCAAGATACTGTCCTGAGTCTCCAAGCTAAGCTTTTCTTATTGAAAATTCCCCATACCTCACCTAAATGATTATTCTTATAGCTTCATCAAATCCTTCACTGTCCTCACTTTTTTGCAGTCTATAAACAGTTTATCCAGATAATGAAATATTTCCTTTAGATATGCATACAAGTTGGAATTTCAGCTCTACCTACTTCAAAAGATTATGAGGCTGTCTGGTTCAATGAAGTTATGGTCTTTCGTTATTCAGAGACAAATCCTGTTTTCAGGATATAGTCAATATAGCAGTGGTGCAACATGTAGATGCAAGCAAAGAAGTCAAACATATTTTCAAAGTCAAAGAGACACTTCCCAGTTATTCCAAAAAACATTTCGTAATAGAAAGTATCAAGTATCAAATTTGACACAAATTAGGTCTATCATGTTATTCCGTGTTATCCGTGCAATATCTAAGCTTCGATATGCTGTATTGGGTGCTGCAGGTGCTACTGGAGTCAGTGCTAAATTAGTAAGTTCATTGATTCTTTGTAAATTTACAGTATTTAAGGATCAAACTTCTTTTGTTACTCCATACCTATGTTTTGCAGACTTCTTGGTCATTACTCACACTTTGTTGCCCTTTATGATTTAAAAGCAACAGAGTAAATAGACTTAGGCTATCTTAAGAGTAAGTGCATTTTGAGCAAGACCTTTTTAAAATTAAGGCAAGATTTTGTGCTCCCCTGTGATGCTTCTTGTTTATAGACAGTGCTCACAAGGTAAGTGTTGCAGCTGTCTAATTGAAATATTTTGTGCCAACACATTCTTTTAGTGTGCATTGTAATGATTTCACATTGATATAAATCTAAGATTTTATTATGACATTATGTTGTAGTTCTCATTTTCCGCCAACAAACAGGCAATTGTTTTTTTCCAGTTCGCTTGTGTTTTTCTTTTCTTTCAATGAATCATGTGACATGGATAGACAGTGATCTGAAAGCATTACATTACTGAATAGTCAATGCCAAAAGGAAACAGTTATATCAGCCAAGTCAACAGATTACTTGAGGGTGTGAGGTAATATAAAGAAATGATGTCTGACAACTGGCAACTTGTGGAACTTGCCATCTCTTATTGACATATTATGGCATTGGAACACATTCATCTGCGGACGCCGTAGAATGCAGACCTGCTCTTGTCTTTATGTTTATGCTAACCGAGTTGGTCATTCACATGTAAAATATCAAGCCTACGCCTTCTTGCCGCTAATCTTTTAAACCTACTGTCTTATCTACGATATTCTGTCTTTATAATATGGCTCCTGAATTAAATCAGGTACAGTTCCAAGAACTCACAGACAAAATTGATGCTACCTGCAATGACATCTCTGAAATAAAAAACTCACTTAATGAAATCAGAGAGAATATCATTCAGCATTTTGCTGAATGAAAATAAAAGACTGAACGAGAAAGTTAAGAATCTCTCTGACAAAATTATTGAAATGGAAGCAGAAATAAATCTGACAAATCAATATGGTCGTCAGAACAATCTGGAGATCTCTGGCATTCCTGCTGCCGTGGCAGAAGAAGGCCTTGAGGACAGGTTGTTAGAATCAGGTTGTTAGAATCGTGTGACAAATCGGACTTTGGTTTTCCGAGTGATACGAAACTTTCTTTTAATTCGAATCTTTGTCCTGCGTTCCAAAGAATCGCTTGGAAATGTCGCTGTTTGAAACATAGCCGCATAATCAGTAAAGTTTTTGTTAATAATGGGTGTGTTGCTATACGCGTTACAGATCGCTCCAAACTTATTAAAATCACACATGAAAGCGTTATCGACCAACTATATCCGGACTTTGTATACCCTCAATGGAATTAATATGGTATCCTGGCAGCGTAATCGTGTAAAGTTCACCGAATGGCATTGGCTCTTTGTTGGCTTAGTTTGCACTTTATTCTAGTTTATTTTCTTCTTGCTATCACTTTTACTGCATTTTGTCTGGTTTTTTTTCTTCCTTTGTTGTGCGATTGAGAGATCTTTTCTGCATCCCTTTTTATGCCAAATCCCTTGTCAATGAAATTCTTCTGTCCTGTCTGTGAAAAACTAGTTCCTGAGAATTGTAATGCTAATTTTTGTGAAAGCTGCTCCCTCTGGTTTCATAAAAAATGCAGTCAACTAAGCATTAGTGATTTCCATTCCCTAGCTAACTCTGACCTCTCATGGCGATGCAAAACCTGTATTGCTGACATTTTCCCTTTTCAGAACACGTATCATGACACTGCAACCGCTCCGTTTTCTGCTAATGATCTCCAAGGCTTCAAATCTTTATTTTTTGACCTCAACTCTTTAAGCAAATCTAACCTTAACCCTTTTGATGACTTTATAATAAACAATCTAAACTGTAAGTACTATGATTGTGATGAATTCCAAAAGATTAAGAATAAACCTAAGTCTTTCTCTGCTCTCCATCTCAATATTGCTTCTCTTAATGCTCATTACGACGATCTCTGTGCACTTTTGGCTCAATTAAATCTCCAGTTTGGTGTAATTGCCATCACCGAAACCAGAATTAAATCCAAAACTCCCCCTCTCAATTTTGAACTTCCCAATTACTCTTTAGAACACACTCCTGCTGAGTCATTAGCTGGTGGTACCCTCTTATGTATTTCCAACCGGTTTTCCTATAAACCTCGCTATGATTTATCAAACCTATTATATAAACCCAAGCTTCTGGAATCAACCTTTATCGAAATCCCCCAAAGAAAAATATTAATATTTTAATTGCCTCAATCTATCGCCATCCCTCAATGTCTATTGATGAATTTAATGATGATTTTTTAATACCTCTCCTTGAAAAAACTGGTATAGAAAATAAAACTCTCATTTTGCTTGGTGACTTCAATATTGACCTGTTGAAATCTGATATCTCTCCTTACTCTAATTTTCTTGATATTTTAGGCTCCTACTCTATCCTTCCCTCTATTCTTCTTCCGACTCGAATAACTCCTTCTTCTAAAACTCTCATTGATAATGTTTTTTTATCTACCTCCAAGTTTAGAACCCTTGCTGGAAACCTTTTATTTAATATCTCTGGTCACTTAGCACAATTCATACTTCTCTACAATGACACTAAACAAAATTCATCTAACCAACCAGTCTACAAACGCGATTGGTCTAACTTCGACAAAACTAATTTCATTTTAGACTATTTTGATATTGACTGGGATGAAAGACTTAATCTGTCTGATCGTGACGTTAACTCCTCTTTTGCTAAATTCTTTGTTACCATTGATGGCCTTATTGACAAACATCTCCCCCTTATCAAACTGACAAAAAAAAACAAATCAAATTCCTGTCAAAACCTTGGATTACACCAGGTATAAAAAAGTCTATAATAGCTAGGGATAAACTTCTAAAATAATTTATAAAAGAAACTGATCCAACTTTGAAATCTAACCTTCACAACGATTTTAAACGTCATAGGAACCAAATTGTCTCTCTCTGCAGAATTAGTGAAAAACAATATTATTCTGAATACTTTAGATCTAACCTTAATAACATTAAAAATATATGGATTGGTGTGAAAGAAATAATATCTGTAAAATCTTCTCACTCTTCTAATTCCTTCTGTATAGATGGCTCAATTACATCTGACCCTTCTATATTAAGTAATGCCTTTAACAACTATTTTTCTTCTATAGCTGATACTATAAGAACCACTATACCTTACACTCCAAAACACTTCTCTTCCTATCTGAGGCAACCTGAAAATTTTATTGAAACTTTGAAATTATCTCTTGTTAGCCCTGATGAAATTACTAATTTAATCTCATCCTTACCTGATAAAAAGGCTAGTGGTCCTTATAGCATTGATGTAACCATTCTCAAAATTCTTAAACATGAAATTTCCAATATTCTTCAAAAAATCTTTAATCTTTCTTTCTCTACTGGAGTGTTTCCTACCCTCCTTAAAACCTCTTCTATAAAAATAAAGGCTCTAATCTGGAAATCTCTAACTACCGTCCTATTTCACTTCTGTCCAACATTGAAAAACTATTAGAAAAACTCATGTACTCTCGCCTTTCTCTTTTTTTCGAACAACATAAATACCTGTATGAGAGACAGTTTGGTTTCAGAAAAGGACACTCTACTAATCATGTCCTAATCAATATCACTGAGCGTATCCGCAAAGCTCTTGACCAAGGTCAGTTTGGTATTGGGGTCTTTGTTGATCTCCAAAAAGCCTTTGACACTGTAGAACACGAAATTTTATGCAAAAAACTTTCATACTACGGAATCCGAGGTGTCACCAACAGGTGGTTTAGGTCTTATCTTTCCCAACGATCACAATTTGTCAAACTACTGAATTTTAAGTCTGATTCAAAAATCATAAATCGTGGCGTTCCGCAAGGGTCTGTACTTGGACCTTTACTCTTTTTAATTTACATCAATGATTTACATTATGCTCTTGCCTACTCCGACATCTACCATTTTGCTGATGATACTAACCTACTTCAATTTAACAGGTCCCTGAAGTCACTGAACAAAAGAATTAACATTGACTTAAAACTTCTTTCTAGTTGGCTTAATGCAAATAAAATCTCCCTCAATGCCAGTAAAACTGAGTTTATCCTGTTTAGACATAAATCCAAATTACTGAATTTTAACCTCAAGATCAAAATTGGTGGGAGGAAACTACAACCTAGCCAGTTCATTAAATATCTTGGTGTATTTCTTGATAAGGATCTCACCTGGAAAAAACACATTCATGAACTTTCAATCAAACTTCGACGAGCCAACAGTGCGCTGAGTAAAATCCGTCAATGCCTGCCTGAATCTGTCTCTCTTTCTGTTTACCATGCAATCTTTTCCTCTCACATGTGCTATGGCTGCCAGACCTTGGCCTTGCATAAATCTACTAATAATAAACGCATTCTTCTTCTCCAAAAAACTGCAATTCGTCTCATTACTTTTCTTCTTTTAGATCTCATTCTTCTCCACTCTTTTCTAAACTTGGTTTACTTTCGATTTTTGATTTGACAAGAACCCTAACTATCCTTTTCATTCATCAAATTCTCAATCACATAATTCCTGATCACATTCATAGTGCTTTCACTTTTTCCAAATTACCCCATTCCATCAACACCAGAGGTAAGTCAGCAGGATTTCTCTGTAAACCTAATATAAACACCAGCTTACATGGTATGAATTCTTTTACATATCAATCAATATCTTGGTGGAATCATCTCCAGTCTACCTATAAACACATCGACCTATCTTCCCTTTCATATGACCATCTTAAACAGCTTGTCACTGATTATTTTCTAAGAAACTACCCAACATGCAATTAGTTCTCTCTCTCTCTCTCTTGAAATAAGTATCTCCGTAATCACACAACACTTTTTATTTATTCTCTATTTTCTACTGTACTTATTTATTCCTATTTTTTATTTATTCTCTATTTGGTGGCCACCTCCTTTGTTTAGATATATCTACTGGGGTGGTCTCCAGTCTCTATTTCATTTAACTACTTTGTAGCTAACTTATTTATTTTTTATGACGAATAGATATTATTCTATTCTATTCTATTCTATTCATAGTATTGTGTACTTATTGAAATTGGTAAAAACTTCACAACCTAATGATAACAGAAAGGACATAGGCCTTAAGTTCAGTGCAAGCTACATGCTCAAAAATCAACAGGTTATAATCACTTCAGAAAACAAAAGGCTAAATTTCTAAATTATAGCCTGATTAATATCTGGTAAACCTGTATTTAGGTGGTGAATAATGTGAATTGAAAAAGACATGCTAAAAAATAAAAGTTTATTATCACCATCATTTGAAAATGGATAAGTTGACACTGAATAAAAATGTGATTTTGACGTCAAGTTTTGATAAAGTTCTATCAAAAGGTAAGAAGAGGTTTTGAATTGATGTTGCACCTGCATAAAGCTTCATGCAGATATACGTCTGAAATGACTTGGTTTACCATTTAAATGTTGATGCAATTTTGTCTGACAGACAAGCAACAAATCTGCTATTAGTATGGACCAGAGGCAAAGACTGTATTGCTGGGCTCTCATTCCATGTATGCACCATTGACAAGCAAATAGACTTGAATAGAATAGAATTGAATAGAAAAAGAAAGGCTCAAAGTAAGAAAAGATAGACAGTGCAAGCTTCGTTAGAAGTGAGTATTAATGTGACTAGGAAACTTGACTTTTAAAAATACTAGCTACTGCTGTAAAATTTTCCTAATTCTGAATGCAAATTGAATCCAAGTGCCTGCAAATTAAAAACACTGTACATCTTATACTGTCAATCTAAAAGACATTGCTGCTATAGTTATGAGTGTGGCTGTAAAGTTCATGACCAGGATCTTTTTGCATTCAGAATTTGAAAGATTGACGGTACATTAGAGTTAATCCAATTACTTCCTTTAATTATATATGTAGTCAGATCAACACTTAAAGTATATCTGAAGGCAAGCTCACTATACTGGTGTTGGACACTGACACCCATAAGTATACAAACAACTCCAGCTTATCACATGAAAGTTTTCACGATATGCAAACAATCCAGATTGTGATGTTCTCTCTCATTAGCTTCATCATGCCGAAAAAAGCTACCAGCCTGTTGGCAGACATGTCTCCTGGATGCTGAGATAATTTATCCACATACAGATGGATGTTTTACTGATGAACACTCCCTCGATAATTTTCATATATAGTATTTGTCAGTTTTTAATTCAACATATATATATATCTTTTTGAATGTTATTAGGCATATGATTATAGTTTCTCCTATGTCTTCTTAATATGGAGCAGGGCATGAGTTACTATTAGAACAAATTTGATACCTTAATGTTTTGTTTTGGTCTGAGACAATATCAGCAATAACAGAATGTCCACTTAGTGTTTTGGTAGTTAGATTTCTGCATAGGAAGAAAGCCTTTAAATGTGTTAGTTTTTCTCCTTACTGTCCAAAGCAGGCATTCCTGTCATTGTCATTAAGTAAGTTAAGAGTTTGACAAAGAAAATTACTAAACATCATGCTTTTAATGTACAGTATTCAATTTTAATTTTTTTGAGACAGTCCATAGTTATGAAAGTATTCATAATTGTGAATTTACACAATAAAAAATAACAAAAAAAAGTAAGTAAGCTGTTTCTCCTTGGTACCAACCTAGGGCATTGCCAGTGAGCCAGCAGGGCGGTCCACAACCAGTGGACAAGCCGGGCGCCGACTTTGACGTAAGGGCCTCACATTTTAAGTTGTAGACTTTTAAGTGCTACTATTACTGTGAGAGATCCAACGCTGGAAGCGGCCGCACATTGTCGTTTGGCAAGCCAGGCGTTATGGGATCTAAGTTTACCCTCACCCCGACCACTATGCTTGAGGACAAACTAGTACTGGCAGACTAGACTTCCACACAGCTCGGATAGATGTTGTTATTTGTCCATTGTGTGCACCACAAGTACTATTATGAAGTATTATGATATTGCACAGATAGACCCGTGAAACGTCCGTCCTGTGGATTGAACTTCCACCGTTCGGAAATTTAGCCTCTGAGTAGCCCGATTACAGGTGCACGCCACTACACCCAGCTATAATTAGGATCGCTAATAGGGATGAAGTAGGGATAGTGTTTTGAATTGAACGTTGATGGCTGAATTGTTATCGATGCGGACTTATAAACATGAACAAGCTGTCAAGTCTTCTTCCGTACCAGCAACAAGGTTCACAAGGTCGAAAACAACAAGGTCAGGCTTTTAACCTCTGATATGTATTACTGCACATAGTTATAGCTGTTTATAAAATTGCAAATAATTATTTGAGGAAAGTGATTAAGAAATCCAAGTAAAGTACCCTTGAATTATTAGAAAAATCTTATGTCATTTACTTATTACAAACCTTATGCTAAAATAATTATTTCAAGAAACTAATGTTATCGTCATAATGTTGTGTACAGTTTTGACTATAATAAGGGCAGGCCTATCTTTCATTTCTTTTACTTTTTCTTTTTGCTGAAAGATAACTGATTAGCAGGTGGATGTTGGAGAAATCCTTATAGGAGTGGTATCGTCATTTCAAATTTTATGACAAATTCTAGTTTAAAAAATTTATAGTTAGCCTGCGTTAAAGCTTTTTTTAAAAACGTTTTACTTCCGAAGATATTGAGTTTTTAATTATTTTACAAACCCCCGTCTTTTTTCTGATGAAAAACGTGTGACATCATTGAAGAAGTTTCATTTATTTTTATTTGGTATGTCAGTGCAAAGGAGCGTATTAGTTTCTCATGTTTTCAAAAACCGTGAGTGAGAATTCAAGTAAAGAGGAAACAGATGTTCTCAGCGAAGATGAAGAATGTAGCAATGAGTTTTATTCAAGGATTTCACAGAGAATTTTAGCGGTTTGAGCCATTAGTTTTGACCCAGTTGCTGTAAAGAACATGAAAGAAGTCCGGATGATGATTTTGATGATGCTGACGAAAATGATTTACCGGAGACAGTTGCCAACAAACAGTGATGCAAATGTAGAAATCGTAGCAAGAGGAAATTATTGTTCTGGTGGCAAAGAAGTTTATGCGATCGAAGACGATAAATTTCAAAAATCAAAATGAAAAAAAAAAATACATGCAATATTGAGTTGATCATTGATCGTAGTAAAATTCATTATATAAAAAGTTAACGTTTTTCCAATTTTCCGTTTCAGGCAGGAGTTCAAGAAACAATAGCTCATTCTATGAAAACAATAATGAAATAATCGGTGAAACGGAATAATATTCAAATGCCCAGTTTGAAGAGAAACATGAGAACAAAAATCGAAAGAACACTTGCACACAGAAAGTAAAAGTTCACCTATATGTATAACGGAAAATGTAGATAAAACACTAAAGTAAAACTCCTTATAACATTTTTACCATCAAATTTCTTCCAAAACATGATTCTTTAAAATTTAAGTGACATAAAGATGGAAAATTGGCCTCGCTTCAACTTTGAAATCCATATTTTTTTTAAATATGAATTTTAGGTAATCTAAACAAACTAATGTTCTGTCCTTTGGTTGAGTCACTGTCACATCCCACAGCAGCACAAATAACCATGTTTTTCATTAGATTTAAGAAAAATACTTAGTTATTGCTTGAATTTCAAAGAACACTTGCTCGATTTGAATGCAAAACATCGCATCAACACTGAACATAACTTATTCAATGACGTCACACATTTATTACTAATTTATTCAGCCCTTTAAGCCTATGTTTTAAAGTGGCATTTTATAGCGAAAAAAAGACTTTTTTTCCAAATTAAATTTATTTTGTAGTATCTACATTAAAACAAGGAATATCTGAAGAAAAAAAATTTTTTCAAATTTTCATGACACCACTCCTTTATGCCTAAGGGCATTTCCTTCTTATGTAATTATCATCTGGAGAAATATTTTTTAACATATTTCATATTCTTTAAAAGTTGTAGTGTTATTAAAAGTGTTATTTCCATTTCTTTATTGAATTTTATTTTTGATACTTTAGAAGGAGAAAGTTTTGCGAGGAAAACGAAACGCAAAATGTTAGGGATTTACTTTCGGGAATGAGTGACTAAGTCTATTTCACGTGATATATTCTTTCACATTCAACTGAAAAAGTGAATTTCGTGTGGGATAAATTTTCGTGATTTTTTGGGTTTTGTGCTATTTTTTTCTCCAAATATTTTCTGACAAATAAGACAGAGAGTTATTGATTTAGACTGATACTGTGATTATTCTAATTTAGAGGGTACCAAAAAAAATTTTTTAAAGGGTGTGCACCATAATTAGAATAGAAAACAATTGTTTTCAAAAAAAATTGCACACTAAGTTAGGGTACATCAAATTAATTTTCGTAAATATTTTCACTTAACTCACTTAGGTGCCTTGGAAATTATTTCTCTAATTAGATGCACACTAAATTAGGATACTTATGGTAATATTTGTGTTGAAAATCACTGGAAAAACTGTAAAAAATCCATCAGTATAAAAATTCATCTGCAAAAAATTTCATTGGTAATAAAATGTTCGTCACCTAGGCAAAATTTCATCACTTTTTACAGACGAAATTTCTTTGCCTGGCTCTATATAAAACATATTATGAAATGTTAATTTTCCTGTTTTTACTTAGTTGGCTATAATAAAATATAATATAATAAAATACTGATCTACATCAATTTATTTTGATTGGAACTGGTTATGTCATCATGTATTTGCAAATCAATTTTACTCGAGTGACTTTCAAGCTTTTTAATTTTTCAATTATTGTGTTATTTTCAATAGGAAGCTAAAATGCATCTTTAAACTCCAAGGTGCAAAATACTGTTCATATGAATATACCAATTCGTCAGTAAAATGTATTCACCCATCAAAATAATTTATCAGCAAAAACAATTTGTTGGTAAAATGTTTCGTCATAAAAAACCATTCTTCACCAAGACCAAAAATCGTCACGTTTTACGGACAGATTTTTTACTGATTACGTATGAAATTAGTAGAAGAAAATTTTTTAAGAAAAACTTTTGAGCTTTAGAATTGATCAAGGGTTTAGAAACTAAGGTTGGATGTTGAAAATAGAACAGTAGATTATAAAGTTAATAAAATTACATAGTAAAAATGAAAATGTGACAGTTTATGGGGAAAGGATAACAAGCTAATTTCGATTTTTGATTATTTGAAGCTAAATTTTAATTTTTTTAAATTCTAGTGTTTCCTTTTTGGTGTGCCCTTATCGCTGGTAAAAAGTTTTGTTTATATTTTTCACATTGGTATGCGCCATTTCTTTTTGACCAGAGACTTTGTTACTTCGCTTAATCGAAATAAAAAGTTTCCGAAGAACATTTTTTACTTTGTTGATAAGTCTCCAACAAATTTACATTTCTATATCGTTTTGTTTTAATAATCTGGTTATATGTCGTCAGTGATTTTTTATTGATTCTAAAGCTCCCATTATGGACTTACGCATAACCTTTGTCTCGTGATAAAAAATAATAAAAACAACATGTATATAACAGGTTATAATACTTTCATTAAAATGAAGGTGAGTATAACAAAAGCTGTTAAATATTTTCATTTGTCTCTCTCCTCGTTTGAACCAAAAAAAAAAATTTTTAAGGCCGACCTCCATTTGTGCATAATTTTTTTGGAATGTTTGCAGTTTTTTGCAATGTTTGCAATTTCTTGAAATTTGATTGACTCACATGCTAAAAGCTACTTAACTCAGTCTCTAACTGCATCACACAAAAGCAATGAACAAACAAAGAAAAGAAGCTATAACCAAAGGGTAAACCGTATTGACCAAGGAAGCTTCACACCACTAGTCTTCACTTGCTTTGGCGGTATGTCGCGAGAATGCTTGACCTTTTTCAACAGACTAGCAGAGATGATTGCGGATAAAAGAAACGAACCGATCCACATTATTAAAAACTGGATAAGATGTAGAATAAACTTTAGCCTTCTCAGATGCCAGCTGCTATGTCTCAGAGGATCTAGAGGATCAAAAAGGCTGTTCGCTGAACAAGATGACGTCAATTTGATCACCACCGAATGTCAAATACAATCCTGAATCATAACGTTTTTTATTTCTATTTCTATTTATTACTATAATATTGTTTATGCTGTGATTGGGAAGAAGTCATTTTTATAATAAAATGTTGTAATAAAATCATTGGTCAGAAAAAAAACTTATGGAGAAAAAAAAACAAAAAAAAAACTCACATGCTAGATGGCCGCGCGGCACCCCAAAAAAGTAGAATCGAATCCAACTTCGAAGCACACAAAATCTGGCCATTGACAACAATATTGATGACAATATTGGATCTTTGAGCTATTTTGTTCAAGATTAGGTTGAAGAGTCCAATGAATATCTTGTCATCTGGTGGACAGTATACACATCCAACAAAAAGTCTCTGTGATTTGAGTATTACTTCAAGCCAAGTGCCTTCAAAGTTCGAATTCATAATGACTTCCGCTACTTCCATGTTGCAACGATAATATATCAAAACTCCTTCCCAATGTTTTTTCAGGCAATCTTCTCGAATGAACTGATAATTTTCAACTAATATTTCAGTATTTTATGCATTTTTGAGAAAGATTGACAGAAAGGCTAAACTGCTGTGAAATATATAATCATTGTGATGGATGTTAAATATATATAAATAATAGATAATTGAATTGTATATCAAAGCTGGATATCTTTACATCACTTTTGTAGACTTATGACAAGTGGAAGGAATCATGGTCACAATTCAATGAACAGTTGCCCAAAATTGATTGGATCAGTAACTATTACCCTAACAATTTTGTGGAAAATATCCATCTATCTTTAGAAGAAGGTAGTTAGATTAATTCTTCCTTGTTGTTTTACGGCATCTTTGCACATGCCTTTATATTTTACTAATACCAATTTTACTATGATACATCTTGCCTGTGTTTTTTCTGTGTCTTCAAGATGTTTGAATTTATTTTTTAAGAGGAAAGGAGTTTTAAAGTAAAAGAATTTACCCCAACAAAGCAGCAAAACAATGATTTATTTTAATTTTTGGCTAACCACATTATATTTTTATACTTTTTTAGGGTCAGAAACATTAAACCAAGTTATTGAACGTGCTAAAAAGATATTTTTTGGAGTTGCTACTGATGTAGTTGAAACAGGTGTGTGTAATAGTGTTTTTTTATTTTATTTTAATATTTTACACCATTGCACCTTGGTACATTATGAAATTTTGAAATGATGCAACACTAGCACAGCTTCAGCACATCACTTGAAATTTTTACATTAGGTTGTTACCCTGGGTTGCAGAATTAGGTTGTATGCTACAGAATGTTTTCAAGACATTATAATGCTTAGCAAAAAATTAAGCAACATTACTACTAAAAAATGTGACATGGAAAGCAAGAAGGGACCACTTGCATATTACGCATAATTTTATTTTTTTTACAGCATATTTTTTAAAAAATTACAGTTTGTTTTATGGCTTACGGCCTACGCCTTGCGCCATAAGAATTCTAAAAAGCGTAAGTTTTCTTACAGCTTACAGCGTAAGAAAAGCAAGGAAACACAAGGATTGAGTGCCAATGCAAAGCTTGACTCTCTCAATCTTAACTTCCTTGTCTACGAAAGAATAAGTGCAGTATATGGAAGATCCATAGAGTTTGAAGTTTCAGAAAGTGTGGTCAAAACTGTCTTGCTATTGATTGACTAAAATGATCAAGCAAATGTTTTGTGTTTGTTTCAGTGAAGTATGGAAAAATGTATGATTAAATATCCAAAATATTAAAGGGGAACTAAACTAAAAAAAGTTCATTTTTTTTGCAGTATTTGATACAGCTTTGAAAATGCTCTAAGTCAGTTTTTCAATTTTCAAAAAATCATTTTTCGTTCTTGAGATATTGCTGTTTAAAGGTTTTTTCCTAAGCATGATCTCCAGGGCAATGTGATATCGCAACATTCAAGAAGATATTGCTGATATACAAATATGTGAATAGCTCAGAATGTTTAAATGATATTTTGTTAGAGTGCTAAGTAACAGTAGTTGCGGTAAAAAACAAAGAAATTTATTGCCATTGCTACTCCAGCGTTTCCAGGTCTCTATTACTTTTTGCTGACAAATCTATATATCAGTATCCAACACTGTTAATATGGCAAATTTTGCTTTAACTTGCATCCAGTTGAAAACTGTTCCATTTTCTAAAATTTGTATCCCTTACCTGAGCAGATCCCCATTTATGGGTTAGTCAGCAAAAAACAGAAAGGTAGCTATGGCAACAATTATTTTTAGTGATTTGATATCTATAGGTGTTTTCCACTACACATTCAAAATTCTAGCAGTGTATCACTAATATTTCTTCAGTTATTTACATATTTGTTTGTCAGCAATTTCGTTTTGAACATTGTGATGTCACGTTGCCATGGAGATCAAGTTTTGAGCAAAAACTTTAAATGGCAATATCTCAGGAACGAAAAATGATTTTTTGAAAATTCAAAAACCAACTTTCATCATTTTTGAAATTCTTTCCAATGGTAATAACTTCAACATTAAACTTTAAATAACTTTACATCACCAAACAAACCCTTATAAAAATCCCTTTTTTTTGGATTTGCCACTGATTGCAGTAAAATGTTACACTCAAGTTTATTATGCTTGAGTAATCATTTATTGTGTTACACTTTCGTAATAAAAAAGAAGTAAAGTATTATGCTTGGTAATGTCTAATTCTGATTATGGACTTCCATGACTATCAGACAAGCATCTTCAACCTTATGATGAAAAACTGAAGGAAACAGGTATGTATTTTTATTTAAATGAAGGTGAGTATTTCAAAAGAGAACTTTTGCAATTCGTCAAGTCGACGTTTTCATTTTTCTTTCCCTACATTCATCCTACACTGATCCTGTGTCCCATACTATTATCAGAATAAAGTTGCAGAAGACAATAAAAATCGCTAGAAACGGTGAACATACATTTTTATGAAAACAAAGATATAAATGTTTTCCACAAGGGATAATTGAACAACTTAAAATAGAATTAAAGCGGACGGTTTACATTTGTAGTAACTTTCAAAATAACTGATTGTATGTTGTGTCTTTAACTGAATGAGAACCAGGTAAAAAAGTTTTCTAACATCAGTGAAAAATACGATGATTGACAATGTTGACATGCGTGTGCAACAGAAGATTAAATTTGCATCAGATATATCATTTTTTGTGCATTCTTTGAATATGTAAAAGTCAAATAAATATTGATGTAAATGTAGCTATAATAACAAAAAAAAGCCTTAGCTGCTGTCCATTGAAAAATAATTTGTAAACTGATCATTTGATAAGATTAAAACTCATATTACGAATAATGATCACAAGAAATAATAATAGTTCTTTGTTTAAGGTGTAAACTGAATTAAATAACAACTGTTTACTGGGCTTTAGAAAAATTAAGTTCTATTTCTTTCTTATAAGACAGGTATTATACAAAATAATTCATTAGCTATTTCTTCCACTAAGCGTCTTCCACTAAACATCTTACGCTATACCTCCTACACTATGCGTCTTACAGCTTACGCCTTACATCGTACGGCTTACACTAGCATAAAAATTGCAATGGCTTGTCTTCCATACAGCGTAATTTTACTCTGAATTGTTATGGAAATTACGTCTAGTCAGCAGAATTTATTACGGCAAACAGGCGTAATTTTCTGGCAAATGGTCCCTTTTCACTTTCCATGTCACAAATGGTCATTCTTTAAGTAACATCACTAATAACGTCAAAGCTTGGTTGCTTATAAAAAGGAACATGTGTGTGCACAACAAGGCAATTCTTTTATAATTCTTGTAAGATTGCCTCTATAACTAAAGTCTATGTCAACTGATTTGGCAGTTCGAACATTTTTTATGATTACTAAGTCAAAATAAATGATTTTAATAAAACTTTTTTTGTATCGTCAAGAGCACAAAAAGCACAGTATTATAAACGACTTTTTAGGAAAAAATATTAAAATTTTAGCGTTAAAATTTGCGTTCGAAAAAAGCAACTTTTTTTTAGTACACCAAAAGCGTTGAAACTTACACAGGAGTGAGATCAACCTTTCACAAAGAAGTGTACAAAGTTTCATAACAAAATCTTTATTCTATCGGAAGTTCTCAGCCCAAATGAGGGACCCGGTAAAGCCCTAACAAGATCTGTACTGAACGGAGTCCCTCAAGGAAGTATCCTCAGCCCTGTTCTGTTCAACATCTACGTTCACCACATGTCAACAAATACTAATGCCGAATGTATGCAATATGCGGATGACACCAGTTTATATCGCCACACAAAACCACCTCAGTTCGCCGATTGTGTTGAGAAGATCAATAAGGATATCAAAGATCTCCAGCGATGGTCGAGAAGCCAGAATCTACTATTCAACTCCAAAAAGACAAAAACTATGCTCTTTACAACCCAACAAATTGCCAGGCGACATCAGTTCAACTACGAGATAAAATCTCTCTACGCGAAGACTATCGAACGTGTCCAAGAATTCAAGCTCCTCGGTGTAACCTTCAGTGAGGATATGTAAAGGATATGTAAACAAAGCAACGTCAAAGGCATACGGGACCCTCAAGACTCTGTCCCGTATCAAACGATTCATACCATACCATCTACGCAAGCAGCTAGCCGAATCACTGGTGCTGAGCCAACTTGATTACGGTAACGCACCTTTCCTGAACGCACCATCATACCTTCATCAACAGCTTCAAACATATCAGAATTGGTTTCATTGAAATGGCTACCGATATATGAGCGATCAGAAGTTAGTATGGCCAAGCTTGCTTGGAAGTCCATAAATTCGTCAGCCTGGCCGAGTTTTCTTCCAATGAAAAGAATGGCGCCCCGTGAAGGTTTGAGAAATCCTGTACATGCTGGTACGATGTTGGCTTGTCCAAACATTTTTGTGAGTAGTTTTGAATACGATTCTTCGCGGGTATTCAACAGACTCCCACAAAAGTGTCGGGATGAATTAAATTATAAAATATTTTGTAGTGAAACGAAAAAACATTTTTTAGACCAAGGCCTTGCAAAGAGCCTTGCTAAGTTTTAGACTAGTTTACCAGTATATTTTAATAAGTCCTCCTATCCTTGGCATTATTCCTAGCCCTATTCCGCACTTCCAACAAGACCAATGCTATCAATATTCCTTTATCATATCTCCTTACCTTCATCTAGTCCTATTTTAGGTTTTAGATTACTTTTTGAGTTTGGTCCAAGTTCTATCTTTACTGCCATGCAGGAATTAATTTATAAGTTTATATATATTAACAGTTTTTTTTTCTAGTATTCGGTTCTAACCTCAATTTGGTCCTACACATCGGTTTACATTACGTTAGTCCTTAGGTTTAGTCATGTCCCATTTCCTAGTTTTATTAACTTCAGTCGACATTCTTTTTAGTTTACGACTATTTGGGCCTTCTACTCTACCTTCACCTTATCCACACCTAGCCACGTCCTATACTACGACTGTCTCTCTAATTTCTGCCAGTATTTTTTTTAATATACAATATTTTTTTAGACGCTGCATATACATAATTTTCTCAATTTCCAGGTGAAGAGCCAATTGTAAAATTTTGGAGATACTGTGAAATATATATCATTATTATTATTATTGTTATTATTATTATTATTATTATTATTATTATTATTATCTGATATTTTGCCATAAACCGGGGTTTGAGTGTCTGTCTACATCAAATGTTGAGGTTTTAGAAAATCAATTAAACTTTTATGTTTTTAAATATTAATTTGGGGGTCTCAGCGCAAAGATGAAATTAATAAAATATTGAATGAATACTTTATTTTAAAGCACATTAAAACATATGTCTTTTTCAACGAAGTTTTTCGTAACGTAGTTACATTATCAAGTCAAAATTTGAATGGATTGAGTGCTTTGAAACAATAAGGATATTGCGTGTTAATCGACCATTAAAAATTTAATTACATTTCTCCAAGACATTTTCCTGATTTTTTCAAAAAATACTTTTTCATTTTTCACGTAAAAATACTAGCCGAAAGAACGTGAAAATGGCTTTCCATTCATGTAAAAATTATTTTGAAATTTGGTATATTCATGTGAAGAAACAGCTTTTATGTTTCCGTTCCAAACATTATGAAACACACTGTACCATGAGGTATCAGTTCTCTAACCGCCTATTGTTAATCGACCAAATAATTATCAAACGCAGTCATAACAAATAATCTAACCCCCGGTTTATGGCAAAATATCAGATCTTGTTAGGGCTTTACCGGGTCCCTTATTTGGGCTGAGAACTTCGGATAGAATAAAGATTTTGTTATGAAACTTTGTACACTTCTTTATGAAAGGTTGATCTCACTCCTCTGTAAGTTTCAACGCTTTTGGTGTACTAAAAAAAAAGTTGCTTTTTTCGAACGTAAATTTTAACGCTAAAATTTTAATATTTTTTCCCAAAAAGTCGTTTATAATACTGTGCTTTTTGTGCTCTTGACGATGCAAAAAAAGTTATATTAAAATCATTTATTTTGACTTAGTAATCATAAAAAATGTTCGAACTGCCAAATCGGCTGACATAGACTTTAAAAATGAAGTTTGTAGGTTGGTTTTTTTAGGCAAAACACAATACTATTTTATTTCATGTTTATAAGTTTTTTGCTAACTGTATTGCAACATCAGATCGATAATAACACAGATTTTCTATTAGCTTAAAGGTTAAAAGAAATTCTTAAATTGACAAAATTGTACATTATGTACATTTTTATATTATGCTTTGAAATTAAAAACTGCCATTAATGTTAAAGACACCATTTTGTTCCCACATGTTTTGTTATTGAATGATTTAAAGCTCAATAATAGCCATGATAATAAGCTAGATCATGATTTTGCCATTCCTAATACAACTACCAGTTTTAATCTTTATTACATCATCAAATAATACACTAGATGTTCGTGAACAGAGTATTTTACATAAGTTAGAGTTTGAACATTGAATGTTAGTTTGCCCTTCTACTTACATGGAACATACTTGCTTTGCTATATCTATGTTTCCATTTGGTGTTCCAAACACCAATGTTTTGTTTTAGAAGTGCAGCCAACTATACTCAATGCTAGTGGAATTATGAACAGTGATACAGAAAATAGTGCTTCATCAAGTTCTGATCGTCAAAAATCACAAGAGGAAAAGGTAAATAGGATAATCACGTTATTGTAGCAGGGTTTGAGCTAATTGAATCATGATAGCAAGTTGAAATCTATCTTCTAATTGTCATTGTCTCAAAATATTTCTTATTCAAGTAGTTACACAAATTTGCAATGGAAAATGCATTTTTTAAGGAGGCATAAGAAGTAGGGAAGTTAGTCTGTCATGCAGTGTCATGTCATTAGGCATAATTATAATTATGTGATTGTTAAGTATCGATAAATCTTTATTTAAAGGAGTGGTTTGCTCAAAAAATCAAAAATTTGAAATGCACCTGATATATGATTATGTATTAAACGAAGTACCCAAAATATATCTTTTTCAAACTTTCTTCTGAACCAAATTCACAGGCATTATGTTTGTGTCATCAGAGCATTAATATATCTTTTAAAATAGTGGTAAAATAATATTGTAAAAATATTTGTGAGATCGATTCTAGTGAAAGCATAGTTACGATACTGCCCAAAGTATTTCTGAAATTGAAGAAGAGCTTGAAACTTTATCTTTTTGAACCAGATAAAAAATTTTCCTTTTGTTGAATGAAGAAGAATTAATTTAAGTTGCCAAGAAGTTGCATCATTTAAAGACAGCAAGAATTTTGAATTTTCTGTTTACAGAAAGCTGCTCTCTTGTTGCTTGCATTATTTAGAAGATAATAGATAATATTAAAAATTAGTCTTTTAGATATGCCACATACAATCAATGAACTTGGTGCGTTAAAAGTAACCTGGACAGAGGAAATTATCAAGTTATATAACTTCTTACATGTTATCAGGGATAAGAAATTCATATTCAGAGCTTGATGAGAACTATATTCCTTATTCAGAAGGAAAATCAACTCTTTTTCCGGCTTGTTTTTTTTTTGCATATTGTCGGGAAAATTTCAAGGTAGCTTTGGTACCTGCAATTGTGAATCTTTCAATATCCAATCCAGTGCCATAGGGACAATTTGCCAGAAAATTATGCCTGTTTGCTGTAATTAATTCTGATGGCTAGGCGTAATTTCCTTAATGATTCAGAGTAAAATTACACTGTACAGAAGACAAGCCACTGCAATTTTTCTTACGCTAGCATAAGATGTATAACATAAGACATAGCGTAAGACATTTAGTGTAAGTACCTTATTACACTAAATTAACGTGAGAATTAATTAAAGGGAAATTAAGCCTTAAAATTTCTTTTCTGAATTTGAGCATGAAATACTTCATTTATCCTAGAGGAACACCTTTTTATGTATAAAAGGTATTCTAAATGAAAAAAACTGCTAAAAAAACAACTTAGTTAAATCGCCATTACAGCTTTCGTTATAAATATCATGACGCCACAGAGCGAATTTCATTTGCAGAAACATCAGACGTAGGCAGCACATGATGACATGTTTTTACGCCTATGTTCTAAAGATATGAGAAACGGTAGAAAAACAACAAAGACAACACGAAGATATTTATCGTTCACCAATATAACAATCTTAAACATCAAGAAACAGCCAAATGTAAAATAAATTTATGGTTAGCGATTCAAGAAAAACAAAAACAGTCATACTGAAGATTTCATTTTTTATACATCTAAAATATACACATTTGTTCAAAAACTCACTTACGCACATATACCTGCTATAAATCTAAAACGAAATACTTTTTAATAAAGGTTTTATATCACAAAGCACACAAGAACTTTCATCAACAAAAACAAAATATTACAGTTTATGTAATCCTTACAAAAAGAACGATCGCGCTGTGACGTCAAAATTTCATCGCAAAGCACTGCAATGGCGTCCGTTGTTAGATACTAAATAACGAAAAACTGAGTATAGTTATCATTTAAAATAATTTTTAGTGGTCACAGAAGATTAATGAGACCTTTCTGCAGCTAATATAAAAAGTTTTTGATAAAGGCTTAATTTCCCTTTAACACAGATTTCAAAAATCCCTGTTAATTGAAACTATGTTAATTAGTGCTTCCCGTAATTCCCGTAACTGCCCATTAATTAATGTATCGTATAATACAGTGTGTTTCGTAATGTTGGAAATGGAAATTTTAAAGCTGTTTTTTAAATGAATATACCGAATTTCAAAATAATTTTTACACCGTTGGAAAGCCATTTTGAAGTTCTTTCAGATAGTATGTTTTTGTGAAAAATGAAAAAGTGGTTTATGAAAAAATTAGGAAAATGTCTTGGAAAAAGTAAATTTTTAATGGTCGATTAAGATGTGAATGTGTCCCAGACTATTATTGGAATAAAGTTATAGAAGTCAATAAAATCGCTAGAAACGGTGAACATATCTTTATGAAAACAAAGATATAAACGTTTTTTAAAGGGATCATCGAACAAAAAACTTAAAATAGAATTAAAGCGGACGGTTCTTATTCATAGTAACTTTCAAAATAACTGATTGTATGTTTATCTTTAACTGAATGAGAACCAGATAAATAAGTTTTCAAACATCAGTGAAAAATATGATGGTTGATTATGTTGACGTGTGTGCAACAAAAGATTTGCATTAGATGTATCATTCTTTGAGCACTCCTTGAATATGTAAAAGTCAAATAAATAATGCAAGTTGCAAGATGTAAATGTAGCTATAATAACAAACAAAGCCTCAGCTGCCAACCATTGAAAATAATTTGTAAACTGATCATTTGATAAGATTGAAATAAGAAATGATAATAGTTTTTTTTTGTATATAGAATTAAATAAAAAAACCTGTTTACTGGGCTTTAGAAAAATTAAGTTTTATTACTTTCTTATAAGACAGGTATTATATATACAAAATAATTCATTAGCTATTTCTTACACTAAACGTCTTTCATTTAACGTCTTACGCTATATGTCTTACAGCTTGCGTCTTACGGCTTATGCTAGCGTAAGAAGAATTGCATTGGCTTGTGTTCTGTACGACTTAATTTTACTCTGAATTATTATGGAAATTACGCCTAGTCAGCAGAATTTATTACGGCAAACAGGCGTAAATTTCTGGCAAATGGTCCCTTATCACTTTTCATGTCACATTTATTTAAATATGTCTCGTGTGAACACAAATGCAAGTTTTCCAATCTACCTGAGTTTAATTCTTCTTCTTTATTTTCATCATGATCACTTACGTCAGTTTCAAAACTAGAATTTCCGAAGACGCTGAACTTTCATGAACTTCAGACATCTTGCAAATGAAATTTGCTCTTTGACGTCATGACTTTTAAAGCAAAAAGCTGTAATGGCGATTTAACTCAGTTGTTTTTTTAGCATTTTTTTCATTTTAATACATACAAAGGTGTTCATCTAGGATAAATGAAGTATTTCATGCTCAGGGGTTGACAAATTTCTACAGCATTCGTACCTTGGCGTACATAATATATTTTTTTCATGTACCGTAAAAAGTTTTTAACGTACATATTTCAAATCAAAATTTGTACGTCTTAATATTAATGCAACAAAAAGTTTATTATTAATGTTTTATTATTCAGTTTTACGTTCTTTATTATTATTATTATTATTATTATTATTATTGTTTCGCTTTTGTAGAATTTCAACTATATCTTATCCACTTTATCGACAGGTTGAAAAAGTTTGATTTTATGGTGGCAATTAGTTGGTGTAAATAGGGTCTAAGCAAATATATTTATATATTTATTAAAAGACAAAAGAATTATACATGCCCTGAGCTGTGTTAACATACGTTTTTTATAAGAGCTTGAAAAAACTGAAGAAAAACATGTAGAAAAAAACTTGGGTTTCTTCGAAAAAGAAAATGCTTTTAATTATATTTTCATGAAACGAAAAATGAATTCGAACAAATAACTGCCGAAAGTAATAAAAAGGTCTGAACTGAGATTTTACTAACAAAAATACCATGTCCATTTTCAAGTACTTTTTCTTCAAATTTTGATATCACTGATTAAATATTTTATTTTTATTTTATCATCGCCTCTGTTTAATGCAGCAGTCATTTGTAAAAATGATGGTGATTTGTTTTTCATTTGATTTCACAAACATGTTTTGTCAATTATACGATGTCACGAAAGAATGAGTGTGCATCGCCTCGCTCTTCTCCACTAAAGTAACGATTATAATGTTAATGTTTTTTTGTCATGTTTTTTTTTGTAGCGATGAAGAGCAAACAATTTTCCTTGCAATACATTAACATCTACTGTTCAATGAATTCATTGAACATTGATAGGAGTAATGTAATGACTTCCAGTGTACTGAAAGAAAATGCCATTTATTTTATTCCCGTACAAAACAAGTAAAAAATAATGTACACGACCTAATATTGTATAAAATTTACGTACAAAATAAACGCTAGTTGGTGTTCATGCACGAACAAGTAATGTTTTTCTATCGTACGTTGACATTGAAAAAGTCCTAATATTTGTATGTCACGTACGCACATACACGATTTGTCAACCCCTGTGCTCAAAATTAGAAAAGAAAATCCAAGGCTTAATTTCCCTTTAAAACCACCTGAGTCCAAACGTACCACTTGTTGTACCACTTGTTTGATTTTAAAACAAAATATGGCTTAAGTGTGTAAAATATTTTTATCAAAATTATCTGAGAAGCTTTCTTATGTTTCTTTTTCTTTCTTAATTTTTCTTAATCTTTTAATTTTTAATTTCAACTAATGTTCATTAAGTGAAAGGTTTTCATATATTATTTTAGTGTTTATCTTTGATTTAATTATGAGTACTATTTCAACACCTTACATAACATTGTTTCATGAAAACTATCAATGCCAGTAGTTCGGTTTCCTGAAATTTTCTTAAAATTACATTCTGTATTTTACACTGTTCACTCATTGGGTTGAGATCAAAAGTTACTCAAGCCTGGTACTCAGGACTGATAACCTCGTGTTATTGATACTAATTGAGCAGATTGACAGAAATTTATTCTTGTTCAGGTTCTAATATAAACTCTCTTTGCTAACTTTTTCCCATATTTGTTTTTCAGCTTCGAGAATTGCTGAACAGAGCTCAGGAAGAATTACTGGAAATGCAGGTATAATATTCCAAGACATCTTAACTTAATGTTATTTAGAAAAAAAGGTCAATGAATTTTTTGTACCTATCTTTAGGAGGTAGCTTATTAACCTCCTCCTCTAAAGAAGAACAATTTCTTCTGAGAATACTTACAGAAAGTCATACTTCATAATCAGTTAAGTTAACAGTCATAATAGTTAAATTAATTGCAAACTGAAAGGATATTAAATTATAAATTATGATAAAGAGAGTATGAATTCTGCAAAATCCTAAAATTACAAAACATTTTTAATGTGGTTTTTGACATTATTACTGTATGCAAAGCAGTTGTTAAGGACTTCATAGATATTTTTAAATTAGATGTTTCCTCCTTTTTGGTAGAATGAATCCATATAAGAGAATCTCACAATCATAGGGTGAATAAATCATTTTAATGAAACACTCAATGGTTGAAATGCAATAATAATACATTTCAGTTGCCTTTGTATCAGATAGAATTATTAGTTAACCGTCCAAGGGATTTTGATAACACATGGGCTAAGACACAATAAGAACAAGTATTTGGCCAAACTGGGGAATATCCAGGTGATGCATTTGGAAAACAAATTTGTAAAAGTCAACAAGGACTGATGTCAACCAGAACGTATACAATATGTCAATAAAGACTATCACACCAAGGAACTGTCTGTCAACTAGGACAGGATGTAAATTATACTGCTGTCAACAAGGACAGATTTCTTGTGACTTAATTATACTGCTGTCAACAAGGACAGACTAACTTGTGACTTAAATAATATTACTGTCAACCATGGCAGACTAACTTTGACCTAAATTGTACTGCTGTCAACAGGGACAGACAAACTTACAACTAAAACTATCAACAAGGACAGGATATCACCCACACGAACTGGTTGCTGCCAACAAGAACAGACTATAAACTCACAAATATATATCCTACATTCGTCAACCAGGATGACCGGGCATTGTCAACAACCTAACACTACTACTTAAAACTTTTCAAAATGCACCCCCAAGTTTTCCCCAGCTGACAACCTAACAACATTGAGACAAACTAACGCAACAACACTGCAGAAGACTAGGCGATGAAATAAGGTGTGACAAAGGAGTAATTGAGTCATCATCAACATGGAGATACCTACGATAGGCATTGCTAGACCAGTGACCCAAGATCTGTATGACACTGTCAGCAATCCCAGCAGGTGCTGCGGCTGACGCCCCTCCAATTCGGAACGAGTGAGTATAAGGGTCTGTAGCGAAAGGCAACGTGCGGTAAGTAATGTGACCATGTCCTGATGAGTCAAAAAGCGATTACGTCAAAAATAAAACAATAGCAGACCATAACCTGGATGGCAACAAAGCCATTGTCTCATCAGACCAATGGAGCATAGACCATGTCTCGATCTGCCAATGCGAATGTTGCAGCCAAGACGGAATGGATCAGAAGCTGGGATGTGCACATATATAACAAATAACAAAACAAAACAAAACACTTACTCATGAATTAGACGGTTGAAAGATTTCCATCTTTTAAAAGAAAAGGTTGTCGAAAATTTATTGATGATTTTTTTCTTCATAGGTTTAAATTGTCCTTTTGAAAAGACTATGTTATTCAATTATTATAATAGACAGGAAAGTTTTTCTAACAGCCCTTTGGTAATCTCTACTCTTTTTATGTCTACATTGAAATCAACTTGTTACCTGGTTCTCATTCAGCTAAAAATAAGATACAACAGTTAATTGTAAATTTAACAATAATAAAAACCGTCTGTTCTAATTCTTTCTTAGTTATTTTGGTAAATCCCTTGGCGAAAACTTTTATTTTTATTTTCCTCAGGGAAAGTAAAATGTCAGTTGAGAATTATTTTTATTCAACATATATTTCGCCTTCAGCAAGTGGAGATGTGCCCTTAACTGAATAGGTCATATCGCAACGTTTTTAATGATCTTTGTTGACTTTTGTAACTTCATTCAGATAGTATTCCCATAAAGAGTGAATTTGGGAAAAGACAAATAAAAACATTTTAACGTTGGCTTGACGAGTTGCAAAGTTCTCTTTTGAAATACTCACCTTCATTTAAATAAAAATACTACCCGCCTGTTTCCTTCAGTTTTTCATCATAAGGTTTACGTGGAAGATTGCCTGAAAGCTGTGTTTACACAGTGTTCCAAAACTCTCCCATGTCCTGGCTGTAAAGCTTGCGTGGGTGCACACTCTTCTTGCAGTAGTCAGTGTTGATGATGGACAGTTGGAAAACCTTTGGCAAGGTTCCAAATGGTAGTTCCTCTGTCTGTTCGAGTCTCATTGTCATACAACCGTCGAGCATAAGAATGTCAGCATGAAGTGCTGGAACCGACGTAATTTTCCTTGTACAACCTTTTGAAGACCTATACTACAATAGCATTAAAAATTTAGTCGAAAGATCCTGGGAACTAAATACTAAATTTGGCTTCATGCTACTACAAAAACATGTATATGAGGAAACATTAGGAAGATCGTTTATTTGATCTGCATTGCATATTCATCTAAAAACATTTGATTACTGAACATTTGATGTGAATTCTTTGATGACTATTGACTATCCCAAGGTAATTTACAAACTTACCAGTCCTAATTTGCTCAATGAATTGCTCTATGGGCAATGCAGGAATAGCGGAAGGTCGCAACTGAAAAGTGCCATGAAGCTGACTAACAGGAGCAAGCCGCGTTGAACTATTATTGTGAGTAACAGGAGCAGGGGATCTACAGTGTTTATATTATTAACTGCTGGCAAGGAAAGCTGTTGTAACGGTTTGTAAAAAACAATTTGATCTGCTGGGTGATACACCCGTCCAAAGAATCTTGTTCCGTTAAAGATGCACCAACAACAGGACCAGGATCTGAAACAGGCACCCCTACCCCACTAGTGGATGCACCAGCTGGAGTAGAGATATAGGTGGTAATAGGTACAGGTACCGCATCTGATGTCGTCGCAGCAAACGTGGTGGTTATTTCAGGATTATAGTACAGACTAGCCGCCCATTGTGTTGCAGAATTTAACTGGTGTAAAAGTTTTTCCAGGCATTAATTTTTTAATTCATTTCTTACATTCAGAAGATTTAAAACAGAAACAAATAGCAACATGGCTCGGAATATATATTTATACGCAGAAGAGAAGTAACTTTAATGTAAAAAAAATGGCAATATGTAACACAGGACTGTTTACCCAGACATACAAAACCAACCATTACAAAATGTTAATTCAAAACAAATTGATACCTTCCAACTTTTTCTTTTGTTCCAAAGTTTCTACTGGACTGCAACCATTAATGAAATTTTGAAATTATATACAGTCTGTTCTTCCCAAAACGTCAACGTCATGATTAAAACCATGGGTTTCATTTCTTTATGGTTTTTTTGTAATTACCTAAAAAATTAATACTTCAATTGTAATACCGAAAACCTATTCATGCTATAATTATTGAAATAAAAAACAAAACAAAAAAAACCCAAAAAAACATTAAAGCTGCATTCACATTTAAGTAGATTCCACTTAAGCTGTTAAGTGATTTTTCTTACGAAGCCTTAAGTTAAGGACCTTATGGCACACTTAAGATAAAATGCTCCGTAAGAGAGTGTTCACATGTAAGTAAAAACAGTGGTGTCTTTTGTAGTTTCTTTTTCATGATGGCTGCTATAAATGAAGGACGTTTTCTTTCATTGGCATTGATATTAATGAAAAGAAGAAGGCCGAGACGACGAAAAATTCTAGGAAATAAAAGAATCTGGGTTAAAAAATTAAATCAATGTCGAAGTGACCTTGGGGCATTCAAAACAATATTTTTTAAGGCGAAAAAACATGATAGGCTTTCTTTTTTTGAGTAAGAAAAAAATTGCAATTACTGTTATAATCATTGACCGCCATTTTTGAATTTGAACAAAAATCAAATCACTTCCACACAAACATATCAACAGAAAATGGAACGTTTTCAAAAATTTCGAACAAATTTTGTCGATTCGAACGCCATGACGTATTTCTTCTTTTCCTTACGTACTCTTAAGCACATTTTCAAAAGATCAAAAAGTTTTGATCTTTTGAAAACCATACTTAACGTCTTAAGTAGGCCGTAAGACTTTACGGCTTAAGTAGGTATGTGCTCACATTAAAGTAAATTTACGGATCCTTAAGCAGCAGAGAATGAATGGATTTTGGTCCGTAAGAGTAAAATTTACTTAAATGTGAATGCGACTTAAGGAAATTCAAGTACGCATTAATCCTAAAAACAATAACTGAAAACAAAACTTTATCCAGAAGATAAAAAGCAACAAATAAAATCATAATGCCAAACTTATATACCCAGGCATAGTACATAAATGATTACCATAACACAAAATAATGCATAAACATGATAAAATATAACCTTAAGAAAAATCCACCCAATAACGCTTCTTTTTTGAAGGACAGTTTCATTTCACAGTAATAATATTAATGAACTTCTTAAATACTTAATCTATTCTTCTCTTAACTAACTCTCTCAACAACATAATTTAACCCATGTACTTCATTTCTTTTTTAACAGATGAAAATATTCCAAAAATATACAAAAAAACCTAATCATACTATGATGAAATCAAAAGAAAAACAAAAAAAACTAAAGGAAACTTTGAAAACATATTTACCTTAAAAATAATACTTAAAAACACAACCGTAATGACAGAATTTGTATAGTTTAAGAATTTGTAACATATGAATACATTCACATTATGTGGAGCCATTTTTTATTTCAGTTCAAAGCTCCTCTGGCTAATTCAAAACACAACAGTAAACATCCCTTTTATCCTTTATTTATCCTGCATACTAATTTTGTTTTAACTAAATAGATACTATTTTAACTTTGGTTTACCTTTCAATACCACAGTTGACATCATCATGTTAGTAAACAATATTGATCATGTTCTGTAGCCATTATCAAACACTTCTAAACTCTTTACTTTCTATATTTCATACCTGTAAACAAATTAATAACACTCGATTTACTTTTCAGCATACTTTCCTATTGTAACATACACTTTTTATTTGTTTTCTACTGAAATTCTGCTACCATTTTTATACACTGAAAGACATATATATATATAAATGTTTTCTTCCTTTTTTAAAAGGTAGTACCTGAAATCTTTCTCTGCTTCCAGAAGATTTTCTACATAAACATGTACTAAATACCTCTGTAACCTTGTATACACTTTCTGACCTAATAAAGAAAACAGATTTCAATGCATAATAACAGTGTGAAGAAGAACAGCTAATCATACTACAAAAATATTGAGAAGCAAACAAAAACAAACACAAAATATCTGACAGACAGTACCTACTATCTCCATACTCAATTTAATTAATTGCATAATAGGACAAATTTAATAAAAAGACAGACAGTGGCGGCAAAATCCTGCTCCTTGCTCCTTGCATGTTGTTTTCTAAACTTCATAACTGTGGAGCCATTTTGAAATAAATAAATAAAATAACAGCAAGTTCGTTACCAAAACAAATCAGTAACTGCTCGTAGGGCATGCATCTTTATGTTTTTACTCTTTTAACACTGTATTTATTAAATCTGTTTGACTCATGTACCTACGTATATTACTTTATATCTTTTCCAAACAATTTCCCACTGAAGTAAAACCATTTTCACCAATGTAAATAAACATCATCCTTCCTACAGCCATTTTTAAACAACTTCAACTTCATATACACTACTTTACTGCTGCACTCCCATAACTATTTGATAACTATTTGATAACTATAAAAAGAAATACGTAAAATCAACACACGTTTCTATCGTAAAAATAGACTTCTTCCACTGGTTCTTCATTTGGTTTTCCTCTGAAAAAAACCTATCTATAAAAAAATAAACATCTGTTCAAAAACTCACTTACGCAAGTGCTACCTGTTCTTTTATTAATCTAAAATACAATAACAGTAAAAGTTTAACAATAAACACGATTATAATAATAAAATATTTGTATGTATACAAACCTGTGTTTCTTCGTGAAATTCACACTGAAGAAATGAAAGCCGTTATAAACGAACTAATTTTTTGGAAATCATCAGCCAATCAAAACAGGGCATTTTAAGAGTTTTCCTTTATTAGCCAATGAAATCGATCAGCGGCGGGATTTCCCCATATACTAATTGTAAAAAAACACTCTCGCCTCTCCATGGTTTTACGACGAAAAGGGAAAAAATAAGAAGGATTTGACCGTGAAAAAAAAACTAAATATGTCACTCTCCAGAATAAAAGTGGGATGCACAAAGCCAATTAGTATAATAAGACAAGTATCCCGGGTAAAAACTTTTTACCGAACTTAACTTCGAAAACATTAGGTCAAATCCACCATTCCCGTGTACGTACCCCGTGACGAAAAAATAAATCACAGAATCGCAACTCAAAAGTGTACCCATGTTGTAGAGCTCGAAAAACTGATCAAAAAAATGTATGTGATCGTCTCGCTACGACCAACCGTTGCAGAGATATCGCTGATCAAAGTATTCGATGACGTAATATCCGCAGTACCAAATAAAATTTAGGCCCAAATGATGCATCACCCCATTACCCGTATCGCTGACCCAAAAAAACGTCAGTTATCCCTGTTGGTTCTCGAGATATTTCCCCAAAAACGTCGCGTTCGATTGGGGATGCAATGCAATGATTCCCCGTGATCATAAAAAACTGACGTCAAATGATGCCACGTGCTTTTGGAATGATCGTGAAAAAAGTGTCTCTCGCCTCTACGTGGTTTTACGCGCTCATAAGAGGACGATGACCGTAAATTTAAACTAAATATGTCACTCTCTAAAATAAAAGTGTGACACACAAAGCGAATTAGTATATATAGATATAATCAGCCGGCTAATTGTTGCACCGATACCACATCGATGATGTTGAAGCTGTTACATAGTAACATAGTGAGCTCTCACCACTCTGCTCCAACGAAGTATTTCTATCAGCAATCTTGTTGCCCTCTATAGGTAAACCGTCTTTACTTTTTACATTTTACAGAGGAAACAATAACATAACTACATAAAAAGTGATATAACCAATTTCTTCGAAAAGCACCGCATTGTAAAAAACCAACAACTTTGACAGCATGAAACTTGAAATAAAACCATGTAAAATCAGGAACAACACTACTTGGTAAACGATCCAATACTCAATATACAAAGATGGTAAAAAATGAAAATGACTGCCCTTGTGTTCGCTTATAAGAAAACTGATGACATGTGACTGACACAGCTTGAATAAAAAACACGCATGCTCCTATCAGCCAACATTGATTTTGGTGGCAAACAAAATGGTAGATTGAGCAGCAAAGGGCAATGCGGAGCGAAACGCCCGCCAGTAAACAAGGGTTACGTAAACTTAACCACCATTACTGTAAATGTCATTATTTTCATACTTTATGTTATTGGAATAATAAAGTAATGGCAATTATGTTAGTTTTATTGCTAAAGGAGAAATAATGAGTAGCGTACAAACTTCGACTCAAGTGGTTCCGTTTCCCATCGAAAACATATTTCTGTGAGTAAAAGATTTGTGAAATTAAACGTTTTGATAATCATAAAGTTTGTGAGCTGAATGAATTCTTTGGGAATCATATCCAAAGTGGAGTTTTATGAACAGTGATCAGTGGTGGAATTGTCTTGTTCTTCTTCAAGTTTGTGTAGTAGCTCTTAGAATTTAACTTTAAAGAGTTTAAAGGCAGTATAACATCAAGGTGTGTTCTTGCACAGATATTCATTAGATAAAAGACAACAAGCAGCTACCTCCTACAGCTGATGATGCATTAGAGGTTTCATTTTTTGTATTGGTGTTGTATTTCTGCATTATAAATAATGTTCCAATAAATTTTATATCAAAACAGTAAATAGCAGCAAAAATGGTGTACTAGTATCAAAGGTCCTACAATGCAATACAATACAGGCTTGACCACATGACTTCGAGGGTAGTCATTAACCTAGGGTAGTCAACAACCTCAAACTGATCACCATATTGTGTGCTTTTATCACATGTCAGGAAGCGTTCAAACATTAACTTTTATAAGAGGACTAGTATCCCGGGTAAAAACTTTTTACCGAACTTAACTTCGAAAACATTAGGTCAAATCCACCATTCCCTGCGTGTACGTACCCCATGATGAAAAAATAAATCATAGAATCGCAACACAAAAACATCCCAGGCGGCGTCGCTCGCCACCCTTGTTCAGTATGCGTTGTGTCGCAGAATTTAACTCTTGCAAAAGTTTCTTTTCAGGCATTAATTTTTTAATTCATTTCTTACATATTCAGAAAATTTAAAACAGAAACAAATAGCAACATGGCTCAGAATATATATTCATACGCAGAAGAGAAGTAACTTTAATGTAAAAAAACGCAATATATAACTCAGAACCGTTAACCCAGACATACAAAACCAAACATTGAATAATATTACAAAAATGATACCTTCCAACTTTTTCTTTTGTTCAAAAGTTACTACTGGACTGCAACCATTAATGAATTTTTGAAATGATATATTTAGTTCTTCCCAAAACCATCAACATCATGATTAAAACCATGAGTTTCATTTCTTTGTGCTTTTTTTATTATTGCCTAAAAGAATAATATTTCAATTGTAATACCGAAAATAAAAAAAAACAAAACAAAAAACAAAACAAAAAAAAAAGGAAATTCAAGTACGCATTTATCCTAAAAACAATAACTAAGAACAAAAATTTACACAGAAGATAAAAAGTCACAAATAAAATCATACAGCCAAAGTTATATACCTAGGCATAGTACGTAAACGATTACCATAACACAAAATATGCATAAACGCGATAAAATATAAACTTAGAAAAATACAGCCAACAACGCTTATTTTTTGTAGGATAGTTTCATTGCACAGTCATTTAAATTACATAATCCATTCTTCTCTTAAGTAACCCTCTCAACATTATAACCCATCATGTGCTTCATTTCTACTTAACAGATGAAAACATTCAAAAAACATATACAAAAAACCTAATCATGCTATGACGAAATCTAAAGAAAAACAAAACAAAGTAAAAGAAACTTTGAAAATATATTAACCTTAAAAATAATAATTAAAAACACAAACGTAATGACAGAATTAGTATAGCTGAAAACTTTTTAACATGTGAAAACATTCGTGGAGCCATTTTTATTTCCAGTTCAAAGCTCCTCCTCTGCGCTTTAAAATTCAAAACACAACAGTAAACATCCCTCTTATCCTTTATTTATCCACTAATACTAACTGTGTTTTAACTAAATAGATACTATTTTAACTTTACCTTTCAATACCAATTCACATCATCATGATAGTAAACAACAATATTGATCATGTTCTGTAGCCATTATCAAACACTTCTAAACTCTTTTACTTTCTATATTTCATACCTGTAAACAAATTAATAACACTCGATTAACTTTCCAGCATACTTTCCTATTGTAAACATACACTTTCTATTTGTTTTCTACTGCAATTTCACTACCATTTTTATACAGTGAAAGACATAAAAATGCTTTCTTCGTAACTTCATAACTGTGGAGCCATTTTGAAATAAATAAAATAAGGAACAGTTCGTTACCAAAACAAATCAGTAACTGCTCGTGTAGGACCTGCATCTTTATGATCTGATCGTTTTAACTCTGTTTTTATTCTCTTTTAACGCTGTATTTATTAAATCCGTTTGACTCATGTACTTACGTATATTACTTTATATCTTTTCCAAACAATTTTCCACCGAAAAAAAGTAAAACCATTTTCACCAATGTAAATGAACATCATCCTTTCTTCAACTTCATCTACACTACTTCTGTACTGCTGCACTCCCATAACTATTTGATAACTATAAAAAGAAATTTGTAAAATCAGCACGACTTTCTTCCACTCGTTCTTCGTTTGGTTTTCATCTGAAAAAACCTATATATAAAAAAAAAACAAACATCTGTTCGAAAACTCACGTGTGCTACCTGCTAACTAATCACTTACACACATGCTGCTGCCTGTTCTTTTATTAATCGTTCGATCTTTCTGCAGCTTATCTTTTAAAAACTTCACTGCACTTCTTCTGTATATCTAAATATGATTTTTCATTGTATAAACAAATAACTAACTCACTTGCTACCCGTGTTGTTTTATTAATAAGAGTAAAAGTTTAGCAAAACGTTTTATAATAATAACAATACCTTCGTGTTTCTTCGTCAGTTCTTTCGTCGATTTGCTGCCTAAAACAATCAAACTTAAATTAAAATATTCTTATACAAAAAGAAACACGTCTTCTTCGCGAAGTTTCTTGCTCACGAAATGATCGTTGACAAATTTCGAACGATTAACATTGCATTGCTCGCACTCCTCCAAAGACGTTTTTCGGCTGATTTCCAGTGCGCAAACCAAAAATAACAAAACGGAGGAGCATATACTAATCGCGGAAAATCAAAAAAAGTGTTCTCGCGTCTACGTGGTTTTACGACAAAAAGGGAAAAAATAAGAAGGATTTGACCGTGAAAAAAAAACAAATATATCACTCTCTAAAATAAAAGTGTGACACACAATCGCGAATTAGTATAATAAGATATAAACCTATTATTCCTGACGACCAGTTAGACATACGTTTTCCAAATCTTTTTAAAAATGGTATTACCTAAATTTCCAAGGTGGTTTTCAAATGTAATTAACAGTGTATATAATTTGAGTTTTAGTTTTTAAAAATAATATTGCTTGAAGATGTAAAACATGCTTAGGAAAAGCTTCGCAGTAAAGTTATTTATTTTATGAATATTGTTTCTTCGCTTCACTTACAAACAATGGCTTCTTTATTTATAAAATTAATCATGAAATCATAGAAATCCATAGAAACAATGTTGAATTTTTGGGGCCACCTTTTGCATGGTACTGGTAGGTAATGGTACAGTTGCCCTCCACTAACTCAGCCTCTCACTATCTTGACACCCGCTTAACTTGACATAATTCCTTCGGTCCCGCCAGATTCAACATTTTTGTATGGAGATTCCCCACCCCAACAATCTCGACATTTCGAACTCGACACTCGCCTATCTCGACATAAATATTTCGATCTCTTGACAAAAAAATCGACATTATCAAAATTTTAAATTGTTGTTGTTTCCTTAATTTCCCAAGACCTCATACAACTGAACATGAAAAATCTTCCTGTGAAATTCCTATCTGAATAGTCAGGAAAAGAAATGCAACAAAAAATAATTGTTGAATTTCATGGGACACAACATAAAAAGTATCTTCAACTCTAGGAAGTCAAAAAAAGGCAGTTTAGACCGTAAAAATACATGATTTCCATGAGAAGTACTAGTGAAAGGGCCCTTTAAGTATAAGAATAAATTTATCACAAAAATCAAAGTATGCTTAGAAGTTCCAACCAAAAAACAATGGATGTTTGTATTTGCAACTTTAAAAAACTAACATTTGAAGGGCCTTTTTATATTTGTGTAGTATATAACTCTAAATGAAAGTTTAAGATTTTTATGTCCGTGGTGTGAATAAAATTCTGAATTGATCTTCTCTGCATCTCTTTATTACGCATTTGCATTTCACATTTTTAATTCAGAGAGGGATTGTTTTTACTATATTTTACCAACTTTACTCCATAACATAGGCAAGAAGAACTTTTTTCTATCTTAACCAGTTGATGTGATTTTATTTGCTGTCATAAGAGCCATAATTCAAATCACTTTACGTGAGGTGTTTGAAATGCAAAGCATTGCTCGTTGACATCCTGTTTCCAAAGATTTTATGCTTTATGCATAACTTCACATGAAATCGATACGGTTCATTTGAACGTACAGGGTTAAAATGTGAGTGCGCAATAACCTACTGAGATTTCCAAAAGTTTCTTTGACCAATGTTAAATGAATTTTAAAAAAATGCAGATGAAAAAGATCGTTCTTTTCTAAACAGATTTTATCAATGTTTTGCAAGCAGAGTGAAAAGGACAAGTTTTAGTTTTTTGGAAAAAACTATCTATTCTTTAAGGCTTGCAAAAGGTGTTTGTTTTAACAAGTTTCATGTGCTGCCATTTTTAGCTGCCTCCACCCCCATACTTTCTCTTGATTTACATTTTGTTTGTGATCAGTTTTTAAGTTTTACTGCCAATGTCCCTGTTACTGCCAAACAGTTGTCGTAATCATATTAAATAGAAATTCAAAACACTGACTGCATATCGGTGTTGCATACAAACCATCTAGTTACAACTGCTGATTTTGAAGTTTAGATCATGATCATACTAGATAATATTTTGTGTCTCAAAATAAAGGATATCTTATAGCATTTAGATTCATTGACTGTATGTATAATATGTATAGAAATTTTGTGTGTTAAATACTCTTTCACAATGTCCTAGGGTGTATGCATGACTAAAAAAAAATGTGTAATGTCTTATCCGTCTTAAAAATGTATAATGTTATTTATTTTGTAGCAAAAAAAGAAGAATTTTGCCATTCAGATGTATATGCATATAAAATCAAGTTATTTTTGAATGTATTTAATAATGTTGACCTATAAATCTTGGAGGTCCTTGGTTGTGAAAACTCACTTGTAATTCTTAAATTTGTAATTCTTGAATCTTCTTTTATCATCCCTGGAGGGGAACACAAAGTTTTTTTTACATTATAATGATTAATACAATAAATTCCTCATTGTCAAATTACCCAAAAATTTTCAGCTTTGCCTGTAGGCTTTCCTAACATCAGTCATCATTCCAAATTGATCAAGAATTTTTTATTTGTCTGTGTGTTAATGAAGGAAATTTTACATCTCATTCTTCCAAACAAAATTAAGAGAATTTTGATCAAAATCACTCCTTAGCTGTTTTTTTTCCACTGCACACATGTTCAGAAGGGATTGGTTGTTTTTTAATATTCATAAACATTTTACACGATTTGTTCAAATACACAGCATTTCTTGTTTACATTATATGGCTGTTGATAATTGCTATATACTGGTTCGGATCCAAGGGAAGAAAGACATTTAAGTTCTTTTCATAGTTAATTAAGATTAGTGATTTAGAATTATTTAGAAGTATTGCCAGGGGCTAGTACAGATTGATTTTGACATCCATATCTGCTTTTGGCATAAAAAATTGGTGCCCCCAAAAATAGCATAACGACAAAACTGCAGTAACTTATCAATGTTATTGTTATTTCAGACAATCCACAACCTACCAAATAATGCCAATAATGCAAAGAGGAGGCATTTTTGGCCTATTTAGATACTTTAAACAGCTCAAACGTTTGATCTCCCTGTTGAATTTTGCTGCCAACGTCCAAAAATTTATTCTTTATTACCCTCTGATTGCAGACTAATGGCAACTCCTAATGTCAGATGTTTGGTTATTGATGAATGTTAATGTTGATGAAACCATCATCTTAATAATGCTTATTTTTTGTGAGACTCTTTTGACTTTCCCCATTCCACTTTTACACCTCTAGCAGTTAGTAGTAAAACCCAGCTTCTCAAACACCCTTGCAACACCACTTCAAAATTTGATTGCTCATGAGTTGTTGATATATGGTCATTTTTGTGCCATGCTTTTAGAAAAGTTTAGAACTTCTTATGAGTTCCAAACTTAATGAATCATTTTAAAAAACAGATCAGATTAACATATTATCAATGTATATTGATAATTTAATTCCTGGTGAAAATTTGCACACCTTGTCATTGAAAATTTGAATTTAACTCAATGACTCTATATTTCTTAGCAAAAATTTCAAAGGGAGATTGATCGATTGGAGCAAGAAAATCGAGACTTACGGAAACAGATAATGCTCGGTAAAAACAAGATACAGACTGGATCACGCAAAGTGAAGGTAGCTGCCCCATTCATATGCAGCAATGCTTGAAGTACTTAATGATGGGAAAAATAATGATTTTCTATTTTTAGAAGTCATTAATCGATATGTACTCAGATGTTTTGGACTTGTTATCTGAATATGATTCCAATTATCAGATTCAAGATCATCTGCCAAGGGTAACTAAATTATTAATGATCTAAACAAGTAGTTTAACTTTTTGTTGTTGTATTCCAGTCTTCTCCATGAAGAAATTTGTGCCAGCGTCCGCAAATGCGCTGGCGAAACCTCCTTGGACTAATTTGCCAGCGCAATTACTTTTTTGTTTGTAAGTTGAAACATGGTGGTCTCTACTCACTCAAAATCCTGTTGGTTTAGGGAACAGCGCTAAAACAGTAATTAAAAGTATTTTTAATCCCAACTGCACATCTTTTATACTGTAGAACATTGTTTTTTACAATTTTGTAATAGAGGAAGATCCACCAATGAAGAAAAGTGCTATCAAAGATAAGGAACATTCATGTGTAAAGAATTTGGTCTCTTTAATTAGCCTCATTTTCAACTAAAATTAAAATTAAGAAATTCAAATGAAGGCGCTTTGTATGCTTCCAACATTGTTCCGCGAGACTCTTGCTTGCCTTATCAATGTAAAAAAGAAAGAGAAGTGTGTACAGCGTGTGAAATTCGGATAAAATAAGCTAAAATAAGATAAAAGATAAAATAAGCTTAAAGCGAAAAGTCCTTAAAATTACTGTGGTTCATCATCATCCTTACTCTCGTCATTATCGTCGCTACTATCACTTGAGTCATCTGAATCACTTATCGATATCCTTGCACTTTAAGGCAGTGGTTCATTGCTTTCTTTATCCATGACTTTCTTCCTTCGCTTTTCCATGAAAATTTCGACTGCGCTTCTCTTCAAACCCTCTCTTTCACTTTCATTCTACAAGTTATCATTAACTTTTATGTTCATTAACATGACTATTGTGTCATGGTCCAGCTTGAACCTTCTATCGCTGAGTATAAGCATAAGGGTGCTGAACGATCGTTCTACTGCAGAATTGGATGAATATCAAATGGGAGCAATTTGTTTTCTTCAAAAATTTTTAAATTGGAGAGATCTTATCCAATAAATCGAGATAACAGCAACATGCACACAAGTTAGAATAGGAACGGAATTGCTTTAACAGACCAAGTATTTTCCCTTTCGTTTCTGGCTTGTTCTTTCTTATTGCGAGGGTATTATCAAGAGCTGAAATAACTGCTGCCCACATGTCCAACAAACGAGAAAATGCCTTGCGATAATGTGGAATAAATCCAGTGCCAGACAATTTTGGAAAAGTGTAACAGCATAAGCATAAGCATAAGCTGTTACACTTTTCCAAAATTGTCTGGCACTGGATTTATTCCAGCGCCGCCGGTGCCTTCTTCGCGTCAGTCTTCAGGACACTAGAATTTTTGCAAAGATAATACAGGGCTTGATACATACTGTCAAGATCTTTAAAAGAGGAGCCTTGAAATGCCTCTCTAACAGCCAACTTAACTGAGTGATCAATCATTCGTCCTCTTTCATTTTGGTTATTAATCCTCAGACACGTCCCATGTTTACGCTTGCTCCGTCAGAAGTAAAACAAACTAATTTTTCTCTATATGAGGAGCATGGTAAGGCACCGTTTTCATGAAAAATGCTGTCTATTCCATTTTTCGGTAAACTAGCATCAACACCACCAAATCCTGACATCTGAAAAGGTTCCCAAAAATATGTATCGGAAGCCTAAAATAGAGCACGCCACACGAAAAGTGGGGTTGGTATCTTTCATATGAAATCCAACTTGTTCCCAGACTTTTTAAAGCACTGTGGAAGAGTTTATCTCTGTTTGAAGTCAGTAAAATAGCCTTAGACCAAGGTTCCCCCAAGGTTTTTGCTCTAACATTATTTTACTGACTTTCAACAAGTATTTGGCCATAGTAATTCTTTTTTATTATTTTGAGAGCCATCAGTCAAAATACCAAAGATGTTGCTTGCATTAAAAATAACTCTATATTTCTCAGTGACAGCTGAGTGAATGGCTGCAAATGGTTTTCCTGCAAATAAAACGTAACCCAAATAATTAAGCGACCTTAGTATTAAAGCAGTAAAGTTTTAAGAAATAAATTTTATGAAATTGATTTTCATGTTGTTTTGAGAAACTGATTTGCCACTTTCCGCTCTCAAAGATGTTTGTTTCAGATTTTTTCTTCAACTTTGTACAAGAATTTTCTCATATACCATATTTCCTCTAATAAACGCCGCCCTCTATTAAACGCCGCACTTGTAGCCAAACATCTGTAATAAACGCCGCCCTCTAATAAACGCGGCTCTCTAAAAGCGGCGTTTATTAGAAAAGAGGCTAAACAAGAATTAGTTTGCATGGATATTTGATGTGTAATTGATTGCTATAAAAGTTTTCACCTCATAGAAGAGAAAGGCGACAGTCATAGTGCTCTTCTTTGACATTTTTGTGAACAAATCTTTCATGTAAGACAGTTTCACGCAATATTTTGTAACAATAAGACATTGTTGTTTAAGTTTACTTTCATCTTACTTTTCATTTTGTAATAAACGCCGCCCTCCATTAAACGCCGCATGCAAAAACTGGGATTTGTAATAAACGCTGCAGCGTTTATTAGAGGAAATACCGTAATGTTTTCGATCTTAAAGTGGCATAAAAGTACCTATACCTTCAATAAATTTTAAATCGTTTTTTCTTTGAACTTCTACCAGAACATTAAAATGACTTAACTCATCGTTGGATTAAGAGCCATCTCGTATGCAGTCACAATCAAACGAAGATAGGCTTCTTGGCTTGACTTTTGAGTAACAGATATTATTGTTTTCTGCCTAGGTCCTGTGGATAACGCAGAAGACTTAACGACCCAATCTTGTTTTGAAACTCTTTTTTCTTCTTGCAATGTATTTTGATGCAGTTTTCCATTATGATGCGGTTCGACCCGACATAGAAAAATTAGTGGGAATGAAATACTAAACTGCCAGGAATATTGTCGTGAAAATTGTCTCCTCAACAAAGAAAGAAAAATAGAAATCTAGAAAATATTTATCACAAAACTATTTGCAAATATATATAAAAGTTCACAAATGACTAAAAAATCCTTCTCATTCTTTAAACCTGTGTAATCTAAACTAAAATGTATATAGAACTTCAACCCTGGGACGATGTCAAAGTGACACTGGAAGAATTATAAAGCAAAAAAGAAACCTACTGTATGTTTAGTGATGCATCTTAGATCAGTAAGAAAACTTTCCATTGAACTTTCAGTTGGTTTTGGCCATTTACTATGGGCGGATCTTAACTTTACACCACACTAAGTTAACATACTCTACATTGTCTTCAAGTACAGTAGTGTAACCAAAGATATCTCGCAAATATAGGTTTTTTAACTCGTGTATCTTGTGAGTGCAATGCCATTTTCAAAAAAGGAGCCAAGGAAAAATTTAAATCCGGTATTGAGCTTGCCTGATTATATTTGAATTTTGGGCTCGCATGATTATATTCACAGTTTACGAATTAAAAAAATGAACTGACATAATCGCACAGGTGCATGTTGTGCAACCAACAAAGATGATTGAAGAAGGAAAAATAATTCAAGCACTCCATTGCGCTGTCAAAATATTAACAAAAGAAAAAATATCTGTATAACAACTAAGGTGGAGTTTAGCAATGAAACTTTGTACTGTAGAAGTACAAAATAAAATCTACAACAAATCCTGCACTCCATTGCACTGAAACCATTGTATGTTGAAGTACAAAATAACTTACCAGCTGGCAGAAACTTTCGATAGAAAAAATGAGAAACTTTCAGTAGAAAAAATGCGCTGAAATATGAGTTTCACCAGTGTATAATCATGCGTTGGCAAACCTAAGAAAGCATGATTTGCCAGCATGCAGCCATGGGCCAGCGCAAATGCGCTCGCCTCATGGAGAAGACTGATATTCAACTTAATCATTTAATCCAAGACTTGCTTTTTCAATTAATATTCATCTTTTTTTTAAAAAAATAGGTTGTTGTTATTGGTGATCAATCTGCTGGAAAGACAAGTGTCTTAGAGATGATTGCTCGTGCAAGATTATTCCCTCGTGGTTCTGGCCAAATGATGACACGGTGCCCAATAATGGTGACGCTTTCTGAGGGTGTTAATCATGTTGCCAATTTTAAGGATAGTGATCAAGAGTATGACTTGACAAAAGAAACAGATGTAAAGTTATCTACAAGCGCTTTTACTATCCACTATGCATCTGCTAATACAATATGAATTATGACTTTATCGTTTCAGTTAAAGCTTTTAAGGAATCACATAGAATCAAGAATGACAAAGAATTTGAAAGAAGGACAAAGTATAAGCACTGAAGTAAGAAATGATTTTGACCATTAATTTCATTATTAGCTACATAGCTGCATCCGTATTTCAAAGTGTTCCTTTGATTTTCTTAGGTTATGTCTATATTTGTAAAAGGACCAGGACTTCCCCGCATGGTTCTTGTTGATCTTCCTGGAATAATCAGTGTAAGTAGGAATAGATATAACATGTGCTAATGATATCATTCCATGATATGAAGTGGTTCAACTTTCTGATTATGTATATGTCTTTGTTGTTTTTGTTTTGTAAATCATTGTGTCTCGTTACAGACCGAAACTAGTGAAATGGCCACAAATACAAAAGAAGGCATTTTGAAAGTCAGCAGGTAAACTACGCATAGAATAACTGCTTAAAACCAGCTATTATCATCAAACGTAATGCTCTTTTTGACTTTGAACAACTAACCTTCTATCATAATTATGTTATGTTTAGACATTACATGTCAAACCCAAATGCAATTATTTTATGTATCCAAGATGGATCTATTGATGCTGAAAGAAGTATTGTCACTGATTTGGCCAGTCAAATGGATCCTGCAGGTATTGTCATTTCAGTTTTCAATGGCTGACATGCTTAATTGAAACATCATTTTGATTCTAGTTATTTTTACTTCTAGGAAAACGCACAATTTTTGTCATGACTAAGGTTGATTTGGCAGAGAGCAATCAAACTGACCCCGCCCGTGTAAGAAAAATTGTGGCCATGGTCATAATGGATGAATCATTAGTGATACAATTGATTTTTTTGATTTATACAACTTTTGTGACTATAAGTATTGAATAGTATTGAATATTTGGAAAGTGACATGGTTTGCCGAAGGGGACCATTTGTGACTGTACATGGGAAAAATTACGTTCAATTTAGCGCAAATTGCCAGTAATTTTACTGGTAGTGAAAGATTTCATTTAGCGATTCCCGGTAATTGTAGTAATAAATCAGTAAATTTGCAGCTTTACCAATAACTACCGGTAATGTAATGTAATAAATTACCTATAATGTGATTTACCAGTAATGTCTCAGACATTGAAGAATGTCTGAAAGTTGTGTTTTCACAGGGCTCCAAATCTTTGCCCTTTCTTAAAACTATGATAATTCACGCAAGTTACCAATAAAATTGGATCGATTTAGATTTATGGTAAATTTACCGATAAAATTATTGATCAATTTGTTTACCGGTAATTAGAGTAATATAATGATAATTATTATTATGATATCTAATGATTAAGGAAGTTAAATTCAATCCAAACAATAAACTCACCTCTGCATGAAAAGTAAAGGAAATAAAAAAAAGTAAAATTACCAAGATGAAAGATAAATAGGTCAATCTTTTAAAAATATAAAAAAGAATGTATTAAAATGATTTTTTTCTGGTTATTGAAGTAAATACTTTAAAATACCCCTGGTTTCTCATACTACTACTACTCCAAGTTATGAATGTTTCGTGCAGCGTTTACATGACATAGTTGCCGAATTCGCAAATTTGGTCAAATTCGGACTTCCAGTGGACCGATTTTCAAAAATTTTGCACAGATCATAATTGAATGGTGCTGATTTTGAATTTGACAATGATTTTGTCAGGTTTGACTAAAATTGGGCAATTTAGGCCAAATTTGGACCAAATTTCGAGAATTCTTCAATTTTCATGATATTTTGCACAGATCACATTTTTGAAAGGTGCTGATTTCAAATTTGACAGTCATTTTGTCAGATTTGGCTAAAATTGGACAATTTAGGCCAAATTTTAGATATGTATCGTTGTGTTACATCCAAGTCTTCAAGCCAAGCACCTTCTTGTTCTATTTAAATTATCATAATGAACAGGGAATGTTTTTTTGAATCCTTTGGTAATTATCGAGGTATTTTGGTAAATCTCTTGGGAAAAATGTTAATCTTTATTTTCATAAGGATATTTTGATGTGGGTAAAAACAGTTGAAAATGAAACATTCTTACTGAAAAAATATCCAATATTGACATATTTCTGATTATCAGCCAATGTCCTTTTTTTGTTGTTCCTTTTTAAAAACAAATCCTCATCCAACTTTTTGAAGATCTAGAACTGTAATAGTATTACAATCCTTTACGAAATACCCTGTGTAGAAATTGTTTTCTTTTTTCGAATTGAGATGGATAGAGTACACAGGAATGGAATCGAGTTTCTTTTTTTGTTACAGTTATTTACACTTTTACAGCTCTCTTGATAAAAGACTGAATACAAAATGAAATGAATTCTAGAAAACCATGGTTAAAAATACATTTTTAATTTCAAAAGTGAACTTGAACAAACTAAGGTTGCGAAATGATTCCAATGTTTGATGTAAATCTTCATATTTAATAACTGATCAAACAGAGTGATTAACAAGAATGCAAACATATAGCCAAAAATATGTAGTCTCTCTATAACTCTCTTTTCATACCACACCATCTAAAGAGAACCATTATGTACAAGTTGATAAAGAAAATTAGCCCAAATATATCAATTCCTGTAAAGCTAGTATCGAGTTAACAACCAAAGCTTATAGACCACCAGGGGCGGACGCAGGGTACGGCTCATACGGCTCAAGCCGTAGCAAAATTTAGTCAAGAGAATGATTACTAAAAATGATCTACTGCCGTGCTTCTTTGTCTTTTTGTCTATTCTTGACGCGGTGTCGTAATCACGCGATAACGGCGTCGTTTAAAAATCAATCAAATAGGTTTTTTATGCATGCATTAGCGCATTATTTGTTGGCGCCCCATTTGACTCTCAAATTTTAGGTAAGCTATAACTGCAAACCCCACTGCTGTATTGTTCTTCTTTACGGCTCAAAAATCGGCTCCTTTTGATCAATGATGATAGGGGTTATAACTAACAGTTTTGAGCCGTATTGCAGCTCTTCGATACGGCTCAAAGTTACTGCTCAAGTCCCTATTTTACGGTAGTTGGACACCTATACCCCTAATCCCAGCTTCATAGTACTTCTTTCGGTTTTCCGTTTGTTTTGAAAGTGCGGCTGTCGTGCCAAAAGTACGCAAAACGATAATACGTATCAGAACAAATCCTTAGGCTTTAAATCTTTCGGTTGTCGGTAGAGTAAGCAAATACGGCTCAAAACTCACACACGTGCATCGTTATTTTTGATATACTAAGAATATCAAATGATATACTTGGTATATCACTTGATATACTAAGTATATCACTTCACACCTTTTGATATTCCTAGTATATCATTTTTTGTGGTTTTTGTGTTTCAATGACCGCATGAATCTGGTAGGTAAAGCCTTGAAAAAGTACTTTACAGCTGAGAAATACAGAATAGTGTGGTAGGAGACATCATGTTGGATGCACAGTCATTGCTTTAAAGTAAGTTTATGTTTTTCTTTATATTTTACTTTGTAAACGTAAGTGTTAGTTTGTTTTTTTAATTATTATACATTAAATTAAAATTCATTTAATGACCGAAACAACAACAACAAAAAAGGTTCTGAAAGTATGTGAATGCGGATTCAATATTTGTTTTTTTATTTTCATTCAGATGCAAGGCTTTTTATATTTGTAACTTTGACGAAAAACAAAATTTTATAAATTTTGAAGAATTTCTTTATTATTTTTTTGCCTTGCTAAACTCCTGGTTGGGATTTTACTCAGAGTCGTTGGACTTGCTTACTACACAAACTTATTATGTTTTTTAAACATGGTACCTTTTGGCGGTGATCAAAAACTACAGTGTTTGCATGTATACATTAACTTTATTTTGTGATATTTAATTTCATTAGATATATAATGCAATTATTTTGAGATTTTTCACTGATGACGAGCATTTGTATAGCTATGTGTTGTTAGCTTTATTTGGAAAAAAATCAGCAGTGAGTTTATGAGGGTTAATGAGGAACAAGCAATGCAAATTTGTGAGGAACAAAATTGGTGTTCTGTCTTGTGTTTGTTGGGACTTCCACCAGTCAAACATAAGTCATGCACCCATTATGCACCCACTTTGTGGATAAAATTGAAACCAAATGCTATTAGTGTGGCCTGTTAGTGTAAGCTGGATGAATCTTGTCTCACAATCCATATTTTGTTTTGTTTTGAGGGGACATCAATCTCAAGCACTTTTCGCATAATCACTATGTTCTGTTGGTTCCTGGGTTTCTTTATAAAAGAAAAGGAACCGCAGGAACATCTAAGATTCAAAGAAAACCTTCAGCTTAGAAGGAATAGTTGCCCAAGATTGAACAAATTTTTTCAACATGCCAATTGAGTTTATCTTCTTCTACAGACAAAGCTAAGGAAAGCCATGAAGAATTAGCATTATTGTATGATGATGTTTTACAACTCACATTGACACGTCCTCTGCAGGTTCTCCCCAGGATATAAAATCATTTATTGACAATGTTTTTGAGCTCGAAAAGACAAAACAGATGGATGGCCATTTCAGTTGAAATGGTTAGATGCTTATTCTGTTGTTTTTGAAATTCCCCAACTACTCTTTGGTGGGAAATCAGCTTTAGTCAAAGAAATGTTTTCGTGTGTTGACAAGGTCGTTATGTTCTGGTAGTTTTATTCCATGCATGTCATGATTGGTAATTGAATGAAACAAATGGTAGAATTCAATGGATATAAGTTTGCATCAAATTGTATAGATATGATTTGGAATTATCTAGAAAAAGAATACTATATACTTCAATTTCCAAGTGATCTGAATCAGTATTGTGGGAATTTGATATCTAACCAGATTTTAGAAGAAATAAAGAGAAACAAATGTTTTCCTATACTTGATGATAAAGCCTGTTATGATTCTACTAAGAAGCCTTTGTCTTAAGAGAGGATTTTGTTTTGTGGAGTGTGGTCGATTGTCTACTGAAAACATACAAGTAGAATAGGAAGAATTATTTTATGTGACAGTTCTGTTTTGGTATGTCTTGACTATATTCACTGTATATATATATTCTATGAGAACATACTATTTTATTTATGGATTTAAAAAATAAATAAATGGTGGGAGACTTCATACTAACTCTAGTTCACCATATATAAGATATTTTAATTTTGAATTTGTTCACCTTTTGTCTTTTTAGCAAAAACATCAACAGATCGACCTAGATTTAATGAAGCGCTAGAGGTGTATGTGGAAAGGTGTCAAAGGATGTCAAGAAGAGTAAGAAGTCAAGGAGGAGTGCAGGACAAAAATCAACATAGAGGGCGGAAAATTATAATGCACCATGAATTTATAGGAAAACTGCATTCTTAGTGAGATTAGTTTTGACAAAAACCATAAATTCATTCCAATTTTCGTTATTTTTTTAAATTATACTGTTTTTTAGCCTCTTAGTTCAATTTTGTACCCCGTTTTGCTTGGGTGAAATAAATTTGCTTTTGAAAATGAGAATGCTAGTAAAGTCTTCGTGCAACGAAAGGAATGTGTAATCGTACAGTGTGTTTGGTATTTTAGACGTTTAATATAATGATGCAGTTAATATAATACTGTAATTATTTTGTTATGTATATGCTGTGTTAATCTCAAAAAAAACTATTGTATTCAACTTCTATTCTTCTATCCACCTTTGGTTTAAATGTTTAATGTAGGCTCATTTTGGTGTTGGCGGTTCAAAGTAGCTAACTGGAAATGAACGTTGATCTCCTAACCGCCCACCTTTTTCGGGATGCATTTGTCCGTAAATCGGGTTATTCCGCGAAAAATCGGGGAATCGGAATTCTTATTGGAATTCACAAAGTTGAGCCGTACCTATAAAATAATGCTGCGTCCGCCCCTGACCACAGGTAGTAAGCAATGGTCTATATTCATAGGCTAGTAAATGTATTCCTTTAACACCTTCTCCATTTTTTTCATCACAGATTAAGAAAATTCTGTCTGGAAAGTTGTTTCCGATGAAGGCAATGGGATACTTTGCTGTTGTCACAGGAACTGGTTTGTATTTATTATGAATGAATTACACTATTAAACATATTGAATTGTGAATATTGGTGATGATCATAATATGACATCAATCAGTCCATAACTAATATCTTGTTACCAAAGAAATTCGCTTTCAAAATTGCAATCAATTAGTTGATAATCAGAAGATCTTTTTGAGATATCAAAATTGTGGAATGTGAAATACTAGGCATTGTTAGATACATAAAAAATTTAATGATATTGTTAATACTTACATCTTATTCAAGTGGTAAAACTAACATTTCAGGTGATTTTGATTACAAACAATAAAACGTTATGTGAATTACACTTCTTTTTAAATTAAATTTTTTTTATTAGGCAAGAGTGATCATTCCAATTCAAACAAAAATACTTTGAAAAATACTTTCTTTGCTCATTTGGCCCATTGCAAATGTATGCACCCAACATTCAATTAAGTTCATAGTTACAAACCATTTTTCAAGAAAATGATAGAAGCATCTTTCAATATTTTTAAAAATTGAATTAATAAATTAAAAACAAGTATAATATTTTGGAACAATACGTTTTCAAATATGTGTGTTAAACCATGTCATTACTACAAAATGATAAGAACTTGTTTATTTTTAAGCAGTAGTGGCTTAGTGGTTAAAGCATCGAGCTTAGAAACCCAACAATGAGGGTTCAAACCCCACTGAGGTCGGGTGTTGAAAAAGTCACGACTAGCTCAATTCCCTGATGTATTTCAGGGAAAATGAAGGGTAGTCGGGGAGATTAACGCTATGATGAACATCCGGAATATGTAACCCCACTCCTTGTAGTGGCTTCGGCCTTAAGTGGGGCAAGTGATTTAAAAAAAAATATTACGACTTCTCAAAACATTAATCAGAATATCAATGAAATAAATTAATAAAACTTTATGACTTAAACATTTACACAGTAAGTGAACTTTGTACTTGATATATGTGTCATTTCATTTCTCTTCAATTCTCATCAAGATGATGTGAAATAATTTGATACAAAGCTAATTCTTGATGCAGGTAATAACAGTGAAAGCATTGATGTGATAAAACAGTATGAAGAAGATTTTTTCAGAACTTCAAGATTGTTCAAGTATTAGTTGTTTTATTCAATAATAATACATCCAATGATTCTATGTTTCCTTATGTTTCTTATATTTTTCTTAGATCAGGCATAATGAAAGCTAGTCAAATGACCACTCAAAATTTAAGTTTTGCAGTTGCAAATTGTTTTTGGCAAATGGTTCGTGAATCTATTGAGCAGCAGTATGATTCCTTCAAAGCCAAAAAGTTTAACTTGGAAACTGAATGGAAGAATAACTACCCAACAATACGAGAATTAGATCGTGTAAGTTTTAACATCTTCATCAGATTTTTTAATGATAGACTGCATAACTTCATTATTTTCTTGAATTTTTTAAAGGATGAATTGTTTGATAAAGCTCGAGGAGAAATCTTAGATGAAGTGATGAGTTTGTCACAAATCCAACCACATGAGTGGGAAAAAGTTCTCAATTCCAATTTGTGGAATAGTTTGAGCGAATATGCTTTTGAAAAGATTTACATTTCTGCCGCACAATCATGCAATCCAACAGAATTCAAGACAAAAGTAGATATTTTATTGAAGCAGTGGGTAGAACGCCTTCTGCCATTGTATGCTGTTCAGGTATCATTACTTATTTGTTGTTTATTAAATAGTATATTTCCTTTGATCATCATGCTCCTTTAAGCTCCCCACTTATGATAACCTTCCACAATGTTACAGGTTGGATATAACACTCTGTTATCACAATTTGCTGATGCCATGAAGGTAATTTTAACCTCTTTCTTAATCCTGCCTATCAACTCCAGTTTGCTGATTTGCTTTATTTCTTATTAGGAAGGCATTGAAATCTGTGGCAGAAAGGATGCTCATTGTTTGTTGTTTGACCCATTGAAAAAAGAAGTTTTAAAAGAATGTTCTGAAAGTCATGCTTGGCAATCTCGTGCCAAAGATAGTCTTGTATGCATCATTATTATTTTGAGTTTACTCATTTTCTGTTTAAAACATGCCACTGTTTGGTTAATATATTTTTTCTTATATAATCACGTACAGAAAGTTATCCAATTAACAGCTTTAGAAGATTGTAATGTTCCTAATAAAGATCAGTGGGATGAAGCCGTTAAATTTATGGAAGACACACTAACACTGGAGACTGAAAAGACAGAAGAATTGCTTTCCGAATTAATTGGGCCAGGATGGCAGGAAAGATGGTTATATTGGACATCTAGGAATAAAGAACAAGTAAAGTATATATTTTCACATGTCATTTTTGTCAATAATTTCATTGTTCTTTATATTGGCTTTCTTTAGCACCTTCAAAATGAGATAAAGAAGGAGTTGGACCGTCTCCTACAAGCTTCTTCGGACACACATCCTTCAGCACTTCATGAAGATGAAATAACTACTGTCAAAAGAAATTTACAAATAAATAACATGGAAGCCTCTCCTAATGAGGTACTGCTAGTTGATAATTGTAATGAAAATGAGGTTAAATGCATTGCTTATTTTTTATGTTATTTTGTAGATCCTTCGTGTCTGGAGAACTCTCTACAGATCTTACTTTTTAAACAGATCTTTCCAAGGAGTCCAAGAATGCAGAAAAGCATTTCACCATCGCAATTTAGCTAAATCTGAGGTTTGTTTCATAAGTGAATAATTTAAACATGACTGTTACAAAATTGAATTCTAATATTTTTTATAGTTAAATCCGGATAATGTTTTTCTTATAATTTAGTTAGCATGCAATGACTTGATTTTATTTTGGCGGTTTCAAAGAATGTTGCAAACTACCAGTAATTCCTTAAGGCAACAAATACTAAATACTGAAGGTATATGATTTCATTTTAACTTAACATTTAGATTATAGTCTACCATTTGATTTTGACTTTCTGTCTATCCATCTTTTCAATAACTTCTCAAATTAGAAATTCATTGTAATAATAAAAATGAAAGGTTATTTTTGTGTTTTCTTATAATAATCTACATAATTTTTTTTCAGTATTTTACATGAACAACCCATCCAAATTATACATTCAAAGTTTTGCAAACCAATTTAGTTCCTGTTTTTCAAAATTTGAAGTTCATTAGACGAACTCAAACAATAAGAAGGTTCCTAATTTTGATAGATCTCTGCTGTTGATAGATGTTTGCCGTTCTGCCTACTGCTTCAATAAAATACCTACTTTTGTCTTGGAAGGCCCATTTTCATAATTATAAAATCTTTCAACTTCATTTGATTAAGCTGAAAGAAAAGCAGCATGTAAAATAATCAGTAAACTAGTTTGAATAACCGCAATAACTGTTGGGGGAGAAGCCCTCTTGTTCTTCTTTTATGGAACTTCATTCCGAATACTCGGTGTGATAATGGTTGGGTGGACTTATATGAAACAATTATTATGACAAGTGAATAGAGGAGTTATATGATTTGGTTTAAGGTATCACCATTATTTGATTGTAGGGATGCTGATTCATCCTGCAATCTTCATTTCAAGCCCACTCCAACATTTTAGGATTTACTAAACACAATGGTACTCCAAAATACTGTGTGTGATTCAGCACTGATGTATATTTGCTATGAACAGAACATAAAACCTAAATAAGTGAAGAATGAGAAATTGCATTATGATTTTGGAAATTGAACGAAAGGAATGTTTGACTTTCACTCTGTTGAATGATCTTTTTTACAAAAAAAAGTTATTTCCTAATGCAGAAATTTGTTAGCCTAAAGCTTTGGAGGTTTTTTGAAACAGCAAGAATTACCTTAAATCTCTTCATTTAGCACGGAGGCTTGAAAATGAAGTTAAAGAAATACTAGATGATATTGGTCAAGACGAAAATAAAAAGAAGGAGTTGATTCGGGGAAGACAAGTTGACTTGGCCGAAGAATTGAGTAAGTGCAAAAAACTTTTTTTCTTGCAGTATTTGGGAGAGAATGAAACTAACTTATCTTACGTTTTTAGAACGTGTACGCCATATTCAAGAATGTTTGGAAATGTTTGTTGAAGCATTGAAGAAAGAGAAATCAGTGTAGCGGTGACTTTTTTTCTTTTCACAACCTTCTCTTGCTTCTATGGAGCCTTTGTATGGAACCAGCTTATGTTTTTCACACATTTGTTATTGATAACCAATAGAATAATGCTGCAATGCTTTTGTTATTAAAACATTTTCCTTATGTGAATTCTGCGGATGTTTTCATTTAAGATAGTACATGGTTTACTTATTTCTTTTCTACCCCTTGCCACCATTTAAATTATACTACGTAATGTAATTATGAAATGTTTGTTGAACTTCTGATGTTCAACTTAATATGAAAGCAATATATAGTTTTTGTTTCCTTTATGTTTTTTGAATAATCCCCAGTGCTCTGGATCTTAAAATGCCATACCAGTGCTATTAGTCCTATTAGTTTTTTCATATGACCATTTTATACAGAAAAATTTCTGTCACACATGGAAGGGGGCATGAAAATTACAATTTCATAAAATTTGATTACACTAGAGGTTTTTGTGGTTTATCAGATAGTGTAATAAGATTGATTTAAATAAAATTTTCTATTATCTTATGTTATGAAGTAGCTGGAGCTCTAAAAACGTTTTCGTGGTGCACATCCGCAAACTGGGTTATTTTTTGCATTTTGGCTTTTTTAAATGCCCTGAGTCTGAATTTAAAACATTTCCAAGTTTTTGAATTGTAGATTTCAAGAAATAAGCACCCAAAGTCCTTATTATTGATTTTATCATGTTTTATTGATTTAAAGCATTAAGACACACGTCTTAATTTGTTAGTATTTTAGAAAAGTTGTTTCGTTTTTGCAATTTCTAAATCACATGCCAAGTTAAAATTGATCATAGTTGAGTCACAGTTGAGTCCTGACAATCATCCCTGCATAAGAATAGAGAGTACTTTTTATAATCCACTTATTTAGCTAATAATGAAACACTCTTGTTGTATCAGTGTGTGAAAACTTGGTCAAGTATTTTAAATCATTGAGAATCTTTTTATAAAAAGTAAGTTGTTGTAAGGCCTTTAGTGCTTGTGATTTGGGAGATAGCCAGTCTTTGCATCTATTTTCTTTTGATGTCAAAGGAGAACATCTATGAGATCTTTATGAATGTTTGTCCAGTGTACCCATGCTTGTTTCTGATGTGAAAGACAAAATGGATTCATTTTTTCTTTCTGGATTATGCAGCCATTGAAAAATGCCATACATTCAACTGATGATCGATTTTCAGTTTTTGTTATGATTTGTACATGTCCATCGGTAATCAAATGCTTTGTGTTTACATTTTGTTTTTCACCTTTTTTATAACCTTCATAAAGATACACTTTGTCTCAGCTTTGTACACCAATAAGAATCTGCTCTTCATCTTTAAGCCATACGTAAGTATCACCAATGAGAATACTGTTGGTGGATTCAATAAGATAAATTTGTTGATCCTTTGCAACATCTTCTGTTTCTTTTTCTGTATCACTTTCACTAGGATAAAAGCTTGTGTCTAGATCTTCATCTCTTCTTCTTCCGTAGTGTCATGTTAACTTGAATACTACAGTCTACAGTTGTTTTAATTGTTGGAACCACTGTGCCTATCTGAGTACCCTTTGAGTTCTCAATGTAGTTTTGTAATCCAACTGATCTTTCTGCTCTACAATGGCAGTGGCATTTTCAACTAGCTAAATGAGAGAGAAAAGTTTTTTAAAACAAACGAAACAACATAATCTTGTTTCACAAGTCTGTATGGTTTAATCTATTAATTCAATCTATTTGTTCTCGAATAAAAATTTGAAAACTTGAAAAAGAAACAGTCAAGTATTTTAGTTTCTGCAGCATTTAGAGAGAGAAAAACTTGACCTTTCACACAAGAGAATAATAGTTGCTGTGGCATCATCTTTCAGAATTTCTTTAGTAGGTAAACCAAGAAGGTTATGTCAAAAAATCAGATTTCACCTAATATACTTCCTATCATCTTCAAACCATGCAAATATTCAATCAAACAGTATTGTACCAATACTCGCACCTTTTTGTAAACAAAATTTCAACTGTCTTTTGTTATTTTATGATATGGTGTAAATCTAATCAAATACATCTATGTTAGCAAGGGTATGGCTCACGCTTTTGTCTTATATTCAAATACATAATAGTAAGTGTTTTCAATGTATAAAGTGTTGTGGTAACAATTTGTCAGATGAATATATATATATATATATATACTTATAAAAGGATGAAAAGAAGAAAACTTTTTTTGTTAGAACTTTAAGTTTCTTCCTTCACGGATTCATCAGCTAACTGAAAAAACGTTACAATTTTCGCAATGTAGTGGTTTCGTCAAATTTTGACGTCAGAGTTCATCTTGTACTTGTTTTGGTGGCGGCATTTTGATATTAGCTCGTCGCGCGAATTCATTAGATTTGCTTCAGGATCGTCAAACAATTCCAGAAGTATTAGCTTTTCGTTGAGGCATAGGTCGCATTTGCCCGATGTCGGATTGAAGGGACGGCATTTCTTTTTGATTTTCCATGTGATCCTCGGTGTTTCGTTGTTACGTTTGATTTTCCAGACTTCTTTCGAAAGTTGGGTTTCTTTTTCGTACTTTTGATGGTTAAAAGATTTTTTGTGGTTTGCAAATCGTACTTTGAAAGTGGGTTCAGTTATTCCGATGTATGTTTTCGGGACGTAGGTTGGGTCATTCGATGTGAGTGTTGCTTCGTAAACAATGTTAGTGGTTAGGCATTGGTTGTGCATGGGACAGTTTTCTTTCTTGACGCAATTACATTTACGGTCTTGCGGTATTGCGCTCGTGAAAACTGTCTTGTTGTGGTTATTTACGATGGATTTAATGTTCTGCATACAACTGTAACTTATTTTTACAGTGTTTCGGTTGAAAAGCTTGTGATATGTGTTCTTTTTCGGGAAGTGTTTGTCCAGTAGTGTTAAGAAGTATTTTCCGATGTTTGTGGCGACGTTTTTGGAAAAAGGTGGATTGAACCATATTATATTTCTTTTCCGTGGTTTTCCAGTGTATGTTGCGTTTTTGATGATGCTGGGGTTCTGGTACTTTAAATTGTGTGTGTATCCGGATTTATGCAGTGCCTCTTGGTAATGTCTTGCGGCGCTCGGAAATATTTTTTCGTTGCTTGAAAGGTTTGTTAGTCGCTTTTCAATCGATATTGGCAGTTGTTTTATAATGTTAGGTGGGTGGTTCGATTTTGCATGTATGTAGATTGTTTCGTCATTTGGTTTGTGGTACGGGCGGTGGGTTCCATCTTCCAAGTTCAGTGTAACGTCGAGGTAATTTACAGTTTTTAAATTGCACTCAATCTCGAGTTCCAGTCCGTTTTTCTTGAAAATAGCATGAAAGTGTTTTCTTGTTTTGTCTGCTTGTGGTCCACTTTGGTTTCTGAACAATGCTAAACCATCGTCCCGGTATAGTCCTATGTTTTCTTTGTTGTAGGATTTAGAAAGGACTGATAAGAGAAAGAGTCCCACTAGCTCACATATCTCGGCCCCGTCATACGCACCCATGGTAACATCGAACGATTCGTTGTTTTTCTTTACCCATGGTTCGCCGTTGTTGAATAAAAGGGATTTTCGGGCGTGTTTGATTATTTCCAGGTCTTTATTGTTTATTGTTATGTGTTTGTTGGCAAATGAAAGAGCGTTAGATAGTAGTTTTTCAGATATTGAAGGGTAAAATTCTTTGATATCGAACATCATGAACTTGCATTGTTCTTTGTCTGGAATGTTACGAAACCAATTAAGTACGTCATCTGTACAATTCCACTGTCTTAGTTGTAATTTGTTTCGTATGCTGGTGTTGATGCTTTGTACGATGACTTTGCTGATTCTCCCGATTTCGTTTTTTGCGGGATTTATTAGTCTTGTCGGTAGTTTATTCGTAAAGTTTGGTTTGTGGTCTTTTAATGTGATAAAGCATTCAGTTTTAAGGTTCTTGTTCATTCTGTTTGATATATTTTCTTTCGTTGCAATCTTCTTCCCTTCTTCAATTATCTTATCGCTTGTGTCATGGTTTGCCTTTTTATATGTTTTTGTGATGGCGTTTTGAAGAATTTGGTCGTATTTTTCTTTCTGTAATTTGTACATGTTTGACGTCTCGTCAGCGGAGATTAATGCTGTTTGGGATGATTTGATCTGTTGGATGTCATTTTGCAGTTTGTTCTGGAACTCGCAACGGATGTATCGGAATTTTATTTTATTTTATTTTATTTTATTTTATTTTCTTCACCAGATCAAACAACTTATATCAATTGCTTTGTAATGAATAGTTGAACCAGATAGTCCAAGTGATGCTACTTTTATGGGAATGCTGTTGCATAATTGTATGATGCTCGGTAACTAAGATTAAGAATGAAATACCACATATTAAGGAGTTATTTCAATAGATTAATGGTAATTTAGTTTGATCTGGTGAAGAAAATAAAATTCCGATACATCCGTTGCGAGTTCCAGAACAAACTGCAAAATGACATCCAACAGATCAAATCATCCCAAACAGCATTAATCTCCGCTGACAAGACGTCAAACATGTACAAATTACAGAAAGAAAAATACGACCAAATTCTTCAAAACGCCATCACAAAAACATATAAAAAGGCAAACCATGACACAAGCGATAAGATAATTGAAGAAGGGAAGAAGATTGCAACGAAAGAAAATATATCAAACAGAATGAACAAGAACCTTAAAACTGAATGCTTTATCACATTAAAAGACCACAAACCAAACTTTACGAATAAACTACCGACAAGACTAATAAATCCCGCAAAAAACGAAATCGGGAGAATCAGCAAAGTCATCGTACAAAGCATCAACACCAGCATACGAAACAAATTACAACTAAGACAGTGGAATGACGTACTTAATTGGTTTCGTAACATTCCAGACAAAGAACAATGCAAGTTCATGATGTTCGATATCAAAGAATTTTACCCTTCAATATCTGAAAAACTACTATCTAACGCTCTTTCATTTGCCAACAAACACATAACAATAAACAATAAAGACCTGGAAATAATCAAACACGCCCGAAAATCCCTTTTATTCAACAACGGCGAACCATGGGTAAAGAAAAACAACGAATCGTTCGATGTTACCATGGGTGCGTATGACGGGGCCGAGATATGTGAGCTAGTGGGACTCTTTCTCTTATCAGTCCTTTCTAAATCCTACAACAAAGAAAACATAGGACTATACCGGGACGATGGTTTAGCATTGTTCAGAAACCAAAGTGGACCACAAGCAGACAAAACAAGAAAACACTTTCATGCTATTTTCAAGAAAAACGGACTGGAACTCGAGATTGAGTGCAATTTAAAAACTGTAAATTACCTCGACGTTACACTGAACTTGGAAGATGGAACCCACCGCCCGTACCACAAACCAAATGACGAAACAATCTACATACATGCAAAATCGAACCACCCACCTAACATTATAAAACAACTGCCAATATCGATTGAAAAGCGACTAACAAACCTTTCAAGCAACGAAAAAATATTTCCGAGCGCCGCAAGACATTACCAAGAGGCACTGCATAAATCCGGATACACACACAATTTAAAGTACCAGAACCCCAGCATCATCAAAAACGCAACATACACTGGAAAACCACGGAAAAGAAATATAATATGGTTCAATCCACCTTTTTCCAAAAACGTCGCCACAAACATCGGAAAATACTTCTTAACACTACTGGACAAACACTTCCCGAAAAAGAACACATATCACAAGCTTTTCAACCGAAACACTGTAAAAATAAGTTACAGTTGTATGCAGAACATTAAATCCATCGTAAATAACCACAACAAGACAGTTTTCACGAGCGCAATACCGCAAGACCGTAAATGTAATTGCGTCAAGAAAGAAAACTGTCCCATGCACAACCAATGCCTAACCACTAACATTGTTTACGAAGCAACACTCACATCGAATGACCCAACCTACGTCCCGAAAACATACATCGGAATAACTGAACCCACTTTCAAAGTACGATTTGCAAACCACAAAAAATCTTTTAACCATCAAAAGTACGAAAAAGAAACCCAACTTTCGAAAAAAGTCTGGAAAATCAAACGTAACAACGAAACACCGAGGATCACATGGAAAATCAAAAAGAAATGCCGTCCCTTCAATCCGACATCGGGCAAATGCGACCTATGCCTCAACGAAAAGCTAATACTTCTGGAATTGTTTGACGATCCTGAAGCAAATCTAATGAATTCGCGCGACGAGCTAATATCAAAATGCCGCCACCAAAACAAGTACAAGATGAACTCTGACGTCAAAATTTGACGAAACCACTACATTGCGAAAATTGTAACGTTTTTTCAGTTAGCTGATGAATCCGTGAAGGAAGAAACTTAAAGTTCTAACAAAAAAAGTTTTCTTCTTTTCATCCTTTTATAAGTAAAATTGCTCCTGACTGTCGAGCACTTTCAGAGAAGAGATAATAATCTGTATGCTATATATATATATATATATATATGCTGAGACAAATGTTTCATGATTTTCTGACATTTACTGTTAAATTTTGTAGTTGACTGGACTTCATTGTTTGTTGCAAGTACGATCATTTCATACAAAAGCGATGTTATTTGTTGTTTCTATTATTAAGTGGTGATACTGAAAATTAACCTAGACCTTATCATAATAGTTAAGAGATTTGAGAAAATAAAGATGTGTCATCAAAATTATATTAGAGGTGTACAAGGAAAGTGTAATGACATTTCAGATTTTTATTAAAGGGGAATCAAACCTTCAGATAATTATGTAAATTCATTCACAAAATCAAATTAATAAAAATAAAACTTGTTTGAAACTAAAAATAATCTTCCTTCTCTTCCCAATTCGTCATAATTGAACCCAAAAACATCAGCACTGAGGTCCAAGGCAGAAGCCGTAGTTACGTGATATGACGTGTATTATGGATGGCAAACACAAGCTACCGCCACGCACAACATGGGTACACTTTGAAAGATTAGGACATGAGTGGTGATGTAGATCCTACACCGACAATAATTAGATTTTGGTTTATCTGGAAAAAGAATTTTCAGACACTTTGTTACGGGATTTATTGATTAATATTCATGCACGTGCATACTCAAAATGTAGTGTGTGTCAAACAGGGATTGGTTTATGAGACTTTAGCCCAAAAAAATCCAAAACATTTTCATGTAAATTTTCGTCACTCTGAGAAAAGACGTATAGCAAACTATTTGTTTAGTATATATAAAATAACTAGCCGCCAAGGCAGCGTCGCTTGCTGCCCATGTCCACCTGCTCTGTATCACTGTATCAATAAACGTCAAATTTCCTTATAAACGGCTCGTACAACTTGTGTTCAACCAGAAGCAGATTCAAAGTCACAACCTCTGGTAAAACCAATCTTTTGTCAATATAACAATACACTCAAAAGGTAGAGAGAGAAAACTTCAACTTTTTATTAGCTTTTGTTTTAAAAAAGTTACGCGCTCTAACATGGGTGCTATCAAACATAAGGGGGAAATCGTTTCTCTTCTTAAAAATATCACACAGGAGGAGAGAAAAAAGGATGAATAAAGAGAATAAAAAAACGTTTGATCAGAAGCGCTTAACAATTAAAAAAAGAAATTAAATTAAAAGAAAAGCAAAAAAATATTTTGTTTCATGATACTCTTTTTTTACCTATCGGTTTTTAAACATTTTGATTGCTCGAAAAAAAGTTTACCTGTCTCAGACAGTCAGGCAAGGATACGTTAGGATACACTGGCAAACCGAACATGCTACCACGTTCTGCCACTGCTGCTTTTTGTCCAAACTGTTTAATCAGTTAGTTTCTTTGTATTTAGTTGATGTATTGTTTTCAAAGTCAACGTAGTCCTTGGAATATAAACTAACAATAATAATAAAAACAAAACGTTATTCCTATTAGTTCATCAGCCAAAAAAGTCACGTTCGATTGGGGTTGCAATGTATTTGTTTCGAACTCACGCCGCACACAAAAAAAGAAATAATTTCGCTCACAACTCAATCTACCATTTTGCGTGACTTACAGACAAACAAACAACAAACAAACAAACAAACGGAGATCAACTATTAATATATAGACTAGCCGCCAAGGCGGCGTCGCTCGCCGCCCATGTCCACCTGCTCTGTATCACTTTATCAATAAACGTCAAATTTCCTTATAAACGGCTCGTACAACTTGTGTTCAACCAGAAGCAGATTCAAAGTCACAACCTCTGGTAAAACCAATCTTTTCTCAGTGTAACAATACACTCAAAACGTATAGAGAGAAAATTTCAACTTGTTATTAACTTTTGTTTTAAAAAAGTTACGCGCTCTAACATGGGTGCTATCAAACATAAGGGGGAAATGGTTTCTCTTTTTAAAAAGATCACACGGGAGGAGAGAAAAAAAGGCACGTGCTAAATGAATAAATCGAATAAAAAAACGTTCGATCAGAACGCTTAACAATTAAAAGAAGAAATTAATTTATTAAAAGAAAAGCAATAATAAAAAAAAAATAAAAATTTTGTTTTGATATGATACTCTTTTTTTACCTATCGGTTTTTAAACATTTTGATTGCTCAAAAAAAAGTTCACCCGTCTCAGACAGTCAGGCAAGAGTTAGTGGCAAACCGAACATATGCTGCCACGTTCTGCCACTGCTGCTTTTTGTCCAAAATGTTTAATCAGTTAGTTTCTTTGTATTTAGTTGATGTACTGTTTTCAAAGCCAAGTCAACGTGGAATATAAAACTAACAATAATGATAAAAACAAAACGTTATTCCTATTAGTTCATCAGCCAAAAAAAGTCACGTTCGATTGGGGTTGCAATGTATTTGCTTCGAACTCACGTCGCACACAAAAAAAAAGAAATAATTTCGCTCACAACTCAATCTACCATTTTGCGTGACTTACAAACAAACAAACGCACAAACAAACAAACAAACAGACGGAGAATCGGCTATTAATATATAGACTAGCCGCCAAGGCGGCGTCGCTCGCCGCCCATATCCACCTGCTCTGTGTATCACTGTATCAATAAACGGCAAATTACTTTATAAACGGCTCATACAACTTGGAAAAGATTCGAAGTCACAACCTCTGGTGTGCAGTCAGTGTTACATCAGTGTTACATTAACTATTTTTCAGGTTTTTCATTATGTGTGACTTATTTATTTTTTAAAACCAATCGTTAATCAGTACAACAATGCACTCAAAACGTAGGAAGATTAACTTCCACTTTTTATTGGCTTTTGTAAAAAAGCTTTTTTAAAAAAGTTACGCGCTCAAACATGGGTGCTATCAAACAGGTCGAAAATGGTTTCTCTTCTTAAAATGTTCACACGGGAGGAGAGAAAAAATGCACGTGCTAAATGAATAAAGAGAATAAAAAAACGTTCGATCAGATTAAAATAGATTAAAAGAAATCGATAAGACAACTATTACGACAAAAGCAAAAAAAAAACATTTTGTTTTTATATGATACTCTTTTTTTACCTATCGGTTTTTAAACATTTTGATTGCTCAAAAAAAAAGTTCACCCAGTCAGGCAAGAGTTAGTGGCAAACCGAACATATGCTGCCACGTTCTGCCACTGCTGCTCTTTTTCCAAAATGTTTAATCAGTTAGTTTCTTTGTATTAAGTTGATGTACTGTTTTCAAAGCCAAGTCAACGTGGAATATAAAACTAACAATAATAATAAAAACAAAACGTTATTCCTATTAGTTCATCAGCCAAAAAAAGTCACGTTCGATTGGGGTTGCAATGTATTTGCTTCAAAATCACGTCGCACACAAAAAAAGAAATAATTTCGCTCACAACTCAATCTACCATTTTGCGTGACTTACAAACGAACAAACAGACGGAGAATCGGCTATTAATATATAGACTAGCCGCCAAGGCGGCGTCGCTCGCCGCCCATGTCCACCTCCTCTGTATCACTGTATCAATAAACGTCAAATTTCCTTATAAACGGCTCGTACAACCAGAAGCAGATTCGAAGTCACAACCTCTGGTAAAACCAATCTTTTATCAGTGTAACAATACACTTAAAACGTATAGAGAGAAAACTTCAACTTTTTATTAACTTTTGTTTAAAAAAAGTTACGCGCTCTACATGGGTGCTATCAAACGTAAGGGGAAAATGGATTCTCTTCTTAAAAAGATCACACGGGAGGAGAGAAGAAAAGGCACGTGCTAAATGAATCAAGTGAATAAAAAAACGTTCGATCTGATATAAAATAAAATAGATTAAAAGAAATCGATTAAAGACAACTATTATGACAAAAGCAAAAAAAAATATTTTGTTTTATGATATTTTTTTTTTACCTATAGGTTTTTAAACATTTTCATTACTCGAAAAAAAAGTTCAACCGTCTCAGACAGTCAGGCAAGGATACGTTAGGATACACTGGCAAACCGAGATGCTACCACGTTCTCCCACGGCTGCTTTTTGTCCAAAATGTTTTATCAGTTAGTTTCTTTGTATTTAGTTGATGTATTGTTTTCAAAGCCAAGTCAACGTGGAATATAAAACTAACAAAATAATAAAAACGAAACGTTATTCCTATTAGTTCATCAGCCAAAAAAAGTCACGTTCGATTGGGGTTGCAATGTATTTGCTTCGAACCCACGTCGCACACAAAAAAAGAAATAATTTCGCTCACAACTCAATCTACCATTTTGCGTGACTTACAAACAAACAAACAAACGCACAAACAAACAAACAAACAAACAGAGAATCGGCTATTAATATATAGACTAGCCGCCCATGTCCACCTACTCTGTATCACTGTATCAATAAACATCAAATTTCCTTATAAACGGCTTGTACAACTTGTGTTCAACCAGAAGCACATTCGAAGTCACAACCTCTGGTAAAACCAATCTTTTATCAGTGTAACAATACACTCGAAACGTAGAGAGAGAAAACTTCAACTTTTTATTAGCTTTTGTTTTAAAAAAGTTACGCACATGGGTGCTATCAAACGTAAGGGGGAAATCGTTTCTCTTCTTAAAAAGATCACCCCGGAGGAGAGAAAAAGGCACGTGCTAAATGAATAAAGAGAATAGAAAAACGTTCGATCAGAAGCGCTTAACAAACAGACAGACGGAGAATCGGCTATTAATATATAGATTACCTGCTGCTGTTTTTTGATCTGTAGGTAACATAGATATCAATAATATGTGCCACTCGTTTTTGTCGCAATAAACATAAGACATGAAAAATAATCCATCCTTCGACACAAGGCAACTCAAATCATAACGATGGAGAGCAGAAAAATATGTTGAGCGTAATGTACATCACGAAATCTCCTCGGTGAACTTTTTCAACAAAGTTACAGGAACTTATGATAAGAGAAAAAATAGGAAAAAAGCACTTTCAGTGAATTTTTTTATTTTTCCTTAACACATTCAAAAAAAATCCACAAGTACCACGATATTGCAAACATTCAATGGATAATGAAAACAAACTATTGGTCGATCCTTATGAAATTGTTTTGTATACAAAAAAGCTTTATTATTATTGTTACGATTATATCAAAATTTATACGTAGTGATTCATCAGTAGTATGCTAAATACATAAATACATTTAAAAGGTACAATATCTACACTATTTTGAAAACCCTGTTAAAAATAACATTTGAAGAGAAATCAAAAATCTAAAATTTTCATAAAATTAAGTAAAAATTAAAAATGGTGATTGGCTTTTAAAATGAAGTGAAGTGAAGATTGTGAAATAAATTTACTGAAATCTTTTTCTGATAGCATATTTTTTGGTAATTCATTTTAAATTTCCACTTCCAATTTCACGTTTCGTAAGGTGACCATGATATCACTATTTTGTAGTTCTTTTGTTTGAATTTCTTGCAAAGTAAATTAATGTAGCTTTCAATATTTTCGCACATGTTTCCCTTGTACAAGCAATGGTAAGCAAAGAGGCAATGTTTCTTTTTTATGCTTTCAGATGATGACGAAAGTGGGTGCCCAATGATTTTCTGGGCCTGAAATTCAGCAGTTTTAATTTTTAATTACAGTTTTTTTGAAACTGCCCCACAGGTGACAGAAGGGTAGTTCGTTAAAATTGGTGACATCATGACATGATAGATTTTTGGAGTCCAACAGAGACCTCGAATTGCTGATTGGCTCCAAATATCATTACCTCAGTCTTTTCTTTCTTTGTGTTTATAATCAGCTCATTTTCTTCAAGCCAATAATGGCAATTATTTATTTATTTATTTATTTATTTATTTATTTATTAGGTATTATTTTACGTGGCTGGCCACACTCAGTTGCTATTGCATCTGTTTTCCAGGTGGGGCCACGGCTTAGGTTGGAAGCTCCGAAGTATTTAACACTCTCATGAGTGACACGAACCCAACCAAGGGCCCGTGCTCTCCTGGATGACCTCCTGCAACACCCGATGTATCATCTACCCAATTTCCCTCACATGGCATGGGTCGACCCGGCACTATGGTACATTCACTCGCGCATGGTGAATCGCCGCCAAGGGGAATTGAACCCCGACCTCTCACATGAATTCCAAGAGTGATAACCGCTATACTACGGCGCAAAGGTTATTAAATTTGTTATTTAGGACAGTTTCAATTTTTCAAAGTCTTTTGTGAATAAAATAAATGTGGTCTTACTTTTGTAGTTGTTTAAAGGGGAATCAAACCCAAAAATTTTTTTTCATTAAATCCTCTTGTCAAGCCATAATTTTATTACACTAAGTAAAACACCAGACAAGGTTAGGTTGCCAACAGAATATATTCACAACTTGTTGAAATTGCAGACATTCAGGTGTTTTCTGTAACATATAAACAATCAGTTGTGAACATGTAAGTGTCATTTTTGACATCGGCAGGCAAGCAGGATCTGGCAATTCCTAGAAAAAATGTTCTTAATGAAAAGCTTCCAGTTTGTTCATTACCACTCTATTATTCATTCCTAAAATTTCATGGTCTGATGAATCAGTATCAAATATAATACCAACTTCAAAAGTTTCAAATGTAACATGAAGTATTGATGACAAAATATCTCATCTCATCTCTATTATCTTGGTTTGGACATGTTTGGACAAGTCTTTCAACTAGTTCATTATGAGAAAAAGCATCGTTACATAGTTGTTTTTTCATCATGTGTCTTTTTGGAGGATGTTTTCTTGTAGACAAATTATTTTGGTATCATACCATTATTCAATGTTCTTTGAGTGAGATTACAAATATGTTTTTATCCTCATGGAATAGCTTACTTTTTATGAGCAAGTGAGAAAAATAGTTTTAAAAGTATTATCTCTAAATCCCTTTTGAATCATTACTCCTCAAAGTGCTGATGGCAAATTTTAGGATTTGTATTGATATTTTCTCTTCCGATGTTTCCTAGCCATCATTTTATCTTTAGGAAAGCTGTAAAAATTGACATTCATTTCTCAATTTTAAAAGTGTTATCACAGCCAATGTGCCAAAACATTCTAACATATGAATTTTCAACAAATTTTGTTCTTCTACAAAATGAAGTGTTCAATAACGTTGTGAATATTAACTTTATATTAAATCTACTAAAAAGATCACTTTGTTTACATGATTTTTAAAAAACTCAAAAATTCGAAAGTGAAAATTTGTACTCTGCACATTTATGGTGATTTCAAATTCCATTCTTTTAATGACAACAGCACATTTTCTTTGTTTATTAAATTTTTGTGAGCATAAGTAAAGTATGGATAACAAGGGTCCTACATTTGTCATTTGTCATCCTCAGTGAAACATTGATTGGGAATTAACAGGTTTTGGTGACAGTATACAATAATATTAATTGGGTTTCTACTTTCATTTTGAGGACTGACAACTGAGTTGAGCATAAGGAATATCTTTACATTAAAAATTAAAAACTGAATTCTACCCAAGCTAATATAGACTCTATATTAGCTTGGGTAGAATTCAGTTTTTAATTTTTTGTGTTTATTTGACAGAATCCAATTTTTTTCAATGTTTGCCCAACTGACCTTTCCTCAAGTTTCCAATGTAGTCTAAACTGTTATACTGTTTTTATACCTTTTTCTCCCCTGCCTGTCTTTGTTATCACTGAAGTATGCTATTTCTAAATACCAATGCTTTGTAGGAAATTATTAGTTAAAAAACTTTAAAGAACAAAAAATGTCTTTTCCTATCATCAATCTGTCTCATCTTACGAAGTACATTCGTGGAGAGCTTCCTCCAAAAGATTTTATAATTGATCAGAAGATTCAACAATTGGCCAAAGAATTTGCTGATGCATTTATGGAATGGGGTTTTGTTTATATAGTGAAGCATGGTGTACCAGAATCAACAATAAAAGATGCTCAAGATGTTGCAAAAAAATTTTTTGATCTTGAATCTACTGTAAAAGAAAATATTATAAGAACTCCGAATGACAATTGGGGATGGGTACCTTTCAAATTAGAGACTTTTGAAGCAAGTCGTCCTTTTGATCTTAAGGAGTGTTTCAATTTTTTACCTAAAGAATCTGCCAGATGTGGTGAAATGAAGAAGTATTTCCCTGATTTCTATTCCACTCAGATGCTTATGTATAATTATTGCAAGGATTTAGCTAATAACATTTTAAAACTCATAAGTATAAGTCTTCAACCACTTGATGAGAATTTTTTATTAGCTCAACACAAGCAAACAGGAGAAACTGGTAAAAATGAAACGACACTGCGGGTTTTATATTATCCACCAATTTTAAACAAAGAAAATGTTTTGGAAAATCAGCTTCGATGTGGCGAGCATTCAGACTATGGTACAATCACCTTACTGTTTCAGGATGAAGCTGGTGGATTACAGGTTTGGTTGATTTCTATTTTAGATTTTTCTTTCTTGTTTGCTGAATTAATAAATTGTTTCAGTTTTTATAAGAATCTATGGTATGAATGGTGATCATCCAAATATGACATTTTGAAATTATTATTTGTTTTGTTCAGTTTCATGTTTATGAACTTGAGTTGATTTCATGTTTTTGTAACATTTGTTTCTGATGATATCTGTTACTCTTCATTTTCATTCACAAGTTAAAATAATTTTTAAGAATTGCTGTTTTATCCAATTCTTTTAATTGATTGGGTCTCTTATTAGTTTTTAAAGGATTCGGATTCTCATTTGTACCAACATCAGGAATAGATTAAGTTTTTAAAGTTTGTTGTATCTCAAAATCTAAGAAATTATTTCTACAGAAGAAAATTCTTGAAAATGTAAGACAGGAGATTATATGTTTCCAGATTGAATCAACAATGAAATATAATAGTTGGGTGGTTAGTTATATCCTTCCAATGACATGTCTGGCTGGGGAAATGTCTACCAAGGAATTATATGATGAAAGTATTTTCTCAAGGGGATTTATAAATTTTATTTTCAAAGTCATCAGTTTTAATTGCTAATGTGAAATTTCTTTTCAAGGTTAAAAATCCTGATGGTGTTTTTATCAATGCAACACCTATCCCTGATAGCATTGTCGTAAATGGTGGAGATTTGTTGGAGATTTGGAGCAGTGGTCGTTTCAAATCCACTCGACATCGAGTTGTCATTCCAGATTCTGCTGACCAAAAAGCTCGTCAATCTATTGCTTTCTTTGTACACCCTGATAATGATGTCACTGTTTCTTGTTTAGATGGATCTGAGAAGTATGAATCAGTTAATGCATTGGAATACCTTTTACATAAATTCGAACTCACGTATTTGTCCTGAAATGTCTGTTTCTGATAAGGTCTTTTTTTGCATACCCGCCAATTTGATTTTTGATGACTTCAATATTCTGGAAAATAATGTGGAATATAAGATTGTATATTTGAGTATGCTTCGTGTCAATGTGTTAATTAGTCGATTGCATTTAGTGATTATTGAATCTGACGTCTGAATTTTCGTTTCATTAGTTTTCCGCTAATGTCCCCAGTCCCAAATCCTAGAGCCCCTTCCCTGTCTATACTTTACGGCGAGAAAGTTTCGCGAGGAAAAAAACACGAAATTTTAGGGATTTACTTTCGTGATTGAGTGATTCAATCTATTTCGCTTAAAATAATCTTTCGCATTCAACTGGAAAAGTGAATTTCGCACAGGATAAACTTTCGCAATTTTCGGTTTTTGTGCAATTTGTTTCTCTAAACATTTTTTTTGACAAATAAAACAGAGATTTGTTTACATTTAACATAAATTTTTCTTTCTAATCAGATAATTATTTAAGTAGAGAAAGCATCAAAGGCACTATGCTCATCATATTCACACTCGGAGTCATCACTTGACAGACGAGGCATTTTTATCGTTCTTGCTTTCTGCATTTTGATCGGCTAGTATAGCATTCATTGTAGCATCAAAATTATTTTCGTAGTCAGGTGTGCACTATCAATTTTGGACACTTTCATTTAAGGAACCCTCTCATTGAGGACAAACGTATCAACAATAAATCACAGTAGATTTTTATACAGTATTGACTTTTGTGAAACAAGAAAAATAAAATCTGATGCATTTCCAGTAATTTTTGCATGAACGCGAAACTTTCTCCCCGTAAAGTAATCAACATTTAAACTACTTTACGTTTTTATTAGATCTGAAAAATATTGTTAATTGGAAGCCTGTTAGTGTTGTAATAAACACACAAGTATTTCCCGTTGAAATATTGTCAATATTTCTTTAATAACATTTACACAGTTCTGGAAAAATTGTTGTATGAGAGTCTTGCAGTGGTGGCTCGAGAAAACCTCTTATGGTGTAAATACAGCTCTAAAGCTGAATGAATCGATTGACAAGGGTTATAGTTTGTTATATGTTGAGCTCCCAAACTGTCTTGTTTTTGCATTGTCCACTCTCATTGTTTTATTATTAATAGTTTTGGTACCTGTTAATCGAATCCCGAGTTAAAGCAGTTTTTGCTTTTATTTTTTGGATCCTCACTCAGTAGCGTTTGATCGGAGCTGAAATGGATATCCTTTGTGAATGTTAAAGCTAAGAGTCAACAGAAAGGAATTTGCGCTGTCACAAATGATCATGGCAAAAAAAATTCTTGTTCAGTGGATAAACTTTAATTTGTCGCAAAAAATTCTTTACATCAAAGGAAAAATCCGAAGTAAATAGATAATAACTTCTCTTCTTATTTGTTTCATTCTATTTTCTATCAAAGTTGCAGCAAAAACACACAAAAGTTCGTCTCCATTGTCCATAGATATGAATTGAAAAGAATTTATTTTCATGAATTAATTCTTGTCAATAGACGCAACACACAATAGGTGTTCGCGACCGATTTTTTGCTACAAAAACTTTGCGAAAGCTCCCATTCCTTTCAGTGGACACTTAAGAAATGAATAAATAAATGAATAATAAATTTTGGTTGAAGATTACTGGTTGTTAAGATTAATAGATATAATAGGTTTCTGTATTTTCGTAGTTCAATCTCACCTCGTAACTCACGTGTCATTTAATATTTCAGGCTTTTCGATATTTTTTACTATTATCACAATTGCTTTTCAAATCATTTTTGTTTTTTTGTTTTATTAATTTTCTTTTTGGAATGGACCACCACTGTCAAATGTTCATAATATTTCCTCTAAAGATTTTGAAATTCAATTAAAGTTAAGTTAAGTTGTTAAACTCCTTCATTTAATTTAAATATCTTACAGGAAAGTATCATTTAAAGACCAACGATGTCTTTTCCTGTCATCAATTTGTCTCATCTTACAAAGTACATTCGTGGAGAGCTTCCTCCAAAAGATTTTATAATTGATCAGAAGATTCAACAATTGGCCAAAGAATTTGCTGACGCATTTATGGAATGGGGTTTTGTTTATATAGTGGAGCATGGTGTACCAGAATCAACAATAAAAGATGCTCAAGATGTTGCACAAAAATTTTTTGATCTTGAAACTACTGTAAAAGAAAAATTCAAAAGAACAGACAATGATACTAATTGGGGATGGGTACCTTTCAAATTAGAAACTTTTGAAAAAAACCGTCCCTTTGATCTTAAGGAGTGTTTCGATATCTTTCCCACAACTTCTTGTAAAAGTGTTGAAATGCAGAATTTTTCACCTGAATTTGTTTCTACAGAATTGGCTATGTATGATTCCTGCAAGAAATTGACTATCAATATTTTGAAATTATTAAGTATCAGTCTCCAACACAATGATCCAAATTTTTTAGTAACACAGCACAAGTACATAGGAGAAACCGGTAAAAATGAAACGACACTGCGGGTTTTATATTATCCACCAGTTTTAAGAAAAGAAAATGTTTTGGAAAATCAGCTTCGATGTGGCGAGCATTCAGACTATGGTACAATCACCTTGCTGTTCCAGGATGAAGCTGGTGGATTACAGGTTTGATTGATTACTGTGAATTTTTGGTCAGCGCCGTAAGGTAGCTGATCTTTCATTTCCCCGTGTCTGTCAGTCCGTCCGTCCGTGTGTAAGATCGCAGTTCTTCACGCCCCAATTATACGCCCGTTGTTGCTATCTATCAATTTTGCTGTTTAAAATCCGAAGTTTTAACCTAAAATTGCTGTCCTTAGAAAATAAAAGTGCTAGCATATTACACGTAAGTGTAAAACGTGTTCAATTTTAGTAGTCATACTACTTGTAAAAAGAAATTTTTGTCAAAATGCGCCCATTCTCACCCCAACTTCCAGTGCATTCTGGGAGCGAACCAATGCCATGCTGCTTTTAACGTTATTGCAAGGAGCTTCTACTACTGCGAAAATACAATTATAATAATACTACAATATATAGTATATACAATATATATATTATTACCATATAAAAACGTCATCACTTCTGACTACGACCACGTATCTGACTACGTATCCAAGTTTGAGAGGGTGCGATTTTCAAAAGGAGGAAGAAAAAGAGCCAGGTAAGAAAAGAGGTTATTTTTATTATAATTAACTTTTCATTTTGTGCTGACTTATACTGATGATACTTACACCAGCCACAAAACTCTCAATTTGTTTTGATTCTTCATCAATAATAATTCTTAAGATAATTAAGCCACTGTAAAAATAATAGAAGACTGTGGTGTTCTTGACTTGACCTGAAATTACTGGATCATTTTATATATAATTTCTGTAGTGGAGTAAAAATGTTTTGGTGTGTGTCTTAGCTATCAATTTACTAATGAAGACTTAATTTTTTCTCAATACATTAGTATAAAACTATATAACATAATATACATATGCTACACTTTTTCCATTATGACTTAGTTCTTCAGAAAATGAAGAAAGAAGAAAACAAACAATTTTTATATACATCTTCGGAGGAGTACAGCTTTTCTAGCGATACATAAGCATCAGTTAAATTGTGCTATTGTGTAGTGTTCTGGGACAATTTATTTATATCAACGAGAATGTTACAAAGTTAAGAGTCCTAAATAACAAATTAAATCAAATTGATAATTGCTATTTCCATGAATTTACAATTTTTGATCCTGTATTCTCAAACTTTCAAACTTTTTATTGCAAGGAAATCATAAGAAGAAATACAGTAACCAAAAAAGCTGAATGTCCCTAAACACTTAGGACCACTCAACCAAAACTTGCGATAAAAAGCGTATCATACTACTTTACGACAGCCACACAATGAAGTGCATTCACAACTTTTTCTTCTGATTTGAGAATACAAGATTGAGAAATGTATTGTAAAATCATGAAAGGAGTAATTATCAATCTGATTTAATTTGTAACTTAGGACTCTTTACTTTGTACATTCACGTTGATATAAATAAATTGTCCAGAACAAATGGCTTGTGTTTTTTCTATGAAGCCCGAGAATATGTGAATAGAATTCATCAAGCAGACGAAGTTCATTGTAGTATTAAAGGCACAAAGGATCGGATGCACAAAAATTCTTGCGTTTTCGCGACATTTCGTGTACACAACATTTTGATTTTTTAGGATTCACAACTTTATATGCTGGCGATTTTCAGCCATTTTTTTTCTTTTTTTCGTTTTCGGAAAAGTGAACCTGAAGGGTGCTTGTGACTTTTTGTGACTTATTGCAATGTTTGGTATTGTTTTGTTAATGATTTTAATAATGGTTTTGTTGATACACCACACAATTAGCGCAATTTAATTTTACGACCATTATTGAAACTAATGCTAATGTATCGCTAGAAAAGCGGTACTCCTCCAAAGATGTAAAAATTGTTTGTTTTCTTCTTTCTTCATTTTCTGAAGAACTAAGCCGAAAGGGAAAATTTGACATAGTAAAAAGTTTTGTTTTTGCATAAAGTTTCACCACCGCCAAAAATTTACCGTGTCAAATATTCCCTAAAGCTATGTTTCTATGCGGTTGCTATGCTAGATCGTCATCATTCAATCGGATGTATTCAAATAGGAGAGTAAAATAAAATTATCGAGGCAATTCTTTATAATAAATCACGATTATTTTAGCGGCGAATTCTGGTCGAGTGATCCTAACTGCTAAAGATTTTTATCATAGATTTGATATCATAGAACTGGTTTAAATACAAAATAATGAGCTTGAAAATTATTTGTTATTATATTGGTAATTAAAAATCTACATCTTCGCTCAATATAAAGCAGTCCATATTGTTTCACTGATATATATAAGTCAAACTCCTATGCTCCTCAAAGGCCTACTGGAATTTTAAAGAATAGTTACATCCTTTACGTAAAACTTACATTCTCAATTATATTTATATTAGAGAAAAGTTTTGAAGTGAATTCTCCATGAAAGTGAATTGTGCATGAGGGATTGTTCACTTAGAAATCTGTCATGTTGGCTTGGTTTACAGAGATCTCGCTGGTGAATAAAAATGGTCCATAATGATGAAGGAAACATAAACACGATAACTGTAACCATAATTAAGTTTTTTGATTTTTCGTCAAATCATGTGCCTTACGTAAAATCAAAGTTTTTAAAAATGCAGCAAGTCAGCGGCATTTGTTAATCTTATGATTCGCACTCCATCTTCTTTTCACTTGAATATTACTAAACGAGAAGTAAAAATTTAATAAAAATTATAGATGACGACGATGAAACCCTATTCCAATAGTCAGCTGGCTAAAGCCGGTGACTAATTATGATAGCAATTTCTGAAGTGTTTGAATGTCATTTGCGTTTTTTTTCACAGGAGATAAGCTTTAAATCAGGAAGTAAAATATGATTATTGATTATTGAGGGACTAAGAAACTACACTGTTGTGGCCGAATAAACTGGGAAATTTTGAAAAAAGATTGATTTTCGATAAAATCAGAAGATTTGTGTTCTTACCGTGTTAATATAACTATAAACATGAAGCTACACTTGGCACACGAAAGTGACTTCCTTCTAAAATTAAGGTACACTTTGTTTTGATGTATATATATTTACAAACCCTAAAAAATTGTGAAGGAAAAACACAAACTCTAAACATCTTGAAGCAAATCTCTGTTTAAAAATGTTCTTTTGAGTACCTAATTACAATTAGGATGAAACTGAGTTAATAGCCTATGACAAAATATAGGACTGTTAAAAAATGAGGGTTTTTTCCTTGTAATTTAATATTCATTAGTGATTTGATACACATTTGAAAAATCCTGTTCATTATTTTGTAGCCTTGAATCCTGAATTGTTCTTATTTTGTTCAGCTTTCAACAACACAATTTTAGATTCCAACCCAGGCCTCGAAATTTCAAACTTTCATGTATTATATCAGTAACGGAAACGATCGTTGCCGATGTAGTTCATTAATAACTAGGTACCACCATTTTGATTCAAATTTTAGGACTTTTCGCGTGTATTAAATTTCGCGATTTTGGATTTTTGAAAAATTTAAACTGTACTAAATTTCACATTTTTTATTTTAAAAAAAATCGCTAAATTTAATGCACGCGAAATTAAATACATTAAATTAGGTACTTTAATGGTAGAAATTTTCGCGGTACCAATTTTCGCGAGTTTCGCGAATTTTTGCCAAATTCGCGAAAATAAATCCCAAAAAAAACATTATTTCGCCAATTCGCGAAAATAAGTCCCGCGAATTTCTTCGCAATACATGATTCGCGAAAATAAATCTCGCGAAATTTCGAAAAAAAAACACTTTTTTTGTTGCTTTTTTGAATCTCTTTCGAGTTTACTAAAGTTTACTTTCGAGTTTATCTTGCGAGTTTTTTTTTATCTAAATTGCCATGCGCGAAAATTAATCTCGCGAATTTTTTTACCTAATTTGCCATTCGCGAAAATTTATCTCGCGAAATTTTAAGAGTTTCTGATTTCGCGAAAATAAATCTCGCAAAATTTCGCGAGATCATTCATTCGCGAAAATAAATCCCATCGATTTCGCGAGCTCGTGACCTCGCGAAAATTAGTACCGCGAAAATTTCTACCATTAAAGTACTTTACAGAAACGGAAATTCGTTTCCCTAGATGATGCTATCACGGTAACGATGCGGTAACGGAACGATCGTTACCGTGAAATTTCGAGTCCTGCAACCCCATGTATATACTAATGGCTGATGCTTCTCTGTCTAACATGAAAAAATATTAGATTAAGTTGAATCATACAGGTCCAAATTTTACAGAGACATAATTTCAGTTTGAAGTTAATGTATTATATACTAATTGTTTGAAACACAATAGGCAGCCATTCAATACTAACCCCATAGTAGTGCAAGTTGCTATTTGTATCACTGTAGTAAGACATATGACAGTTCTGATTATTATATAGTTGACAATGACAAAACCTCAGCTGTCTGTTGAATAAATACATGTATTTTATTAATATTTTATATTATATTAATATTTTATATTAATATAATTTTTCTTCCTTTTTGTGATAATTTAAAAGTTAGATCTTTATTGACCAATTTAAAACTTTTTTTTTAAAAATTGATTTAATTGATTCTGTAATCAATTTTAACTTGGGCGGATTGAGAAACGTTTAGTTTTGGCGAATAGAGTTACCCATTAAGAGCACATAACATACTGGGCTAACCCAGTTTCCTCAAAGGTTTACGCATTGATTAGATATAGCTATTATCTTTTTTATATTTAGGAAACGACAACTACTTGGCAAGTCTTCCATCCGACCTCATTTGAGGGCCGCCTGATTTGGCGGAAACGAAGGTTCACGGACGTGAACAGCCAAAGCTCGTAAGCCTCAAAGCACATAAGCCTCAAAGCTCAAAAGTTCAAAGCTCATAAGTAAAAGTAAAACTAGTAACTGAAGTTGAATATTGATTAAAGTATCAAAGTTGTTGTTGTTGTTCTTGCTGCTGATATGATTTCCGTTGATGCGTATCGTATCACTATAGGTAGTTTCTATGCCGCCACCAAAGTATCCCGGGCGAATAAGGAAAGGGGTTTAATTAATTGTAATGGCAGTGCAAGTGCGATCTGTTTCTTTTTAAGAAGTTTACCGATGTTTTTCTCTTTGCTTCTGTGTGCTAATATGATTTTGTTAATGGCTGCCGATGTTGAATTAAATCCGGGACCTGTTTCTTCTGTTACAGTTAGCGGTTCGTTTAATCAAGGCGATCTCCGCTTCCACGAATCCGCCGGTAAACAGTGTGCATGTAACTCGCTGTGGTCGATCTGTTATTCGGCACTAAAGAATTTGCGCTTTTGGTCTCAATGGGATTTAGATCGTATTTTAACATTAGGGAATGATCTGTACAGAACGTTAGGCTTCTCCGGTTATCTTTCTTTTGATGACTTGCCTAACAGTGTGCAATTCAACAGTTCTAACATAATCCTTGAAAGGCATGGTGTGGTCACAGGGGTTTTAAATTCAAACAGTGATGATTTCCTTTTTCGTTTCCATTGTGAAAATAGTACGGGAGCCCTTTTCATCACGAGCGGTTTTGCTACGGCTTTGTTTTGGGCGAATGGGTTTACTTACATTTTCGATTCGTATGCCCGTGATCCGAGCACAGGCTTTCCAGATTCTAATGGTGTGTCCGTCTTAATGAAATTCCATTCTGTCAGTGCCGCAGAGGACTATATCAAAAATTTGTATCTTGTCAACAGACAAACTAACACTGGCAGCGTTTTTTATCAGGTTCAGAGTTATGATGTGCAGATTAGTGCTGAATCTTTAGCGGAAGTTCAAAGACTTCTAAGAAATGAAAAATGCCGTCATAATGCAAGAAAACGTAAAATACAAAGCCCTGTTGAAAATGAAAAAAATCGGGCAAAAGCAACAGCTTATATGCAAAGTTATCGGGTCGGCATTTCCGCTGAACAAAAATCAAAAATGCTAAAACAAAATTGTAATAACATGAATTATCAACGTGCTTTGTTTACTGATGAGCAGAAATCAAAACAAAGGGAAAAGAATAGAACAAGTAAGCAAAAGCTGAGAGCTGGATTATCGGATGAACAGAAATCTAAATTGAAAGAACAGAATAGAACAAGTAAAAAAAATCGGAAAGCTGGATTATCGGATGAACAGAAATCTAAACTCAGAGAAATGAATCGAACTAGTAAGCAAAAGCGAAGACATCTATTATTATCAGGTGAAGGCAAGTCAGCATTGAGGAAAAAAACCCGAATGTATAAGAAAAAACAACGTGCTAATCAATCTGAAGAAATTAAGTTTGAACTACGGCAAAAAGATCGGGTTGATAAACAAAAGAAACGAATAGGATCGATAGATTCATTCCAAAAAGTCATCAAAGAAGGCCCTTATTATATTTGCGTGTGTTGTAATAGAACGTTGTATAAACAATCAGTTCGAATCTTGGACGATAACATTTATACTATGGACCAAAAAGTGTTTGCCTTTAAAGTTCTCAGTTTTGACGGCAGTGAATACATTTGTCAAACATGTCATCTAAAGTTAATAAAAGGAAAACTTCCCTGCCAAGCTGTTGTTAACGACTTGGAAGTGTTTGAATTGCCTGGTATTTTCAATGATGTTCGCAAACTTGAAAAAACGATTATATCGAAAAGATTATTATTTAAAAAAATCACTATTATGCCTAAAGGACAATCTCCTAAAATGAAAGGGGCTATTTGTAACGTCCCAATACAAGCTGATGACATTTGTAATATTTTGCCAAGAGGATTAGATAACAATGGCATAGTACAAGTTGCTTTGAAGAAGAAAATGTCATTTAAATCAAATGTTTTCTTTGAAGCTGTAAGACCCGATGTTGTTAGAGGAATTTTGATGTATTTAAAACAAAATAATGTATTGTATTCTAACATTGAAATAAATATAGAAAATGTGCCTCGCTGTTGGATCGGAGAAATAGACAATACATTTGAAGATGAGGTCCACTTTGTTAACGAAAGTCAAATTCCTCATGTTAAACAAGCAAGCGAGGAAGAAGACGTGAATCCATTAGATGAATTTCGACTGGCTGTTTCTGAAACTGCATACGTACCTGAGCTTGCATACGAAGTTAGAGATGATGCAAACGTAACTATTGCACCAGGAGAAAATAAACAACCTTTGGCTTTAATCTGTGATGATGATTGCGAACTACTTGCACACCCATGGTTGTTTCCGACAGGAAAGTTTGGATATACACATGACAGAAAAGAAAAACTGAGTCCCTGTAAATATTTCAACCAAAGATTATTAAACTATAAACAAAAGTTTGCTTCGGACTCGGATTATATATTTTTTGCTCAATCACTGATGCAACATTTGAATTTAAACAGATCTATCAACATTGCTATGAAAAAAATAAAATCTGACGGATTGACAGCAGGTCAAATCTCCCAAAATTTTAAAGAAAAAATTGGAGAGCTAATAGCTAGTGACGAAGCATTTAATTTCATGAACACTTTAAAAGGAACTCCTGCATATTGGAAAAGATTTCTCTTTGAAGTACTAGCCATGGTTAAACAGCTGGGATTACCAACTTATTTCATGACCCTTTCTTGTGCGGATCTTAGATGGAATGAGTTAGTTGAAATTATAGGGAAATTAAAGGGTATGAATTTAACGGCAGAAGAAATTGAAAATTTGAACTATTTTGAAAGAACGAACATTCTTAATAGCAACCCGGTACTCTTAGCACGACATTTTCAATTTCGAGTGGAAAATTTTTTTAAACATATAGTTCTGAATGGCCCTTTTGGAAAAGTTATTCATTATGCTATTCGGGTTGAATTCCAAGTGCGAGGTAGTCCCCATGTTCATTGTTTATTATGGGTCGAAAATGCACCTATATTGAGTGAACAAAATAAAGACGAATATGTTGAGTTTGTAGATAATGTTATAAAATGTGAACTACCTGAACAAAAAGGAAATGATGAGTTGTTTCGCTTGGTAAAAACATACCAAACACATAGTCACTCCAGATCTTGTCGAAAGTATAAAAATATTGAATGTAGATATTCGTTTGGTAAATTTTTCACCAATAGAACCCGTTTAGCTAAACCAATCTCTGATGAAACCCCTGTGGAAGAGAAAATTAGTATGCTCCAAACACGAAAAGAACTATTAAATAAAGTTCAAAAATATATTGATGAAAAATTAAATCCGAAATATCGTAACATGTATGCCTCTACAAAAGAAAGCTACGCACCACCTGAATCTATTGAAAAAATATTACAGGAGTTAGATATTGAAGAAGCAAGTTATTATCGTTCACTGGAAATGTCACCTGACAGCAGTTATCAGATCCATTTTAAACGATCTCCTGGTTCTTGTTTCATAAATAATTATTTCGAAGATGGTTTACTTGCATGGGAAGCAAACATTGACATACAACCTGTTTTAGATTATTACAAAGCTGTAGCGTACATGTGCGCATATCTGTCCAAATCAGAGGATGAATCTACAGAAGCAATGAAACAAGAAGCTAAAGAAGCACATGAAACAGGACAAACTGCTTATGAGAAAATGAAATCAGTATCCAAGGCTTATAGAACTCACAGAGAAATGTCAATCCAAGAAGCAGTTTCAATTGTTTTGCCAGAAATTTGGTTACGTAAAACATGTCCAGCAGTAACCTTTGCAAATAGTAATCTTCCTGAAAACCGTTATCGAGTTTGTCGGAGCGAAGAAGAAATAGCAAATATGCCTGATAACGAGACTAATATTTTCAAAAGAAATATGTTAGACCGTTACATTGACAGACCAAACTTGTCTTTTAAGAAAGGAAAATACGCCATGATGGATAATTTATGTTTTGCCAAATTTCTGTCCAGTTATGTATTGGATGTAAAAGTTACTGATGAAGACGAAAATGACTGCCAACCAGAAGTTCTTGAGGATCTGTTGCTCGATGAAAAAGACACCCGCCTACCGACTACTGTCCCACTTATGTCATCAAAAGAGCGCGTTAAATTGCGGAAAACCAAATGTGTATTAAGATACCATGTACCTAACAAAATAACGAAGCCAGAGGCCTATGCTCATCATATGTTGTTCATGTTTTATCCTTTCCGAAATGAAACTGAATTAAAGGCTACTGCATCCGGAACATATACAGAAAAAATATTAGATCCAGAGGTTTTAGACGTCATCAACACTAACAAACAGATTTGTGAACCTTACGGTGAAATAGTCGACAATGCATTTGTTCATTTCAATGCAAACAATGCTAACGGTTTTGATGCAGCTGGAGAACAAGAAAACGATTCTGTAAGAGATGAACTAGAGCAAAATGGAAACGAAGATGGGGAAGTTGACGATTTTACTGACGAAAATATTTGTGGAGCGCCAGCTCGTACACCAATTACAATTTCTGATGATGAAATGAATGAAAAAATCCGTTCGTTAAACAAAAAGCAGAGAGAGATTTTTAACTTCGTTAATAAGTGGGTGAGAACTTCAATGAAATCTTTGCAAAGCAAGGAGACAACAAAACAAGAACCGTTTCAAATTTTCATTACTGGGAGTGCTGGATGCGGAAAATCACATCTACTAACAACTATCAAAATGTACTTGCATAAAGCTCTGTCTTATGGTTCAGGTGAACACAACAAAGAGAGAATGTTAATGTTAGCACCAACTGGAGTTGCAGCTGTGAATATTGATGGCTCAACTATCCATTCAGCGTTAGGAATATTACCTGATCGGACGAGTGGTAAATGTGTTTCAAAATTAAGCGACAAAAAAAGAAGTTCCCTTAGACAAAAGTATAGTGAACTTAAAGTGATAATTATCGATGAAATATCAATGGTGTCAAACAAGCTACTTCTGTATATTCATCAAAGATTATGTGAAATATTTGGTTGCACTGAAGATCTTCCATTTGCAGGAATATCAATAATTGCTTGTGGTGACTTTTATCAATTACCACCAATTCAACAAAAACCTGTTTTTGCAGAATTTAATGATCATATGTTGAATATCTTTCACTGTTGGCGATACTTTAAAATTGCTGAACTTACTGAAGTCATGAGACAACGAGGTGATCAAACATTCATCGGTCTTTTAAACAATATCAGATTAGGATTACTGACAGACAGAGATAGAGAAATACTGCAATCAAGAAGAATTGAAATAGATGACCCAAACTATCCAAATGATGCTATTCATATTTGGGCTGAGAATGCTTTAGTTAATGAACATAACCAGAGAAAATTACGAGAACTACCAGGTTTCGAGTACGAAATTGAAGCCATCGATAAGTTGCCTGAGAATATTGCAGCAAGTGTTCTTGAAAAGGTGTATCAGCGAAGTCAAATGGATACTGGTGGATTAGCTAAAAAACTTTCATTAAAGATAAAAGCGAAAGTGATGCTAACATCAAATCTTGACGTCGAAGATAAACTGTGTAATGGCCAAATAGGAACAGTTGAACATCTGAGGTTTGATCAAAGAGGTAACATAGTTACTATATATCTGAAAATGGATGATGAAGATATAGGGGTAAAAGCGACTAATGGGGATCCTTTTGGAAGAGCTCACAAGTTAGTCCCAATCAGCAGAGTTGAAAAAGAGATAAAAATACGGAAGAATAGTTTATCATCACCAGTAATTAATAGGCTTCAATTTCCATTAATTCTTTCATGGGCTTGTACCGTTCATAAAGTTCAAGGTAAAACATTCCCAAAAATAGTATTCAGTCTTGATATGCTCCGACAAAAGCGATTTAATTCCGGTCAAGTTTATGTTGCTTTAAGTCGTGTAACATCTTTAGCTGGATTGTATATCTTAGGAGACATTGATAAGAAACATGTTACCACCGATTCAAGAGCATCTGTTGAGTATGAATTTATGAGAGAAAATCTATCTCTAGATTATAGAAATTCACCATGTACGGAAGAAGTCCTTTCAATTTCATTACTTAATGTTCGCTCCCTTTCAAAACATGCAATTGATATTAAGCATGATAACGTGCTTATGGAAAGTGATGTACTTTGTTTTACTGAAACTCAATTGACATCCAATATCGACACGACACAAATATCAAGAACTTTGACTCCATTTTCATTGGAATTCAACAATACCAGTAATGACAAATTTTCAAACATTGCATTGGCATATAATGATAGTGTTACATTGGTCAATAACATTTCAATTCCTGGAGCTTCTCTTTATACATTGTGCAAATCTGATACTTGCTCTGACCATCTGAATATCATCCTTATATATCGAAAAAACAACCTAAGTCTCTCAAATTTTTTATATCATATCCAACATTTGAGTAGCCAAGTTGAATTGGTTCATATAATTCTAGGAGATTTCAATATTAATACCCTGCAATCAAATAACACCATGTTGCATAATTATCTAAATGAGAATTATGTATTAACAAATGAAACTGCCACTCATATTTCTGGGTCATTGATTGATCATGTGTACATTCACAGAGATCTTGCTCAACATACTGACACTAACATTTCTATGCATTTTGTTTACTATTCAGATCATGACGCAATTAAGTTGCAGATAAAAGAAAAATAGATACAACCTTGCATTGTGTCAAAATGTAAGTTATTAACTAAAACAGATAATTATTTAGTGAAAAGGTTTACTTTTCAATAAATGCTTTGACAAATTGATAATTTGAATTGTAGAAGAATGATCAAATAAAAAAGATGGAAAGTGAAGTTGTTTCATTGACAATGATCGGCTAACCTTTATTGTGAAAATTACTATGTTTAATTTACAGCAGTACATTTGTGCATCCTTTTATGTGATGTGAACGGCCTGAAAATCCATGTACTCTAGGTAAGACTTTTGGGAACTAGATGGATTAACTCGATTCGTTGGTCACCTGTCGCCGAACGATTTCCTCACTCAAAAATGTGAGCGTTACAAAAAAAAAAAAAAAATGAAAATGTAAACAAATAGATTGAAGGACGACGAACTTTTATTTTTTGTCAATTTTGTTTCAGTGCAGATTGCAGCAAAATGTATAGAGAATAGTCAAAGTTGATGCAAAATTAAGCCAATTCTCAGGGAATATAGGTTTCTCTTCTGTAAATTAATTATATTCTTGTGATTTCTGAGCATCAAATTTGCGCTGACCTTAAGGCCTATGGGCCTCTTGTTTTTTTTAAAAGAAACCCGTTCATATGAAACTAGAGGCTGGAGCTTCAAAAAATACGAGACTTTCAGTACTGGATTTTTTAAGCTTCAAAAAATTAAATTCATTTGAGTCCTTGCAACATTTAAACTCAAGAGAGTTCTAGAGATTGCTGGCTCTAAACAACCTCGTCCCCAGGAGGGCTTCTTGCCTTTTTGATTATTAAAGGCAAGAAGCCCTGGGGACGAGGTTGGGCTCTAAATGCAATTGAATTTAAACAGTAAGACCTAGTCTTGGATTCAAATGGTGAACTGAATTAAAAACTTCAGTCATCAGTACTTGTAGGTGTCTGATATCAATACTAAAGTTTCCATGTAATTGTAATAGTTTATTTTTATCTAAGTCATATCGAAAATGCAATGCACATAATGCACGATAGTAAACTTTACTCAAAAAATTAAAACTAGACCTATTACAGAACATCCATAAAATAGGACAATATAGAAAACTTGAAAGAACATAAGCTTGAAAGAGAATCGAGGTTTTGTCGAATGTTAGGAGATTTCTGATACGAAGAAGGGCTTTAGTTTTTTCTGAAGCCTGTTTACAAATTGTCTCGATGTGTTTAGCAGTCTTGTCAATGAAAAAATTGCCAGGCGTGCGATTGATCTCACGCGAGGGTTATTTCGTAGTTCAGGCGTGCGACTCTCAGTCTTGTCATTATGAGGCGCGCGAGTACATGCTCAACGTTCGTGCTCAATTATTGACAACAAATTAATAAGTATAATAAGTAATTATTCGTTGTTGCTAGGGAGAACAACCACCGTTGCTAAGGTAATTTTGAAATTTCCTTCGTTATACGAATTCCTTTGTTCACCTAACCAAAGAATATCAAAACATAAGTGGTACCAGTAGGAGGTTCGGAATTCCCGAGTTAGGACTCGTTTTCGTGTTATTCAAAGAAATTAAAAAGCATCTTAGTTTCCAGTTCCCTTTAAAATATGGACTAACGACCGGTGTCTGTCATACAGTTTATTGGACAGGATTCAAACATTAAACTTTACGGTGTAAACCTTGTGAAATGTGTCTGGGTTAGTGAGGGTAAGGTTCGGGCTAAGCCTCATTTGTTCAAATACTTTTATAAGTGTTTTGACCGTAATAATGTAATGTTTGAATCCTATCACATACACATACTCCTACTCAATTGCAGACACGATGTTCCCCAGTGAAAATGTTTCTGATTGGTCAATATTTCTGTACTCGTCAGCAAATTTCGCCGGAGTAGTAGACTTGCCCGATACGAAGAAGTGAAGACAATTTGAGTGCCGCGTCTTGCGAACGGTTGCTACGTTGAGCAAAATAGAGTAAATTCTTCAATCTTCCATTCTATTAAGGCCTTCCAAATAAATGCAGGGTGTTTACAAAATTCAACTGTTAAAACTGTTACCCACTTTGACACGATGTTTGCGATTTAGACAAGTGACTATAATGAAATTAAGACTTTCATGACTAAAACCATAAGCTTCAAGGTTAACTTAGCTATAAGAATTCTTTTTATAAGAATCACGAGGCTCAAATTTGTCAGAATTAAGAATATTTTAAGAATCACCCTCAGGCTCAAAGTATGTAATCAAAAATTTCAAAAAGCCTGTACATGACCGTCGAATTAAACGCCCTTCTTCATTTAAACGCCCTCCTCGAATAAACGCCCCCTGAAAAGTGAAATTATTTAATAAACGTTTTCTTCGCTTGATGAGCTCTTTTTCCAGGATTTCAGAACATTTCGTATCGTACACGTTCCAATACGATCATAGAATCTTAGAGCATTCTTTTTGTCGATTTTTCTAAAATTTAAAGAACACCTCCCTCTTTAGGAGGCCCCCATCGAATAAACGCCCCCAAAAAAATTCGAAAAATTTAATAAATGCCTCAGATTATTCGAAGCATGCAGTATTCATTTTCTTTATACACAAGTGTGCACAGAGCTTTTTATTCAATTGACTCGAAATGCAAGTCAAATTAAATATTAAACAAGAAACAACTAAGTGGTTAAAAGATTTCCGTAACTTAAGCATGACATGCTTGTAATTTTAATTTGATAAAAGATGTTGTTGTGATTACTTTTCATTGTCAAAAATAAACTTTTTTCTAAGGGATTATACACTTCATTATGTATGTATGCTGCTTTCTCTCTCTTTCCATATATATAAGTCCTGTTAAGTACAATAACAAATTTGCAGAGTGAAAATAAATATATACAATGTAAAATTGCTTAATTTATATACATAAAAATTAAAAAAATAAAAATCGTCAAGAACTATTCAATAAGTCGACAGAAGTAAAATTTCAAATTCACTGGGCAATTACGTAATAACTTTTTGATCCTTATGTTCTTCCGTGGTCTAAAATACAGAGCAGTTTTCACACAGCCACAGAGGTTTGCTTTATTTGCAACAAACAGAATAAGGCAGGATAGGTGTGACCTTTACTCTGTTGGCTTTCCTTAATATACTGCATCGTGATTGTTCATTTTGCTTTTAAATGACTTATTCAGCCATGGGCAAGGACGTCACTTAAGTTTCTTTTCTATTAGCAGGGCATAGTTATTAAAAATGATCTCATGAATTTGGTATGGTCTTGTTAATGTTTATTGTTTTGTAGACTGTAAACCAATCGACATCTCGTAACTGCTTCAAAGTGTATCAATTTACTGTTTTTAAATAATGTCTGGATCATCATAGGTACTGACACAAACTCTCTTCAAGATTACATCGTTTCTTTTTTCAAAGACTGCACAACATAATTAAAATCATTATTGAAGCCTTTTGACATATATTTTGTTGTCAGCCAAGCAATACATGCAGCATGTAAGAAGACTAGGATGGGAATTCTCTTTTGTGAAAATATCTTTTAATACTCCATTTCGGAGTTAGCTCCGCCATTAACTAAATTTCCGTAAGTGGTGCAAGTTGAACTTTGGACCCTCGTGTTATACCGCCATTTTACACTGCGATCTTGAAGAAAACACACACCATTAATTTTATTATCTTAAACTTTTGACTGGAAACGACATTGGACTACCTATTGGACACGATTACATTTGAATTTGATTTTGGAAACGACATTGGACTACCTATTGGACACGATTACGCTTGAATTTGACTTTGGAAACGATATTATTGGACTACCTAACTGGAAACGACATGGACTACCTATTGAACACGATTACACTTGAATTTGACTTTGGAAACGGCATTGGACTTTGTACTAGAACTTTTTTGGACACGATTTTGGATTATTATTTTGATCTCTGACTACTAGGGAAAACATACAAGATGTGTTATTGGTGTTTGTGATAATAATATAACGTGGTTGCAAGTTTCGTAAGATCCAGCCATGCAAGAACACCAAGCTGTGATAATCTTGCTTCCTTTTTGATCTTTTTTTGCTTTTGTTATCGACTAACTTTGGATCAGGCAGACCATATTTTTTTAGCGTTGCATTATAATCCTTATCGAGCTGTAATTGCTGTTCTTCTGTTGAAGATATGATCTTCATTTTTAATTTAAACGCAGCAAATGCACGATCTACTAGCTCTACTTTTTTACCGGTTGTATTCATTCCACGAACACTCAAATAGTTTGTCAATTCTTTCACTGACAACTCCAGAAAATCCTCGTACTTTTCTAAAGGCATTATTTTAATGGATATGTTCGTAGAGGGTAGTCCAAATCCACAACGATATAATGAAGTGCATGTCCGTATATAATAATAAATCGAGAAATCACGTTCGTAAATCAAATTGTTTAAGTCGAGAAAAATTGTTGTTGAGAGATGATGTTTTATGAATGAATGAGTCATCTTTTTAGATCTCATGTTTTCTATTTTTTAAAGAAAAATACTTGTCACCTACAAGAATAAAGTTTTACAGCTCTTTACTTTACTTTTGGGAAACAATTATGAAAATTAATGCGTCGGCAATTCCTTAAAAAACTTAAAAGAAGTTTCTCATTAAATGTTTTCAGCACGTTCGCCATAGAAATCACGAGGGTCCAAAGTTCAACTTGCACCACTTACGGAAATTTAGTTAATGGCGGAGCTAACTCCGAAATGGAGTATCCATGATATTTTCATTCAATATCTTGTCTTCCCAATTTATTTGTTTCATATGTCAATGTATACAATTCATAACCATCGATTAAATACAAATCTTGAGATTCGGCATCAGATAAATGAGTCTTCATACACAGTATAATATCAATGTTATGATATTCTTCCTTCTCTTGTTATTATTATCAACAACCTGTATATAAAATTCTCAAAATTCGACTGTAAATCACGTATATTTTGTTATACAAACGATAGTCCTGTCTCTTTACAAGTCACATGCAGTTCTTTAATTATGAAATGATCTGTACGTAAACTTTTCCAACATTTCCAGATAAAAGTACCAAGCACAAAACACAAGCACGACCTTCCACGCGCCACCATATTGTTTTTACATGCTTCGGTTCAGCTTTAGCCTGTCAACATTTTACATTATCATCACAGCGGAGATATGAAAATCACAGGCTAGAGCATTACCCTGTAGATAGATAGATAGAGAAATAGATACGCCGCCGAAATGAATAAGATTATCCATTCCATGGAAATCTTAATAAGGGGTAGATGGGGCTCCATTAAGCCGTGGTGAAGGCAGTCCATCTAGGAGAAGGAAAACTCTGATGTAACACCCTGAGAAAACTGTAAATCTTTATGGAGTAGGTAGGATCTTCCTACTGGCCAGCCTCGAACTCCATCTTTGTCAGTGGCTTAGTTAGAGGTAAACTCAAGTTTACCTTGTTTCTAAGCTAGGACACTGAACGCTGGTTTCTTTCACCTTTTTCTGTTTGTCTAGTTGTTGTATGTGCTCTTTGCCTGCTTGTGAACTGTCGCTGTTGTGTCGAAACTCTGGTAAGTCATCTCTTGGTGAGGGTACAACTCAAAAACTCAGTTACTGGTCTGAGGCCGGCTGATAGTTAGGAACCCGAACTTTTTTGGTAGCGCTTAAGAGAGGCTGTTCCATCAGCAGCTGTAAAATATCAGGACATTTGTTGTGCCATGTCGCGCATGGAGGGTTTCCCAGCAAATGTGTCTGGTGTGCTTTGTCGAGGCCACACCCTGAGCCTTCTGTTACGGCAGAAGGTTTATTGATGAACCAACACTATTGACACAATCAGACTTTTTGCAAGTACATGTTATGTTTGTTCCTTTTATTTAATTTCTCTATCTAAACTTCCCTTATGAAATGGTTAATCAAAGAAAAAACACAAAAAAACCAACTTCAAAACCCAATTCGATTAACCCGGCCCCACTGAACATATCTTTCACAAATGTCCGTGGTTTTCGTACAAATTTCTCTCACATTCATGCTTTCATTTCTAACAACTCTCCCGACATCCTTGCAATTTCGGAGACTAATCTGAATTCCAATATTGACACAGAAAATGATTTTCTCTTTCAAGGTTATCTTCCTCTACGTCGTAAGGACTCTAAAACCCACATGCATGGCCTTGGTGTATACCTTCGAGACAATTTACCTATAACTCGTGTGAGTGATCTGGAGGATCCTGATTTGCCATACATGTGCTTTCGTCTTTCGTTGCTCCATTCAACAAGCTATCTGTTCTTTCTTTATCGATCTCCATCATCCCAAGACTGTTCTGTTATAGACTCTATATCTGAAAGTATTGACAAGGCCCTATCAATTCATCACAGTGCCAACATATTTGTTTTTGGTGACTTCAATGTTCATCATGAAAAAAGGCTCAAATTCTCAAATGGAATCTCTCACTCAGGAATTCATACTCTTAATTTTGCCTCAATCTCGATCTCTTCACCAAATCATTGACTTCCCTACTCGCTTTCCTGATCGTGATGATCAATCTCCATCTCTACTTGATCTCTTTTTAACATCAAATCCTGATATCTGTAAAGCATCTGGTCAAGCTCCTCTTGGCAACTCTGACCATGGCGTAGTTTCTGTCTTAACATCTCTTAATTGCAAAGCTGCTTCTGAATCTCCTTTTCATCGCACTCTCTTCAGTTATGAACGTGGTGAATGGGATAATTTTCGAGACTTTCTTCGCGATGTCCCCTGGTACAATGTGTTTTCAAATCCAGCTGAAAAATGTGCAGAGGAAGTTACATCTTGGCTTACATCTGGTATTGAAGCATTTATCCCCAGTAGAAAATTTCGTGTTAAACCTCACTCCTCTCCCTGGTTCTCACCTGTTTGTGCTGCAGCAATTGCTCACAGAAATCTTTACTTTCATCAATATCAACGTGAGAAGTCTTCTCATAATAAGGTTCTTTTCAACCAAGCACGAAATCACTGCAAATCTGTCATTAATAATGCAAAGTCTACATATCAACAAGAAACTCGTAATCGTATCTCTTCACAAAAAATTGGCTCTCGAGATTTTTGGCGCATCATTAAAAGTGTCACCAACAATAAAAGGTCATCCATTCCTCCCATTTTCAATGGTCCAGAGATTTTATCATCATCTAAGGATAAAGCTGAACTCTTCTCTAATATTTTCAGTACTAACTCTACTCTTGATGACTCTGACCATGCTGTTCCGGAATTTCCCTTGAGGACTAATAAAGTACTGGATAGCTGCTTTATCACACCAGCTAAAATATCTTCCATCATTTCAAATCTTGATGCTTCTAAGGCTACTGGCCCTGATGGAATTCCTGTCATCCTATTTCAAAAGTGTGCACCTGAATTATCTCCTGTACTTTCTCGTCTATATAACAAGTGCATAGCTGAATCTTGCTTTCCTTCATCTTGGAAGTTTGCCTCTGTAATTCCAGTCTTTAAAAATTATGGTGATCGATCTAATCCACGAAATTACAGACCCATTAGTCTCCTACCAGTTATGAGTAAACTTTTTGAGGCCTTTATCAATAATGCTCTTGTTAATCACCTTGAATCTAATAACCTCTTCTCAGATTCTCAATATGGCTTTCGCTCCCAACGCTCAACTGCTGACCTCCTTACAGTGATAACTGATAGAATTTACACTGCATTAGATAAATCTGGGGAGGCAAGAGCTGTTGCTCTTGACATATCCAAGGCATTTGATAAAGTATGGCATACTGGTCTTTTGAAAAAGCTTGCTGCATATGGAGTTAAGGGTCTCTTTTATGAGATGATTCGTTCCTTCCTTGGTAATCGTAGGCTTAAGGTTGTTTTAGACGGGCAATCATCATCGACACATTCCATCAATGCAGGTGTTCCCCAAGGTTCTGTCCTTGGGCCAACCCTTTTTCTTCTTTTCATCAATGATCTGCCTGATGACATTATTTCCAAGCTTGCCATCTATGCTGATGATTCAACCATCTATTCCTGTACTCCAAAATCAGATTTGTTCAGCCAGGTAGAAATGGCAGGCGAAATTGAGTTTGATCTGCAATCTATAGTTGAGTGGGGAGAGAAATGGCTGGTCACATTCAATTCCACAAAAACGAAACTTCTATCTGTAAATCATACTAAAGATCCCTTTTTACCGTCAATTTCCATGAATGGCACCCAGTTGGAAGAAAACAACTCCTTTCGTCTCCTCGGCATCACTTTTTCACAGGACTTCTCCTGGCGCTCATACATTGAGGCAATCGCTAAGTCAGCCTCGATGAAGGTGGGCGCCCTTCTTCGTGCAAGAGCATACCTCAGCCCTGATGCCATTCTTTACCTCTATAAATCTACTATTCGACCTTGTATTGAGTATTGTTGCCATATCTGGGGTGGTGCACCCTCTGATTCTCTAAATCTTTTAGACCGTATCCAGAAAAGAATCTGTAATGCTGTAGGTGATGAACTTGCAAGTAAACTTGACACACTCTCCCATTTTGCCTCCCTCTTTGCCTCTTTTATAAATACTTTTACGGAAAATGTTCAACTGAGCTCTCTTCTCTCATCCCTGCATTAAAGACTTTCAAGCGAAACACAAGATATTCATCTAATTGCCATGATCACACTGTCAGCATCCCAAAATCATCAAAGAATTTTTACCAACAAAGTTTCATTCCTCGCTCCTCCACTCTCTGGAATTCTTTACCCCAGTCTGTTTTTCCTTCTTATTATAATCTTCAACACTTTAAATGTAATGTCCATCGTCACCTTTCCTCCTTGTACCTCAATACACATTAGTGGTTTTAAACCTTGTTGAGCGACTAATTAAAAAAAAAAAAATATAAATTGAATTCCAGATTTATCTTCTCCGCTGTAATCAAGTAACGTCACGACCAATATTATCAACACATAAATAACAGCATTGTTTTAAAACTATCTGAAAACAGTCCGAAAACAATCCGAAATGTAAAAAGTATTTCAATGACACCACAAGTAAATCAAAAAATGAAATTAATAAGAAACAAGTTGTAAGCTACATAAAAGTAAGCAACATGGTATAACTGCCACAGTGACACAGTTAATTAATACTGTTCCACTGCCAAGTTAATGCCTAGAGTTTAAAGACATCCAGCATAAGAAACTGATTGACTAGCTTTTAATGGTCAAATCAGTGCCGACCGCTGGAGAAATTAATTTCTCTTCTGATAACCCAATTGTTTTGCTACGATTAAAACGTCGTCTGATCGTGGAAGGCTAATCTTTCTTTAACACATCATGCTATAACGCAATGAGAAACAAATCATTAAAAACGCTTGCATGAGGAATTCTCATATCTATTTAGGACGGTACTTAAAGAAACCAGAACGCAAGTGATTTACAGCATTGCATTGTGGTAGTTTGCACAAGAGTATATTCCAGGATACATTTGACATTCCAGGAATGACAAATTAATCTTGGCTCAAGATAAACACTTAACTTGAGGTTAAATAAAACAACATTGAAAGTTAATTTTCGTTTTATTTAAAACATGTTTTTTCAAGCTGTTAACACCAGTTAAAAATTGCAGCTGATATTGCTTGTGGGTAATATACTATCTTCCAAAGAAGCACAAATTGTAAATTGATAAATGTTCTGATATTAATCTTGCATTTTTTATGTTTTATTTATTTGTTTTTTACCAAACAATGCAACAGAACACAAATCCCTGGAAGAAACCGTCTCCACAGTGTACTGTTGAAACCTTGCGGGAGCTTGCATTAGAATTTGAGTGTCAAGATATAATTCAACATTTGGATGGAACTCCAGATACACGTTTGCTGATGAGAATAAATGGTGACTTGAAAGCATAACTGTGCTCCTGCCTCAATTCCGAACTCACGCCTGGTATTAAAGGTGACTGTAAGAGTTTTTTTATATTTTTTTATCTGTAACTGATAGACGATAAATAAAATTTGATTGTAACATTCGTTATAATTTAGTTTTGCTAAAATACAAACTAAAACGCCAGTTTCGTAGCTTCGAGTTCAATACAAACATACATTCTCCACTCTTGACGTGGCATCTCAACGTCACAGGCAAGCAACCAAAGAACCCTAGCAATGATTTCGTTCCGAATCTCTTATTAGTAAATTTTAATCAAACGCTTCCTAATAAACAGCCATACAAACGAAAGGAAAAACACTCGAATCTAAACTAGTAAGTTACGTTAAAGAACTTTATGGTTTTAATCCTACATAATCGCAAATAATATCGTTCGCGACTAATTCGTCATAGTTTCTATAGTTTCTTTCAGGACAATTCCCTCCTAGAAAATCCCCACCCACTGGAAAATTCCCCCCTACATGATTGCCCCTAGATAACTACCTTCCAACTAAGGCTTAAGGGTTAGGGTGGGTGCTACCTTCACGGGGGTAATTTTCCGGGGGTAATTTACTAGGGGTAATCATCTTCTGGGGAGGGGGTGGGATGGTAATCCATAATGGTAACCCATATTGATATCATTAACGATTCCACTTTTTCCCACTATTCGTCATGAAATTGAAGAACAGATGAACATCTCATTCCATCACAAGTCGACAACAACTGGCAAATCTTCTTCGTCTTCTTCATCGAGGATACAATCAAATTTTCTCTCCAACTCATCCTTTAACACTGAAGCTTTCTTTACCAAATCACCTTCTAAATCACTGCTGCAACCAAAGTTGTGAAAGAAGACCTAAAGAAAAGAATCTGAAAAATGAGATTTTCGACCAAACATTTAATTTTTGTTAAAATCAGGTTAATAGGAAACTCTTGCCATAAATATAAATATAAAACCTGAAAAGTCTTTAAAATAAAGTTGTTTTGCACTGTAATGTCAACAAAAAAATCACTGGGAATTTCTTTCATCTGCAACCTCATCAAATCTGAAATAATAATAAAAAAAAGAACAGCATTATTTTTAAGAATGCTTGCATCTATTCAATGGTCAACTGGCAACAGTATAGTTGGTAAACGATGTTCCTGCTTCCTGAATCAATTCCTTGTGAAACTCTCCATTCCAAAAACTCCATACAAACCTTTCGGGAGTTACACTTTTTGAAGGTCAAATAATTATATGAGGGAAACGTGAGTTGCACAACTGCAATTCCTAATTTGTGACAGACACGTTTAGTTTTAATTGCCAACGAAATAAGTTTATTGGAAAGGTAGTGTCATTTATACAGATACATCACACAAAACATGATGTCTACTGTTTCATGAATTAAGTGTCAACTCACCTATGAATTCCATAAAGAAGTCAGGTTTGGTCGACAAACTTTCCCGACACTTTGTTATAAGTGAAATCAAAAGCTTCCAATGATCAAATGCATCGTACACTGAAAAGATCGAAAGTGTTTCGTAACTAGATAATCAAAAGAAGAAGAAGAAGAAGAAGAAGAAGAAGAATTAAAAAATTTGAAAATAAAATTACAAACCATGTCCAATCAGAAAACAAACAAATGCAAATTCTATTTCTCCAAGGACATCATCAGCACCTGAAAACAAAAACATTGAATGGAATATAATTAAAATCTGACTATTTCATTGGTTGTAATAAAGGAAACTGACTATTTCATCGGTTGTACTGCAGGGAATTTTGAGTGACAAAAATGCAGGTCTCTAAAGAAAATAAACAAGACAACTTTGTAGAAAAACAAAACGACCTTAAATATACCATTTCTCATTCCATGGAGGAATTTTTCGAAAAAATAACTTGAATCCAAGCTGTGTTTGGTTTTTTGTTCAGGTGTGCAGTTCTCAGGAAAACTTGTAGGAATTTTTGTGAAGCGTATGAGCATGTTTGGATCTTCTTTATGTACAAGGCGACTATCCAAGTTCTTTACAGTTCTTTGCTGGTGCCCTGCAGTATTCAGCGAAACTTCTGTCAGGTAATTGATCCTTCTACACAAGGGTTGTATTCTTTCAAGTAATTCTTCTGTTACATGTTCCACTAAACTTATCCACTTCGCACATTCCTTTTGTGGGTAGGGAGCCAAGTTTTTACCAACTTCAGTAATTTCTAAAATAAAACTTTTTTGCGTCATGGAATGAAAATGTTACTTCTATTATTTGGAAAGTTTCTTTTAACTACTTCCATACCAGCTATGTAATTTTGTTTGACTTCAATACTAACAACTTCATCCTTGAAGCACTCTCTTTCTTCATCATATATCTTCACAACAACATCACCTTCGTTGAAATAGTGGAAGAATCCAGAGCGAGGAGATTGCTGATTATGTCGATCAACAGCGCTGTAAAAGATAAAATGAAACCCAGCTGGAATGTTTGATATACCATGGAAACGAGGTCCAACAAACCAAGAGTGGTAATCTATACCGACTTCAGTACCAGCTGGAACATTTTCCATGATCAGGAGACCATTCTCATTCAAATTGATACCTAATTGCATCTAAACAGACATTTCCATGAGAAGGTAAACAAATGATAGATCTTTATACTAGTGAAAATGTATTTAAATTAAACATTTATACAATTAATATTTTCATTCGATTTTAAATACAAAATTTGATAACAGAAATGCAAATATTAGGTTTTTCTTAAAACAATAGAAATCTTTAAAAGGAAAATTAAAGAATAATAAAAGGTTCTGGAAAAAAACTTTGTAATGAAATTTCATCAAAATTCCCCAAATAATTATCCTCAGCAAACTGGAAAGATCGACTAAGCCATCTCATAAAATATAATAATACAACACTAACATGTGTAAATTCAATCATAAATAAAAACTATAGGATTATGTAGAAAATAATGATGCTGAAAAAAACATCATCGGAATTGATTATCACTAATGAAATTAATTGTCTTCTGTTTTCATTTTCTTGATACGACACTAAATGAACACTAATCCAAGTCTTTGATAAGAACAACGAGAATAACAAAATTATATGTGTTCAAACCAAGCCTTAATAAGTCTTAATAACACTTAAACACTTTTATAAGTATAATTATATTTGAGTTTTAAAAGGGAAGACAGATATAATAGCAAGAAATCACTTTCACGATAAATCATGATAGGACCAGATTCTTTACAACAAAATATCTGTTTTCAGGTGGCAAAATAATGTGTAGGCAAATTTCATAACAGAAAATTTATCATTGTGTTTATATAACAGAACATACCACAATCTATAATACCATCTAACATGAAAGAATTCTAGAAGTTTTTTATATTTTCACAACACAATCCATAGCAGTGAGACCAGGATTCTTCTACAATTTCATGAGTTTTTGGTCAACTAGTAAAAATGCACTTTTTAATCATTTCCATGATGGAGATTGCTGATAATCGAAATATCATATTGCTGTTGCATACCCCCATTTCTAATCATCTACATTGCACATAATAAGTATTATTACGACATATATAATTCAATTGCCATGAATTTCTACTATGTATAGTTTGAAGATTGCAAAATGGTTGTAAATGTTAAAAATAAGACTTCTCTCTGGTGCTAAATGCATTGCAATAACTTTCAAATAATGATTCAACATCTAAGTATCATTTCATGACAGAACTGAATTTAGGTTTCAATTAATTCAAATCATTACCATGACACAATTTAACAAAAATGTCAATTTAACAAAAACGGGAATATAGTGTCTCCAACACACACCTTAAGTACATGTTGTTTCATTACAATATGGTTTATGAGAGTTATAATCACGTTTGGTTAAGAATGTGATATTACAGTTTGGGCAATCCAATGCTCTATCCATGACCACCTTTTCATGATCTTCAATAATGTCAGATTTGCAGCAGTGTTGTATTTCTGATTCGTTGCAATCACTTCGATAAGCATTAAAATCTGCAGTTAGGCTCCAATTTGTACCGTGCCTGTTTGACTTTTCTAATGACGAAGGAAATTTGTCACCCTCTAAAAAGTCAGATTTCATATTTTCTTCTAAGCATACATTCTGGTTGCCATAGTTTTCAATATTCATATCACTGTTGTCAGAGTTGTTTCCTTCTAGGAGAGCATTGTTATCTTTGTAAGCCACCGAGACATGATTGTATTTACTAGTATCAAATGACCGTTCTACTTCAAGTGAAGAAATGTTTGTTTTTATTGAAGATGATAGTTGTTTTCGTTGATCAAGGACGTTCTCGTGAAAAGTATATTGTTGAATGCAATCTGGAATATTGTCTGCTGACTTTGTTGATGATTTATTCATGCTTCGCTCGTTTTTAGATTTACTCCACCTTGCCTCACAAAATTTTTGGTGTTTTGTAAATGTTTTACTTACATGAAAGTTTGCTTTGCAATATCGACATTGGAATTTTCCATCCTTGGTACCATGAAATAGCTTAATGTGTTGCTGCAAATTATCTCGACGTGTAAAACAATTACCACAATGAGGACACTGGGATTTTTCTTTATTTCTTGTATGGTACGATCTAACATGGTTGCCATAACTCTTGTAGGAAGCATAGTCTTTGTTGCATATTACGCAGTGATGTGAAGATTTCTTCTCTATATTATGAGGAGATTTCAATTCACCATTAGAAGACATCTAGAAGAGTTGAATATAACATAAAACAAACACAATTTTACAGAAATTAACACAAATAGCTATTTCAATGTATGAACTAAACCAACTCAAAACAAACCAAGGTTACCCATCGTCCCAGTTAATAGCAAGAACATATCAGATATCAGTTTTCTAAGTCAAATCATATTGCTTTATAAGTTTAATTTCTGAGATACAGCCCACGGAATTCAAAGAAGGCCGGTAAAAATTTGCCAATGTTGTACGAGTTTGAAGAAAAAGGTAAAATGTTAATTTCGAATGTTTGAAGAAAAAAATAGAACGTTTTTTCGAGTGTTTGAAGAAAATATAGAATGTTGATTTCATAATGTTCATTTCAGTAATACAATGGAGTTATGTGGAAAATAAAAGCAATAAAGAGATCCGCAGTAGAGGTCTATGCAGCTATCCATCCCTCCCAACCAAAGCATGTTAAAAGTCAGCTAAAAAGCATTTGAGCATAGTCCTTAGACATTGGTATATACCTACTTAGCTATTTTGCTGACTTTCAATGGTAAATTACCAGCTGTTAGCTGTCATGAAAGAAAAAGATTTTGTTAATTCATTCAATTGAATTGATCATAAGCAAATAAAGAATTTTAAGACCTTTTCTTTGAACAGGTGATATTCGGAGACATTGATGAAAGAACAAAAACTTTAAAAATAACACTGGCTGTGCCTAGTGATAAACCTTGAACTGACTTAACTTTCTTGTTATTTAAAGGGAATTTCCTGGTATAATCATTTTAATTCTTTAAGAATGAAACTACAAAGAAATATATATAGAATGTTGTGAATGATGCTGTGAATGTTGTCGCCAGAGGTGGGCAAATCAAAGAAAAAACAAAATGTCGTAACAAACGCCAGTCTGGGCCAGCAGGAGGCTGCTAAAGCCATGGTTACCTTGGTCAACTTTACACTGGTGGTAAAACCAAAAATGTCATTGTAAAAAAATATGCTGCAGGAGAAAGAGAAGAGAGTCAAGAAATCCAGGTTACACCACTACTAGAAAGGATTCCTCTTCAGTACGACACACTAGCCAAAACGGGCGAGTCGTCATTTGGGAGATATCTTGTACCTCAATTGGGTGACCATCACCAAATCGAGGGACATTCAAAAATGTAAAGATAGTGCGCAAGTAACAAAACCTTAGCGCATTTTATTTTCTGGCTGCACAGAATTACTATCGAAATTCACACCAATTCACCGAGCACAAAAAAATTGTCGTTGGAAGACAGGGACAGAAGACATGTGTTTAGTGCTAGGTTGTATAGAGTATATATACTCCTTTTGTTGTCCATAATGTTTATGTTGTCCATAACACTTTACATTGAATGACTGTGTCCAGAAAAAAAAAATTTCTTTTTTCATCGATACATTCTTGTCTCCAAAAATATTATTGGTTCTTCTTACAAGAAGTTATAATGTAGTGTATGTGCTGTGTATATACAGTATAAACCATATTCTAAATAACTAGATAGGTAGTAATTATAATTATAAAAACGATAAAATCTTCTATGTTTCAGGATAGGTTAAGCACTCTAGCAGTAGCTTTATGAAAACTTTTTATTGAGTTGATGTTCTTTGTATTAGTGGGTAATCTGTTAAAACACCTTGCACCCTCATGTGGAAAGGTACCATTCAGACAACAATTGTTTTCAATATCGTACGTGTTGGTAGTAGATCGCAATTCCCTGTTTCGCGGAGACTATGACTATACCACTTGTTAGAGAAATACAAATTTTTTTCCCAATCACAACAAAAAGGTTTTCGTAGAAAACTTTGGGTAACGACAAAAAAAGCTTCATGGTGGGTTTCACATTAGTGCAACAGCGCAGCATCAACGAGACGTAATCAGCTGTAACCTAATCGGGCAACATTCGTCCGTACACAATAGACAGTCACACCCGTTTTGGCTAGTGTGCTGAACAGCGCACTACTAATGCAGAATATTAGCACCTGCAAATGAAGTCTTATGAAGTCTTTTTACAGTTTTTTTGAAATTCTACTTTCTTAGGCAGATATTTCAATTTAGCTAAAAATCATCCATCAAATTATGCAAATATAATTATATATATGCTCTGATGATGGCAAAATCTCACAATCTTTTGTATAACTCTGTCCGTTATACAATGCATGTTTTATCGGCTTTTTGATGGCACTAAAGAAGGACAATGGAGCTGGAAAATCATTGAGTGAGGTTTTGGTCAATTTAACTTTTGTCGAGAAAAGAAAACTTCCCCATCCTTCTTCCGGAAATCTAGGGTGGTGTGGTTCGTCATGTTCAATGCTGAACTGAAAGGATTTATTACATTGATAATGAAAGGAAGATTTAAGATATGATGTTGAAAATAAAGTGCCTGTGCTGGACGTGGGATGACACCAGGTTTTCGATGGATTGCAATAAACGGCTTCATCTACCATCTTTAAGAGGTAAATGCTGTATAAGCGAGACGATATCTATCTGGCCACACGACCCTATATATAATACAAGCGGATGCCCTTTTCTTTTTTTTTTTTCTTTTTTTTTTTTTTTTTACAAAACAAAACAAAGTGTCTCAAGTAACAAAATCTAAGTCAGGATGTAGTCTGCATATTTTGAGGGAAGTTTGCTCGTTCTCCCAGATCTTCTCAACGACGTGGGCATTGAGGTTCCGGGGGTCGTAGGTTGTTGGTCGTCATTCGGTGGTACCGGTGATTTCGGTTGGTCATTGATTTGATCGTCCGAAATAGGAATGGTCTCATGCGTCTCAGGTTCTGGAGTGGGCGTAAGTTCGGTAACCGTGACTGGCGGTTCTTCATCCATTGTCATCCGAGTGATGGGCACTATTGGGCGGAGGAAACGACGATTTCTGAGAGTGGTGCGTCTGCTGCCGTCGATGAGCACACGATATTGGGCATTTGGAAGCTTCTCGGAGATGACTCTAGTACGGTCCCAACGCAGAGGATGTTGGCCCGTCTGGTTCTGGATGGCAACCGTTCTACCAATGTCTAATGGGGTTAAATCTCGGTGAGGTCGGTTTCCAACATGCTTGGACGCCTGAGTGCGCCGTTTGTCGAAGGCTTTCTCTCGTGCGTCGGCCAATTCAGACCATATTTTACGCGGTGTGATGGGGTTTGGCAGGTGGTCGTTTATCGGGCGTCCAAAAAGTAGCTCAGCAGGTGACGCTCCGATATCAGGCGACGGAGTGTTTCTATGCAATAACAGAGCTTTCGCGACGGCGTCGGTGTCTAATGAGCCACTGTCGCTGACGTTTGAAGTAAGGATGCGTTTGATCATCTTTACGGCTGCTTCCGCTCTACCATTGCTCTGGGCGTAATAGGCAGATGATATGCGGGGCGTGATGTGCCAATTCTTCAAAAACGTTGCATAGTCGTTGGAGTTAAAGGGTGGACCTCCGTCTGAGGAAATCTCCTCTGGAACACCGAATGTCTCAAAATACTTCCGCATGATGTTGCATACGGTGGTGGCATTCGATTTGGTTGCATCAGCAACTTCAGTCCATCCTGAGAAGCGGTCACCGTATATGATAAAGTTGTGTCCAACCATGTGGAGGAAGTCGGTTACTACTTGTTGGAATGGGTACTCTGGATCAGCAGTGTGTTGGAGTGGTCCTTTCCGTTGCGAAGGGGCGATACCATTGCAATATTTGCAATTTGAGCGTGTGGCCGTAATGTCGGCATTCATGTGGGGCCAGAAAAAACGTTGTCTGGCGTTCGATTTCATCATTGAAACGCCTTGGTGTCCAAGGTGAAGTTCATGTAATATGTCTCTGCGGAGGGACTTAGGGATGAGTGGTTTAGCAGCGACGTAGATAATGTTCTCTAAGGTATAAAGTTCCTCACGGAGTGGCCAGAAGTCACGTAGGTTTGTCGGAGTCGAGTTCTTATCCGCGGGGAAGCCGTTTTCGATTAAAACAGCAAGTTCGCGGTAGAGTTTATCTTTAAGTGCGTGCTCAACGATGGTGGTGAATTTGATTGAGGATATGGTTGAGTCAAATATGTTGGAGGTCGATTCTTCAATTGAGCCGATTGCCAATCCAATGATGGGGGGAATTCGTGAGGCTGTGTTGGGCCCAATATTCTTCACGCCAGGAATTGCGATCACCTTGAATTGGTATGGTAGGGTTTTCTCGCGTATTTTTTGGAGTCTGATGTTGGGAATCTTCTCCAAGTCACGATCATTAAAAATTGGGACTAAAGGTGCATGATCAACGCTGATCAAGAGATCCGGGCATCCCAAGACAAACATCCGGCAGCTTTCCAGTCCAAACAGCAGTGCAAGAGCCTCGCCTTCACACACAGCGGGTCCTTTCCGAGACACTGGCAATGTTTTTGAGACAGGGTGAATCCAATACCAGTCCTGCTCCAATCAGTGGCGAGACATGTGGTTTTGTTGATCGAGAAGGAACGAACCCCATCCTTAATTGACCCAATGATTACAGCCTTGGATTGATCGAAGATTGCCTGTAGAGTTTCATCCCAGTAAAATGGGGTTTTCTTGCTGAGGAGTTCTCTGAAAGGCGTCATGACGGGAGCTTGGGAGAATGCGTAAGAGACTTGTGCAACTAAGCCAAACCAGGAACGGACGTCGGAGATATTCCTTGGTGTAGGGAATTCTTGGATGGCCTTCATGATCCGTTCAGTTGGTTTAAATCCGTCCAGGGTGATATCAAAACCGGCGAATTCGACTGTATCCATTGCAAATTTGAATTTGTCAGGGTTGAACACGATTCCATTGCGCGCACAAAGTTCAATGTAGGATATACTATGCCAAAAGGAGTTCGCTATGCCCTTATCGTATAGAAGTGAATCGTCCACGCATCTAGCAGTGCGGGGAAAGTCAACGGTGATGTCGTCGAAACGTTTGGTATATCCGTCATTGGAACCATGAAAGCCTTGTGGAGCACGCTTGTAACGGTAGCGGCCCCACTCCGTGATAAATGCTGTGGCGTCGCGTGATTCAGTGGCTAATGGGACGCTATGGTACCCGTTCCAAGCATCGAGGACAGTCTTTTTCATGTTGGATGGAATAGAGCTCACAATGTTAAAAGGGGTTGGAGTATGATGTGTCTCTCGAAGAGTAGCTTTGTTCAAGGCTTGCAGGTCAACCGTGCATCGTGGGGAGCCATCTTTTTTCGAAACTACAACCATACGTGAGCACCACCGGGTTGGTACGCCTTGGGGGACGGGTTCAATGATGTCCAAGGCAACATCAGCATCAAGTTGTGCTTTGACCTTGTCCTTCCAGTGATGCGGAATGGGTATCGGTTTATGGATAGCTCGCGGTGTAATGTCCGGTTTGAACGTTATCGTGAGTTGCTCACCTGTCATCATCTGCAACTTTTGGTGAGGGCATGTGTTGAATGCACTAGACGAATAATATTCTTTGATCCACTGTTCCAAATCATGTCGGTGTTCCGGTGTGGCTGGGAACGGTAACTTGGATGGGCGTGGTGGACATGTAGTTCTAAGGGGGCACCCACATGGGGCAAGCGACGAATCCTTGGGGAAGGGTGGAGGATGCGAATCGGTTAGTGTAGCTGCTACAGTGGAGTTATTGGGAAATGTTTTAGGGATTACATTCAAATCTTTCAAAGCAGACTGGGAAAGATACAAGCCCGAGACTGTCTCACAAACGTATAATAGTTGGGTAGTTGTCCCCGTGGTTGTTGAGATATCAACGAAGAGAACCCCTTTGATATGTAGGGAGTTATTGTCCACACTTTTGAGTTTATGTTTCGTCGGTATTAACCATTCTGCTGGGATATCGTTAAGAATATTTGTTCCAGTAGTACATGTCTGCGCACCTGTGTCCGCAATGGCTGCGGTGGAGAATGGCTGTGGCTTGTCCGGTAAACAAGTGTGTTTCCGAATTTGGTTGTATGCTGGCATGTTTATTGTTACGGCAACGGTCATTTTTGGGGGTGGTTCAGGGGACTGCTCTGTTAAACGTCCACCTTCTAAGTTACCGTGCGGGATGCCATATAGTCATATGGGACTGGAGACAATGGAGGAGAGGTGGGAGACTGTAGGTTGGGGGTCTTCGGAAATTGTAGATACAGACGAGCTACGGCAGACGGTCACAAAATGATTTGGCTTCTTACATTTGTGGCAGGTCTTTTGCCGTGCTGGACAGCTCGATCTTCCGTTCTGATGCATTGGCTTACCGCATCCAGAGCATTGTTTCTTACTGTGGGCTTGGGGTTTCGATTGTTGCGGTTGTGATTTGATAGGTGTGACATCAGAGCCAGTGTTCTCAAATGGGGAGCGGAACTGGGATGATGCACGATCAGTGGCTTCGAGGGCAAGTAGACGACTGGTAAGGTCTTCAAGCGATTTCAAGGAGGCGATTTCGGTCAATACCTTGACCTGATGCGTTGGATTGCGAATGCCAGCGATTAATTGTGAACGTATCATATCGGCAGCGTACGAGTCTCTCGGGGTCTTGAACTCGCAGAGCATCGCCTGGGCTTTTAGACGTGAGATAAAACAGGTGACAGTCTCACAATCGCTCTGGCGGAGGTTGAAAAACTGTTGTCTGTAAACTTCCGGGTGTACCACCTTTACGGCGACGGACTTGATGTATTGGAGTAGGTCGTCCTCTGATGCTGTATCTAAAACGTCAGGTCCGACGAAATTGAACAACATCTCGTTAACTTTTGGGGAGCAGGTCGATCGTAGCTCGTTACGTATAACAGCTTGATTGGTGAGATTGGCCATACGCTTGTATCGGTTCCACGAATCCGCAAAGATAATCCAGCTGTTGTCGGAACTGTCGGCTTCGATGACGGGTCGAATCGGTTTGGAACTTCGATTTGGTGTTTCTTTGGGTGGTGGGGGCGTAGCAAACTGCGCCATGATGGTGGCTAACTGTTGTTGAATTTGCAACTGTTGCGCCATTATCTCCGTAATGTCGATGGTAGACGAAGCGGCAGGAGTCTCGTCGTCGGGGTTTGTCGACATGTTTTAGTTTAGTGAACAATGGCCGTTCGCCCACCGGAAATTGTGCTCGAGGGTTACAGAGACGATGGTTGCGTTGTCGTCTCCTGGGTAATGGGCTTTATGTAGAGATACAAAATTCCGCAAGAGAAGCTCTGCTGATCCCTGAGCTAGTACAGAGGAGAAGTTCACTGATCGATGAGGGTTGCGCAGAGAACTGATACTGCTGATCGAGGATGTGTCTGTGGGCGACAACAACAAAACAAAACTTTCCAATTCGTTCGAGGGTGTACGTTCTGTTTTCACTTACGAGATAGCTGCCTTGTCCACCGGGTGTATACGATGTGTAACGTTTATCGTGCCTTCTACTATAAATAACTTAAAGTTCTATGTTTTCTTCAGTGAGAGCTTATCCCACTTCCGACACCATGTATAAGCGAGACGATATTTATCTTTCTCCTGGCCACACGACCCTATATATAATACAAGCGGGACTATACAAATGCTTTGCTGATGTCATGGGGCGCTTTGATTTTGTGGCCAGCGCAATGGCATTTACACAAAGAGGGGAGAAAGGAGGAGGGATGGGACACCCATCACATGCGCTTACAGTGTTGACTGAGTACACACTTGCTTTTACAAGAGTGAAAAAGAAAATCTGATTAAGTTAAATCATTCTGAGTGTCTAACTGATTTCCGGCCTATTCTTGAAAAGATTGTGAGATTTTTCAATTGTGTAGCAATTCCAGGGCCATTAAAAGGAGAAAACTGACTATTATAGACATTGCTTATACTTTTTATAATTCTGTTACTTGGACTTGAAAATTGGGCCGACTGACAAATAAAACGTAAAAGCAGACATCAGAAACATCATATCCTGTGACTATAGAAACATTAATGATTTTGCGCTAGGTGACAGCGAGAAAACGTGAATCACACCCATCATAAAGCTAAATACATATTTTTAGACCTGTGACAGAGGAGCCAAAACCGTGATTGCACTGCACTGTACCATTGCACTAGATAGATCAGCAGAACAAAATTGGTTTTTACAGAGCACACATCTCGTCCCAAAAAAAAGTTCGTCCAATCACGCCATGGCCTCCAATTATATTACATCATTGTGAACGCGAGGAGTTGGGACATTATTGATACTACAACTGCGCTATGTGTATCATCCACTTATTTACGCATGTGATTGAGTGTGGCAGCTGCTTCGAATGGTATCGCAGGATGTATGAAAATGTCCTTGCTCAGAGAGGTGATACATAACAGAAAAAAGAGAAAATAGATTAGCCGAAAATGTGAAAATTGCGGAAAATGACACAATATATAACAACCAAACATTGTCATACATAACACAGAAATTTCGGTTTCCCTTCACTGTTTGTATTTCCGTAGTTTATTATTAACATGTAAACGTGCACCTTCTTAGGGGAAGAAATTTTCGCGCAATTTAATTTCACGTTTGAACAATTTTAACGTGTTTCGTGGAATTAAATTTCGCGGTTTTCGTTTTTCAAACAAATACTTTAAAGAAAAGATGCCTTGAAAAAATGGCGTTGTCAATCCTTTGTTTTTGTAAAGCTAAAATTTTCCCGGAATTGAGTAATTTTGACGATTAGGGGCCAAAATCGCGAAATTAAGTTCCGTGAAAATTTCTTCCCTTAAGGTATGTTGTACAATTGTCAACTCTCCATCTACCATTATCATGATGTTTTGTGAGTAGCGCTTCTTAATTATGCAAATATTTGAAAATAATATTTTCCATGTCTCAATTCGGAGTGTGTTTTCGGATGCCCTGATAAAATAGTAACTATGATTCAATAAACAGTTCTGGATTTTTTTTAAAATTTTTTTTATTTCTACATATTTTAATAGTACAATTCCGAATTAAGCCACGATCAACAAATAGCCCATATTCCAGCCTTTCTGTTTTTAGTGGTATCAGGCTACAACTGGGGACAAAAATTTGTGGCTTTACGGACGGGAAAAAAATGCTGATAAAAGATCAGCTGCTGTCATGCTGACCAAAAGTTTTATTTCAACCAAAATTGTTTTTTGAGGTTAATTCCCCAACATCGAACCTAGGGTCTCTTGCCTTTTTGATATACAGTGGAACCTCCAATTAACGGACACTCTAAAAGGCGGACACCTCTGATTAGCGGACAATTTCATTTTCCCCGGCCGTTTGCTAGTCAAATCCTCATAAAAAAGTTTCCAAAAGGCGGACACTCAATTAGCGGACCCTCCAATTAGCGGACAAATTTTTTTGCACGAAATGGCCAAAATCCCTATTTTTCCTCTCCAATTAGCAGACATTGAATATCAAACTGGTTAAGAAACGTTAAGAAACACAAATTATTTTTTGAGATTCTTTATTTCAAGCACTTATTTGTCTTATTATCTAAATTATTTTTACAAGTTTGTAGTTTTCCCTTGACCCAGTCGACGAATTTGACTGGAGCAACGAAATCATAAACCACAATTCAGTGTTTAAACAGAAATTCGGGAAAGGTCTATTGACATCATAAACCCTTTTGATCTTGTGGTTGATTTCGTGAGGTTGCCATTAGCACCTCCTGCACTCATCACCTCGAAGATTCATGAACCTCTACAACTAATACACATAGCTCTCGAGAACCTCAACAATCAAATGATTAAAGAGAAAAGAAAGGTTATTTTGTTTCTAGACAACGCCACTGTCCATCCCCCGTCACTGATTGACAAGTACAGCAACATAAAGGTCGTTTTTCTTCCAAAAAATACCACCTCTCGGTTGCAACCTCTCGATGCTGGAATCATTCAAAGTTTTAAGTCGAAGTATCGTATGAAGCTGATGCGATTCGTAATTGCACGCACAAAAGAGGATGTACTGGCTTCTGAAATTGCCAAGCAAGTTGATGTTTTACAAGCTATTGAATGGGTTGCAAAAGCTTGGGAAGAGGTATCAACTGATACCATTAAGAACTGCTTTAGGAAATGTGGCTTTGACCAGAATTCGTATGGAAATGATGATGAGAAGGTTCTTGACGATGAGTTTAAAGTTCTCTTCGATGAACTTGCTGACTCATCCATGACGGCAGAGGAATATATTGATTTCGACATCGAGACATGCTCATCTGCTCCTGCAGTCAACGCGTATGAAATGGATTGCAGGGTTAGCTCAGTTAAAAAGTGCGTGAAAGAGTACCTACAAGAGGAATCTGGGATCGATGAAACTCATGAATCAGATCGGGAAGAAAGTGAGAAGACGAAGTTGAAGAAGTTGAACCTGAGGAGATTTCACCACGCGATGCTCTGATTATTATTGATAAGTTGATGAATCTGAAAGAACTCAACAGTAATGAAAGATCTTCCCTTTCTTCTATTAAAGACAAAACTCGAGACTGTTAGAATAAACAATAAAAAACAAAAAACTATAAAGCAATTTTATCACTAAGCAATATGATTCCAAGTTGATTTGTTCATTTTATGTTTATATTTCTAGACTTTCTCTTATTTCGTGAAAACTAAATTGTTGTATTTCAATGACCTTTCTCTTGTTCTTCTATGTCCTAGTGTCTTTAAATAAGTACCTTAGACAGATATTTCATATTTTCGACACCCTGGCATGGCCTAATATCAAAATTGGGTCTTCTAGATCAAAAGTTTCTAAAAGGCGGACACTTCTAATTAGCGGACACTTACCCCTTTCCCCGATGGTGTCCGCTAATTGGAGGTTCCACTGTATTTTACTTGCGTCGAAGTAATCCAAATGTAATCGAATGAAGGTCTGGGTTTTTATCAAGCCGTATGAATTTCGAAGCAGAAAAAATAGGCTTCTGAAGAGGCTTCCTCGCAACAGACCTTTCCCGAATTTCTGTTTGAACACAGTATTATGGCTTAGCCACTAAGTTTCGCATCTCTTTCAAACTCTTAATTACTTCTAATTATTCCACTGGAGAATTGAAATATCAAGTAAATTGAAATAGCAAGTGTGTCTCAGAATGTTTTATCCACAAACTTTCAATGCGTTTTTTTCAAATATTATTTGTCAAATTTTTGCGATTTATGTACCATGTGAAAGCTCTTTTCAAGCTCTTTCACAAAACTTAAAATTTAAAGCAAAATGATCATTCTTCCGAAGGTATTGAGGACAATATCATGGTTTCAGATCATTAATTTGTTAAAGATCAATTAACGCGTGTAACAATGTAACATCTTTACAAACACAATCAGATATGAGTATAAACATAATTTCTGTCATTAGAAATTCTTAAGCTTCAAATTTTGTCCACCAGAAAGCGGGCACCTTGTTTAAAACACAAATAATTTTTCGAGTTTTTAACAATACAATGTGGTTTTATACCGTTGGAAAGAGGATTTTTTGAGCTTTCCAAAAATTTAAGTTGTTATTTATAAAACTTTTTAATTTGAAGAATATTAAGTATTTTTTGTTACAGTTGTTAATTTTGTAATGATCAATAAAACAGACTGTTAACGAGCAATTAACCTTTTGTTTCGTTGAAACAACCGCGCTGTTGTGGTGTTGTGCTAATTTTGTCACGAAATTTCTTGAAAAGACACAAACTTTTTTGTCATTGTGTAAATTTACCTTAAATTTTTTATTATGATTTAATAATTTCATATTCCCAAGCATTGCCAAAATCTTTATAAGCGAGAAATCAAACGTTTATGAAAAGCACGATACATCATTACTTTGCACGCTCATTTCAAGTGTTGATGTGAAGTTTCTAATGACTTTGTAGGGAACAATTCATGAACAACTCTACTAAGTTGTATATAATTCCCTACAAATCTATAGTGTAAACGAAACATGATTTTTCCGAATCCCGCTAATCTGCGTGTTTTTCCTCAATAACTTTCCGAAGAATAATCATTTTCTTTCTTCTATAGCCGCAATCAATCTTTTGACAGACATCGTCTTATAATAGGCTTTTAGTGATCGAATGACACCCTGGTCCATCGGCTGAAGCTTTGAAGTGGTGTTAGGCGGCAGAAATATTAATTCAATAGATACGAGATTATCAACGGTGGGCTGGACAATTATCACAATGGCAATGGAAATGATTTGCTTGCAAGATGAACTTTCGATCGTCTTGATCACCACACTTTGATTTCCATACATTTATCAAGGGACATCATGTATACAAAGACATATATGGACGCCAAAACTAGGCAAACAGTTAGAAGTTTCAATGGAGCCTGATAATCAAATGGACAAGTTTGCAGTATGCTTAAAGATAAATGAAAAAATTGCGGGACATTTAAAAAAAGGTGCATCCGGACGGTTTGCAAAAACAATATTTTACTTACTGCGCAGTGATCCGTACTCAAGTGCTTGGACAAATGTTACTGGAAAAAGATGTAATCTTGGCGATGGAGAGGGCATGCAAGTCCCTTGTAAATTAACTTTAATTAACTTTAATTAACTAGTGTCTGTTCTCCGTCAGGAGTTGATAAAATTGAAAGAAATTTAAATTTTGTCATTTATCAAGTCTTTTTATTTTCTTTCCGTAGAAAGTAGAAAAGTTCGAGTTATCCGAAGAAATTGGCTTCAGGGGGACCAAAAAATGGTTCGAGAAAACGAATGTTCGAGTTATCCGGGGTTTGAGTCAACGAGTAGTTTTTATGAGAAAGTATTAAGAAATGTCCAAGGGACCGTAGAAAACAGTTCGAGATAATGAAAGTTCGAGTTAACCGGAGTTTGAGTTACCGGGAGCTAACTGTTTATATCATTGGCTTTGATCATTCTTTACAATGAAGGAGAACACTTTTTTGCAGCTCTTTATTATGAATAAAGACATCTTGTTATGAATATTAAGCGATCACGTGTATGTGAACTACGAAAGAAATATTCGGCATATTTATAATGAAAAATAACATAGACAGGTAATTAACGTACTCATTTCCTTGACAAGCTTGAATTTATTTTTGGTACCTCTGAATGAACGAAGGCTGTGTACAAAAGAATTTTATTTAAACACTAATACACTTAACTTTCTCCATTCACCACGTCATTGCGAAATGCGAATGACAGCGATGTTGTAGCATTTCAACTTTTACGCATTTTTCATACATTTTGGGAAGTTTTTATGTTATTTCATGATTTCTTATATGACTTGGCAAAGATTTATGCAAAAAAAAAGAAGCATTTTTGACCTCCGTTTTCCTTTAAAAATAAATTTCATCCATGTTGGTCCTTTCTTAAATGTCAACGTATTCGCGACAAACAATGCCACAGAACAAATTTTCATCCGGAGGAAGGTTTCGTCATTTATTTCGTTGCATTTTGTGCCGATATAGTGATATTAACGTGCCGATATAGTGATATTAACGGAAATGCAATCACGGGCACCCTCATTAGCGAAAGCTACATGCTAGTTTAGTAATAATCCAGTAATTTTATAAAGTAACAGCTTCTTAAATTTATTCATCTTGTTTGTTTACAATTAGCCATGAAAACAGTAATTCGAGCACGAAAGTTTTGTTTGTGGAAATCGAGGTGAGGCGATTTTTTCGCTGCTAAGTTCGTTTCGCGCGAAACATTCGCGCTGTGTGTAAATCCGCCTTAAAGGTGCCCACTTTCTGGTGGACACACTGTATATAAGAAAAGTGTGCATTCAAACAAATTATGTAAAAAATATATACATGAAATATTTACAGTTGCTTCGGAAATTGTACGTGTCAGCATTTTCGGTTGATACCTCCATACTTTCGTTGCAGTTCAATTTTCATTCTTCTATACAAGAGTTTATTTCGTTCGTTTTCTTCATTTTTGCTGTTATGAAAATTTTCAACTTCTTTAAATCCATCATGAATCAGAAAAGCGTTACGAAGTACGTGAAAGCGAAAGCCTGCCATATGGAGATGACACAACTGGCTGATTCGGTTGAATCCATACTAAATGAAAAAAAAACAACAAAATATTACGATAATTACGGAGAAAAATCGTTCAGAAAACATTCGACTCGACATGCAGGAAATGTTGGGTTCACAGAAAATATTTTCAACGGGAAGTACATTATGCTCATTTCATCACTTATTTGCTGTAAAACGCGTAAAATATCACATAGAGGAGTTGTGCAAAAGACCACTCCATTTAACAGAACAACATATCAAAATCAAATGAGGGAAGAAAAAAAAAGGGGTTTTAGAGGACGTTGTGTAAGACCCAATGGTGCAAAATCAATTTACACGTAATATTGGGAAATTGAACTTACTTAATAATTGATTTACACGATTGGGAAGAGGCCCGGAAAACCCGAGTTATGAAATCGAGTTATGAAGTCGAGTTATGAACTATGACGTCATAATTCGAGTTATTAACTCGGAATTTTAATTTTCTATATTCTTTCGAGTTAATAACTCGAAAATATATTTGTCGCTTTTACAACTCGAGTTATTAACTCGAAATTAAAAAAGTCAAATTTTGAATTAGAGTTAATAACTCGAAGTTAATTTTTCAAATAAATTAAATCGAGTTACTAACTCGATAGTATTATATTGCTTTAAAGGAATCGAGTTATTAAAGTTTTCAAAAATTTCTTGCGATTTATCGTGTGTGCTTGATTTTCAGAATATTTTTCAAATATGGCAAGGGATATTTTCGAAAGTTCACTAGGAATGGTGTGAGTTTTCAAAAAAGGCCAAAGTAGGTCAAATTTGAGGCAAATTTTGAAAATCGTTCAATTTTAATGAAAATTTAATGGTGGAACAAGTTTGAACTGCTGATTTCAAACATGAAGGTCAAATTGTGGATAAGGTCAAATTAGGCCAAATTTGGACCAAATTTTGAAAATTGTTCAATTCTAATGAAGATTTAATAGAGGAATAATTTTGTACTGTTGATTTCGAATTTGAAGGTCAACTAGTGCATAAGGCCAAATTAGGCCAAATTTGGACCAAATTTTGAAAACTATTCAACTGTAATGAAAATTTGCGCACGGAGAAATTTTATAGCGCAAGTTTTGATTTACGCTAGTGCAGAAATGGCATCAAAATTAATCAGTTGAGCAAGTCGATGAATATGTTAATCCTAATGATATGCAGTCCTGATAATATTTTTAACTACAGCTGTACCATGTCACCTCTGACATATTTTTCTATTGATCTTACTCTTGCTGTATTGTGATAGCTGAAAACTCCAAGATAAAAAGTTGCCGAAGTGAGAAAATAGATTCTATATTTCTATATGAATTTCATTCAGGTGTTAAGACTGGTGTTTCGCACGTGCAATTTATAATCTTGATGTAAAATCATTTTAATTCTAAAAAAATTGTTTGTTGAAATATTATTATATGTGATTTTTGTATCAGGCTTGTTACGTTTGCTTACGAAATGAAAAGACAATTTTAGTGGTTTCACAATATAGCAGTGTTAAATACAAAAACATTTCAAGTAAATTAGTGTCGACATTACTGTTTGATGTGAGATTTCAAAGCCGACCATGATTCAACACGAAAGGCGTAAAAAATCTATTGTTTATTATCTTTTAGATTGTTTTATTTGACTGGCAACTTTAAAATAAACCTGTAAGACCAGAGATCTTAAATTCAAATTAACTTTTTTGAGTGCTAATATTTATAATGGTTTATATCATTGGCGCTTTTAAAAATACTGACTGATGTAACACTTTATATAATTTATAAGGCCATGTTCTTTTTACAAAACATAGTGATACTTCTGTTGCTATTTTTTATTAATGAAAACACATTGTATAAACATTTTTGGAAAATTATTGAGTTCGTAAATATATGGTTATCCGTCAATTAACATTAGTTTATGAAGTCCTTTATAAGAAAACTACATTAACAGCGAAAATTGTCGTAGGAAAACTTTTGGCGGAAAAACTTTCGGACACTTTTTTGGATTTCATACGGTAAACTTCCGAATGCTGCATTTTATATTTTTTCGAGTCCATAATATAATGTATTAAACGTGCGCTTTTCTTGAATACCCTAAATATCCCACAAAGTGGAAACTATTTCGCACGCCTTTTGAAGTAGGAATAAGATCATGTAACTTGGGCACTTTTAATTAAAGTATACTTCGGTTTTAAAGAAATCTTACGAAAGTGTGAACGAAATCTGTTCTTGTTTGGGCGGTAAAATAATAAAAACACTCTACGATGAAATCGACTCCTTCAGCATTCAACCTTGCCGAAAATGCCAAATTCCTCCTATTTTCCAAAACAAATGGTAGTACAGCTTAAAAACAATGTTTTGATTTGATTTTTCTGTCATCATCAGTTTAAAATAAAAATTAAAGTTGAATTGTAAGTATTTTTACAAGAAGTTAATAAATAAGAGCCACATTTCTATAAATGTTAGATATAAAGTTTAAATGTGCTAAAAGTTAATTAAAGAAAGTGCTGTTAAAATATGCAAGAGCGCAAACTCTATTATAATTACATTAACAATAACACACATCGGCTCATAAGATGACAACGGAGAAAAGAAAAGCTAAAACAAAACATGTGAGCACATAGAGCAAAAAAAATATAAACAACTTCCTTTTTCATGTATTCGTCAATATGTTATCCAAACTGCAACAAACCTCAACCGACTACTTCTGTAATCTGCATCATGCACATCTTAACGATTTGCAAACTCGCCTCGTAACTTTGATTATTGTGTAAGACGCTTAGGAAAAATTTTGGCCTCAAATTGCTCCAGGAATTGAACAATGTTCAAAATTTGGTCCAAATTTGGCCTAATTTGACCTTATCCACAATTTGACCTTCATATTTGAAATCAGCAGTTCAAACTTTTTCTACTATTAAATTTTCATTAAAATTGAACGATTTTTAAAATTTGCCTCAAATTTGACCTACTTTGCCTTTTTTTTAAAAATTCACACCATTCCCAGTGAACTTTCGAAAATATCCCTTGCCATATTTGAAAAATATTCTGAAAATCAAGCACACACGATAAATTGCATGAAATTTTTGAAAACTTTAATAACTCGATTCCTTTAAAGCAATATAATACTATCGAGTTAGTAACTCCATTTATTAGTCAGCGACCGTTTACGGTGCTGACTATTGGTTTCCATTTTGTCGTTTTTTTTCGTCCAAAAATTTTTCCCGTAGAACTTTCTAGAAGCTTCTAGAACTTTTTATCTCCCGAACAAAATGGCCACCAGTTATTGACGTCAAGAAAGAAAACGCTGTTCTTATTATGGAACCAGATGACTTAATTGGTACACATTGAAAACAGAGTAAACATCAAGCTCTACGTTGTCATGTGTAAGTCTAAAACAAAGGAAATTTTAAATTTCAGGTTAAAGATATTCTATGAAGTTCATTTCCATTGCAAAAAACGCGTCAAAGTTTTGATATCTTCAGAATAATTCACCTCCTAATTCGCAATTTGTGTAAAAGTAGCCATGAACATTATTAAAACTGTTTAAAAAGTCAATACAGCAAAAATAAAACTGGTAAAATTCTGGGAACTAATACGGTGTCAACTTTACAAATGAACTAGCTCTTGCTCATCTCATATATGACAGGGCACGATAGATTTCCTCAAATCTAGTGTTGTTTGATATTGTCTATGAAATCAAAACAAGAGCCAGATGGCGCAAAACGGTAGCAGCAAGTTTACTTTTCACACAAACGCTTTCGAAATTTTACTTTAAGTACTAAAAACGTCTTTACCGGTGTTTTCTGAGATATCTCACTGGTGGAAAACAGGCATTAACGATATATTTGATGAAAATGATTAATTAGTGTAAATAGGGTCTAATCATAAAACACCGGCAATAATTTATTTAAAGACAAAAGAATTATACATGCGTGAGCTGTGTAACATATGTTTTTTCATAAGAAATTTTTTCGTAAGAGCTTATGTGGAAAAAAAAAGTTTGTTTATAATAATAATTTCTGATGAAACCAAAATTGAATTCCAACAAATAACTGCCTTTTTGAACTAGATCTTTGAAAGCCGTAATACACAAACACAGTTGTAGTAGCTAACAAACGAGGTAATAAGAAATTTTGAACTGATAAGCTTTACTATCAAGAAAAGCAACATATCAAGTATTTTCAGTTAGCGTAATGAGCTAAAAGTCCCATTTTTATGTACGCCTATTTGATTAGAATTCGAATGAATTCTAATTTCGGGGATTAAGTTATAAAATATCAGGTTATGTACTTTAAAAAAAAAGGTAATCTACTTTTAAATGTTTAATATGAAAAAGCTTCCAAATTACGAAGGCTGCGTCCTTCATTAGAATTTACATTGGGTTTTTGGTAGAGTCCCGCAGACTCTAAATCGCAGACTAATTGCCATTTCGGCCGGAGTAGTAGGAGTAGGAGTAGGAGTAGGAGTCCGCGGGTGTTTTAATACGGTATTCGCTTGCGCTGCTACCGTAAAAAGCGAGAATCAGGACGTCAAAATTTGTGGTGGAGAGATAAGGAAAACCTGCAAGTAACGTTACTGAAAAGAAATCTCACGATCTTGGACTTGTTTACTTTTTTTTGACTGGCTCTAACTACGCCTCTGGTTGAAGAAAATGATTGAATTCGCAGATTATCAGCTTATGCATGTCTGTCGCTGACTTTGCGGCCTTTCAAGGCTGCTTTATTTTATTTGAAAAATTAACTTTGAGTTATTAACTAGAATTCAAAATTTGACTTTTATAATTTCGAGTTAATAACTCGAGTTGTAAAAGCGTAAAATATATTTTCGAGTTATTAACTCGAAAGAATATAGAAAATTAAAAATTCCGAGTTAATAACTCGAATTATGACGTCATAGTTCATAACTCGACTTCATAACTCGATTTCATAACTCGGGTTTTCCGGGCCTCGATTGGGAATATGACGTTATATGGTTATCTGTGAAAACTTTAAAATTCGGATTCAATTGAGAAAGAAGCCCCTTTTTTGAAAGAAACTGTTATTTCAAAGTCTTGTTTATTATTGTTATTTATTTCCCCCGCAGCGAGCGAGGAGGCATAGTAGTTTCACGAGATAGGCGAATGTCAGAATGACAGAATGTTTTTTCGTATCTTTCTCCTAATAATTTACTACCGGGTGCACCAGAAAGAAGTTTATACGTTTAAAGCAATATTTTGAGTGATTTAAAAAATATTTTAAACAGCTAATTTTTTTTATCGTTTAGAGGAAAGCTAACTTAGATTTAAACATCTTCTAACATGGTGCACCATTCCTTGGAACCCAAGTTCTTTGCGGAATAGTCATGCGAGGCATCTTGTTGAATTTTTAAAATTTCAAACACATCACACATCATCAAAGCTTTTTTAAAATTGCTTGGGATTTTTCTAAAAATTTTTTCAGATTTTTGTTCCCCTTGAGAGTGGTCAAAATGTGCGGCATTTTGATAAGTTTTAACAATGGTAATACACTTTTAGACGTTTCGATAAAGTGAGCCACTGAAGAAAGGTTTTGTTCACTGTTTTTAGCTATTTTTCGAACTGTTTTGAAAATTAACAAGATGCCCTTACGGGCAGAAAGATTTCTGCAAAATCACTTGAAAACTGAAAAAATGAAAAATACTATAATAACATTCTTGAAACTTAATTGATTTTGAATCATTGAATGGTTGAATAATTTCTGCAATACATTACATTCCTAGTTACGTGCTTCTCAGGACATTTTGAAGGCATAATTGACACAATGAGAAACTTTATTATAATGTATATACTGCCAATAAACTGAACAACATGTTTGTTGATACAAAATATATATAATATAAAAGATACATGGATCCTTTCAGATATCTTATTGAGTATGATCCTAAATCATAAACTCAAAACATTTTCCCAAGAACATGTAAATTTTGGTCATGCAAAATACATTCATATCGACTAAAATCAACATACATATATAGTTAACTCATATAAGAAATTTCTCTTTTAGTTTGTTTTAGTTTTTTAGTATGACATGCACTTACATGCTGCATATAAGTTGAAATTCATGATCAGTTTAAAAAAAATCTTTAGGAAATTTAAGGTTGAATAATTTTTACAACATAACATTACATTTCTGATTACATGTGCACCCAAAGGCAAAAACTGTAATTGGCACTATAAGAAACTTCATTGCATATACGTATACACCACTGATAAACTAAATTATATCTGAATGACATAAAACATCCCTTCTTTTGGGAATACAAAATCAGCTTAGGGATCGTCTCAAAATTATCGTTCCATATCGTTTCTAAAAACCGTTTCGAACTAACAGTAAAACCGTTCCCGAACTGTTGAAAAGTGTTTCATTTATGTTTATATATATTGATATTTTCAGATGTCACACAGTGACTATGTACTTAAATCATAAACTTTAAACATTTGATATGTCTTCTTAATTTCAAATGTAATTCCCAAATTGCAAACACAAAAACCAAACAAAGATTTTGATCATTTAACAAATATATAACACCTATGCTCTAAACTTGGCTAAGTCACCACACACACATATTTATATATATAACTGAAAGGAAAATTTTGGGTTGTTACATGATTTGCTGTGTATTGAGTTTACAGGCAATTGGAATATATGTTTGAATTTGCTATTGTAATTAGGAAAGCCATTTGTAATAAAGGACATTGACAATAAACAAATCAAACATTAAAACATTACATTAAAACATCAGTAGACCCACACTTTTCATATTGGAGCTGAGGAGAATCTAAGCTGAGCTTAATTATCCACAGCTTAAAAAGAATAACAGCCAATACACGAAACAAACGAAGATGTATAGGATTTTATATCATGTATATCTTCTATTGTTATTTAGATGAACATTCATAGTTATAAATACATATGAATAAGGCATTCTTCATGTTCATCTTTTACTGACTAGAATAGTATATTTTATGTCAGTATTTTTATGCATCAAGAACGTGACGAACAGTTTCGTATATTTGCTTCCCGTGTCAGGGGTAAAGCTGAAACTTGTAACTACAAAACTACATGTAGTTGCAATAATGTTGTTGACTTTACCGATTCGATAATTAGAGACATTTTGATAGCCGGTATCGAGGACTCCGATATTAAACGTGAGATTCTTGGTGTGCAGGACATCCTTGACACCTCCATCAACAACATCATAGCACTCGTTCAAAGCGAATTAGAGATGTTGTATGCGTTCGTTTTCTTTGTTTATGCTTTCACTTATGTTGGTATCATTTTTAATGCTTTCAACATGAGGGGGGATATAGGATTTTATATCATGTATATCTTCTATTGTTATTTAGATGAACATTCATAGTTATAAATACATATGAATAAGGCATTCTTCAAGATGTTTTGTGTTTTCACTAAAAACAAACAAAAAAGTATAGGTACCTTTTTGACTCTTCTGTTAACAAAAAACGTTGAAATCTTCTTTAGAAAAGAATGATCACAGTTCAAAATAATTCGAAGTTTCTTCTATAGATTTTTTTCATCTTAAAATATGCATATGCTCTTAAAAATTTAATATTGACCAAAGAAACTTGTAAATCTAAAAGGGTTTCTTCGCTGGGTGAAATGCGTTGCACGGCGTTTTGGTTTCATGTAAAGGCACGCACGAGTTTTCAGAAAACCGCTAGGTTTGGACAGCAGAAAAAGAAAAACAAAGCCGGTTGTAATAGCTTTCTTGCTTTCGCAGAAATCTAAAAATTTAGTTTTTTGCTCATAGCTCTTGATCCATTCATCCAAATTTGATAATATACCAAAATCTAAGTTAAACTTTCCTCTAAATGATTAGGAAAATTGAACATTAAATTAAACTCAAAATATCGCTTCAAACATAAAAACTTCTTTCTGGCGGACCCGGTACTATATTATACTATGTTATTTAGAAAGTTCGTCTGCTAAAACTGCTTAGACATTTTTCATATTACTTCTGTGTTGTTTTCGTTAAGGTAACGACAAGGATTTTGAAGCACAGCTTAAAATCTGAAATTTTATTAACCATGCATTTTATTTTTGTATATGAAATGATTTCTACCAATGGATTTTTCGCTTTAATTTTTTTTCAGAAAAGTTTTTTTTTTTTTTTTTGGTTCTTACAAAATTTCTTTAACAAAATCTTATTTTGATTATAAGATACGTATCCATGGTTGCAGTTCACACATTTCTTTTTTTTGTAGCAATACTTTCTGATATTACTTGTTAAGCCTTATTTACACGTTTTAAAAAGTATATTAGCATTTAGTGCGAGTTATGCCTAAAAGTAATAAAGTTTTATACAGATTTTCAGCTGTAAGTACATCTATTTGGTTTGCATATTCCCAGTTAGTGTAGCCACCGCTACACTATGCCACAAGGTTACACTACTCATTAAATAATTCGTTGTCTTGTAAAACTTAAGTATTTACACTTAAATATGTGATTTTCGGCACACGCTGCATACAGATACTTTGATCACGATTTGTATTTGAAATATTGTGTATCTTTTTCCATACATAAAAGACTGGCTTTGTCGAAATATTTAAAGTATGCCACTTACCAGGCCCCAAATCAACCAAAAACATTTTTACAAAGATCCTTAAATTACAAAATGTTTGGGCGGAAAGTTTTCTTTTTTTAATGGATAGCTTGCTGTGTGTAAAAATTGGAAAGCTTGAGCGCGGGGGCATCTTTAGCTAAAGCTACATGCTAGTTATAAGAATATAGACATAGTTTTCTGAAAAAAAAACTCGAGATCAATCACTAGCCTAGGTCAGTTGTGTTTTTGTAAAATGTAGTTTCTATGCAATCAGCAGGGCATATGGAGTTCTGCCAGTCTACTTAATGGACCTTAAGAGAATGGTGATGATAAGAATATTTCAAACAAAATTTTCAGAAAACGCGCAATTGCAAAGTCTTCAGAGATGTTGGGCATAACAAATAATGAGCGTTTATTTATTTATTATTTTAACTATTTATTTATTCACGAATGCTTACCGAGGATAGCCTCTTCAAGGAGGTCCAAGGAGGTCTCAAGGAGGTCTCTAAGAGGTCCTAGAGCATTTAAAGCCCCCATTTCGGCTACGGAAGTTGTAATGACAGGAACTAGACAACCATTATTTCTACTCTTTTGGTGGATGCTAAGCAGCAGTCGGTCGGTGCTTATTTGCTTATTTGAACAATCTTGTAAATTTATTTACTTATTTTAAATTGCTGAAACAGATATCAGATGACAGAAAAGTGCGCATCGAAAACTCCCAACTTTCAAATGCCTCACCATTTCTTTATACGGCACTGGAAGGTGGATGATCAAACTAGGCTTGGACAGTAGAAGCAAACGACGATTTGAATAAATTTTTACGCTGAAACCCAACGAATACACTTCCACCCAGACGAAAATGATATTTACAACTGCACGCAAGCACTTAAAACCTGGTTCCAAATTTCAAACCACGAGCCGTTGTTATATTGGCTGGGTAAAAAGTAGATAAGCGGTTAATAAATGAATTACTCACCTGCTCAAAACGTTCATCATAGATCACGTCTTTCTTATGAGCAATGTAAAACGGTTCCCAAGGATCATGCCATTTAACTTCATAAGTCATAGGTGACTGCCGTGAACTAAAAATAATGAAAATATCTTCAAATGCTATTCTTATGTTCATGGAGTTAAGTTCATAATCGTACATTTTCTAAAACTAATGAATGAAAGTAACAGAACAAAATGGTAAAAAATGGTGCAATACGGTGCGGCACGATAAAGAGGTTCTACCAGTAAACGATAAAAATATGTTAAAAATAACATAACTAATTGTTCAAACTGGGTCAGTAAATATTTACGAGAAAGCTTAAGCAGAGTCTGTTATAAAAAAGGTCTCGCTGACACGAAAAAATAAAATTGGTTCAAATAGGTTTTTATTATGTTTTTCCGATTCTTCAGGTCTTATACCGGGTGAGTCAAAAAAAAGTACCGTTGTTTCACAAAACATATCTTTCGATTGACTAATTATGAAAGCTAGTGTTTTTTATTTCTGAATAGAGGAATCCTTTACCTACATTTTGGTGTATCATTTGTCAAATTTGGTTGAGTAGAAAAAAAGTTATGGGCAAAAAACTGGAGGTGATCCTTGTAAAAATCGCCGAAAAATGACGAAAAAATCTAAACAAAACTTCTCCAAACAAGATTTTCTGTTCTTATTGCAAACCGTATGGGATTGAAACTCATACACACTTCAATGTGCTAAAACTTTTTTTTTTATTCCCAATGCTTAAATTAAGTAAAAAGTTCAAACTTTTTTTCAAAATTTTATTAAAACTTTACTTGATGAAGTTTTTTATAAAGACTGTTTTGTAAAAAATGCTACAACTCACGTTACAACAAAGAATTTGGGTATGTATCCAGTTTCCAGTTTCGAGAAGTTTTGTTCAGCTTTTTTCGTCATTTTTCGGCGATTTTTACAAGGACCACCTCCAGTTTTTTGCCCATAACTTTTTTTCTACTCAACCAAATTTGATAAATGATACACCAAAATGTAGGTAAAGGATTCCTCTATTCAGAAATAAAAAACAATAGCTTTCATAATTAGTGAATCGAAAGATACGTTTTGTGAAACAACGGTACTTTTTTTTGACTCACCCGGTATTTTCAGAAAAACATAGCTTTTTGATGACTGTGTCTCGAAATTTTCAAAAATTGAGACTTTACTTAATGCTGGTAACAAATTTGTTTTGTCGGACGGAATTTTTTCTATTTAAGTTTATGGATCTTTAAATGATCACATAGATTTTGCTAAGGTATTGTTTTATGACAATTCAAAGCTTATAAAACAACTTAATTGGAAAAGTAAGGCATGGAACCTTCCCGCAAAGAATTATGGTTCAAAAAATCGTTTAGTCAGTGCTCCCTATTTTTTTTCCGTCCGACAATAAAGTCGAATCAAAAAAGTTCTTCATAGAAAAATAAAGGACAACTACCAAATGTTTATGTTGCTAAAGTATCGACGTATATAAGAAAGATTATCATTTTAACTTGAAATACCTAATGTTGGTTTGTAATTGTCTGGAATTGCGATTTATTTTGAATGATTCCGTCCGACAAAAATAGACGAAAACTTTCTTCACCTCCAACCACCTCCAGAACATCAAAAAAAGTTCTTATTTCTTTCTCCTAAACTCTTACCAACTTACTTAATTTAGAAGGTCTAACGATAATCCCTCTCCTGGAGAATTGCCCCCCTGGAAATTGTCCCCGGAGCATTGCCCGCTTCCGTCCGACAATTCCGTCCGACAAAACTTCCATTAGGGTTAATTTCGGCTCATATCGTTAGGTGTTGATCATGTACATGTTAAAAACTTTGTTTACATCGTTTAGTATATACTAAGTTATTATTTAAGGCATATCTCGTATGGAACTTCATGTTATTTTCGATAGAATACCTAAAAAACCTTTAGTTTTGTCCAATCTCAATTTCTATCGATTCCGTCCGACAATTTACTTTTCCTTGTGATATTATATTATTATTAAAGAAAAAACTTTTTCGATCTCATTCTTAATTGTTTTGGAAGAAGTTGGGTCCATACCAGCTAATCAACACTTAAAAATAGCACAATTGTTCCCCTAAAGTTTTTTGTGAGCGGTTAAAGTATCGATTTTCCGTCCGACAATTAACTGAATAAAAAAACAGACCCAGCACGATAGTAAAAGGATAGCAGCAAGTTTCAGCTCAATAGTAAAAGGGTAACAGCAAGTTTCAACTCAATAGTAAAAGGGTAGCAGCAAGTTTCAGCTCAATAGTAAAAGGGTAGCAGCAAGTTTCAACTCAATAGTAAAAGGGTAGCAGCAAGTTTCAACTCAATAGCAAAAGGGTAGCAGCAAGTTTCAACTCAATAGCAAAAGGGTAGCAGCAAGTTTCAGCTCAATAGTAAAAGGGTAGCAGCAAGTTTCAGCTCAATAGTAAAAGGGTAGCAGCAAGTTTCAGCTCAATAGTAAAAGGGTAGCAGCAAGTTTCAACTCAATAGTAAAAGGGTAGCAGCAAGTTTCAACTCAATAGTAAAAGGGTAACAGCAAGTTTCAGCTCAATAGCAAAAGGGTAACAGCAATTTTCAGCTCAATAGTAAAAGTTTCAGCATAATAATACGAGCGTAGCAGCGAACTTCAGTAAAATAGTAAAAGGGTAGCAGTGAATAAGCAATGAAATCATGAGATAGTGTTGGAGGGTGAAGTTACATAACTTAATACCACAAAAATGATGAAGACCTTAACACTGAATGAATAGTCATCCTAATGAATGAATCCATTAACCTTTTCCATTTCTCATAGTCTGTATACTTTTGACATTTCCGGCACGCTTTCTCATAAAATGGACGAATTTTCCCCAAACTCCATAAATCCAGCAATTCTTCTTTACCTTCTGGAATATTGACATTCTTTCTTATTTCAAACACTGGAATTACTACGACTAAAATAAATAGAAAATAAAAAATAAACTATCAAGGGCAAAATCGTCAAACAGTCATGACGACAAATAATATTTTCATTGAAATTGTATAGATTATGGTTCTTCAACAAAGGTGTCCACTGAGCATTGTCAATAAAAGGATATAGCGCATATTATTATATTATATACAAGCATTAGCAGGGTTGCCAGTAAGATTTTATCACCTAAATCCAGGTTTTCCAGGTCAATTTTTGCCCTTTTTCCAGGTTTTTAGGCATCCTTTCCAGGTCATATTGATACATTTTAAAACTTGATGATAATATAAACGGTAGATCCTTGAATTAATTTTTTATTTATATATTAGATCTTTGCCTATATACTATAAATATATAAATATAAACCAATAGGATTAAAAACTACATCAATTGCAATAAAAAGTGTAACTAATTGAAAAACAACAGCGGAAACAAACATGAAAAAAGGCAAACTGTGTTTAAATATATGTAATTGAAACTTTTCGGAAGTGCCTGTCCAATGATTGCGAATATCTTTACAAAGCCTTGGTCAATAAAGAGTTAACAAAACACAAGAAATGTGAATAAAAATTGATTACAGTGTACATGCAGTTGTGAAAAGACTTGATTTTCACTAGAAATAAAATCAATAAATTCCCTCTGTGACATCATGTCTTTTAAAACGAAAGCTGTAATGGCGATTTAACTAAGTTGTTTTTTCAACATTTTTTTACATTTGCAATACTTTTTATGCATAAAAAGGTGTTCATCTAGGATAAATGAAGTATTTCATGCTCCAAATCAGAAAAGAAATTTTAAGGCTTAATTTCCTTTTAAAGATATCGAAAATAACATTATTATATCCACTTTTAATTTTGGAGAACTTATTTTTGTGATGAGGTGTAAAGTTACAACATGTGGTAGTTTTTGAATAGTGGTAATAATGATGGTAAATATGTAACAAAGGCATCTTACCAGAAGACGATTTTTCCAATATGGAAGATTTAAAAACATGGAATTCCATTTGTTTGCTAGGTAGCATATCAATATCAATGACGAAAACAAGATCGGAAGCATATTTCAATGCAACATTTCGTAAAAGATTTACAGGGTATGGTATCTGGGAAAAAATAGAAAAAACAATTGGAAACTGATTAGCACAATAAAAGAAACATTCAAACTCAGATGATCACTCCTGTAGTAGAAATCCCCTTTTCATCTTTGAAATTAGTGACTGAAATCGAAATAAGGACTTACATTTTTTGAAGCATAATTCCCTTTACTTGATTTGCTCTCTATGGCTGAACAAGATACATTTGGATTCCAGCTATCAAGTGAAAGCAACTTTTCGTCAGGTGGGTGTGAAAGTGGCAGAACTGCATGTATTGTTACTAGATGTGCAATTTTGGGGTAGCATTGCACCAGAGTCTTGAGAATTTTAAAGAAAGAATGGACTTCTCTTCCAGGGACAAATACAGCTAAAAATACAGATGTTTTTTTTTTGAAGAAATTAAATTTTTAAGGGGTTAAACTTGAGTTTGCACAGAAAAATGAAATTAAGTAAATATCTTTACACTAGGAAATACTCTCACATGTACGCAGAGCTGAGAAAAATGCTTTGTGACAAACAGAAACAATGGATAAAAGGAACTCAAAAACTAACTACTTTTTTGTTTAGTAATTATAATAATAGTGTCTTCGTTAATTTTGCAGGAAAAATTTAGGTGAGTAATTTGTTGATTCTGCAATGAATCATCAATGATACACAAGATGAGTCCATGTACCTACAGATATGTCACTATTCCAATTGTCAACAAGACTGATAAGATAATGCAGGTGATGAGTTGATGTCTGTGTTACGATACAAATACTCCTATCACCAGACAGCTTCGAAGGTCGCCACACATTGTACCATATTTTATATCGCATATCATGACTTTCCGCAAGGTCATCAAACAACACAGGACTATGGAATGACCCTAATACCTACACAAAAGATAAGCATTCATTCAGAAGCTTTTCAAATACTTTAAATAATGCCTTTGAAAAAACTGCAATTTATTCAGTATAATAATCAAAAATCAAATAGATATAGTATCAATTAAATCACACAAACTCATATATTTTTTTCAATACATTTTCAAGACTTATAAGATACTATATTAATTGGTCAGCACCGTAAGGTAGCTGATCTTTCATTTAACTGTGTCTGTCACTCCATCAATGTGCAATGTTGCAGCTCTTCACACCCAATTTAATGGCTGTCCTTGCTAACTTTCAATTTTGCAATTCAAACTCAATAAAGTTTAAAGGACAATGTTTATTTTTGAAAGATTAATATCGCCAGTTTGTAATCAATTTGTAGGTATATCATAAAGCAAAAAGGGTTCACTTCACTCAAATGAATAAATTATCATTAAAAAAACTAGTAGTGTATCCTGAGAGTGACTTATATCATTCATAGTATTCATAGATGCTTAAACTTTATGTCAACTAGGACCAAGAGGTATAAGTCAATATAATAAAATTGTCAAAAACATCAAATTGTCAAAAACAGGCTTTTATTCATTACATTGAACCCCTGAGAATAACAATATAAGTAGATCACAAAACAAGTTCTCAATCAAAATAAGTATTAGTCAACTGGGATTAGTATCATATGTGGGAAAGAAAGATCCGAGAGAGCCATCTATCCTTATCTTCTTTCACCCTCATAGTGCAAACAGAAACTGCTCTATAACCCACCATTCGCACACCAGTTCTGCATTGGATGGAAAATTAAGCTGATTCAGAGGTGGAATTTTAGGATTGAGAACACAAGAGTAAAACCAAGAATATCATGATTGTCACCATTACGCTCAATCTTAGAATAGGAGACAAGGTTCTCACACCACAACACTCATCCACAACCCAAATGCCATTCAATCCGCAACCTGACAGTCATTCGAAAAAAGTAAGGCTACCAATGACAGTGGTGACATATGAGCACCAGCAGCAGCCAGGAGGAGAGGACGACGGAGACAATAGTGGCGCCAAATTAAGCCATGACGACAGAAGCTGCAAGCAAACCGAACCATATGCAGAATCCAATTCCGAAGACCGGTCAGAGAGAGAATTTAGTGAAAACATCACTAAATTCTCTCCCTGACCCGTCTTCGGAACGTCACATGAGAAAAACACCGAAGATTTATGTTTATGAGTGAGGAACTGTTGATACTTTAAGATGAGGAAAGAAGGAGATACTGTGACTGTTTTTTGTTGATTGAGCAAGATTAGCTTACTTGGATTATGTTATAAAACTGAACCATCATGCTTTTGTATGTGTTTGTTGAGGGAATATGATATCAGTGGATAAACGTATATATAGTGAATTTTAATATCTGGTTAACCCTATGTGGGGTTTAAAATTAGTGGAGGATCCCGAGCAAGGTTGGAACATTTTAGAGAGTGAATGTTTTAATTAAATTTTTATGGTGAATTTCTTCATAGGGTGTGTAAAACCAGGTTTTTTATACCATATTGACATCAGATTCCTTTGATCACAAGGGACCCATTGTATTCCATCCCTATAATACATATCTATTATTGGTGTTTTGGAGTCATTATTTTGGAAAACAATTTTTGCATGGGATACTTACAGCTGAAAAACACTATCATTTTAAAACTGACATTTCTTAAACGACCATAAACTGATTATTATTATTATTATTATTATTATTATTAGGAGACCTTTCTTATGTTTAAAGAACGTTAATATGAAAGCGACACATAGTATATTCTACAATTGGAAAGTTAATGATTATTTGTTGCGCTTGTAACGAAAGCACGATTGAATTTATTACCAAACGAAGTTTACAACACATATCTGGAATCGTGAAAACAATCCATATTGTCCGTTCGGGTGCAAACCGTACTGAAAGTACAGCCCATTTGCTAAAACGGATGCCAACGAACGTTTGGAAACTTTTATAGTCGTAGACATAATCATATTGTAGATAAAATTGCAAATTTGTTTAAATTTGGTAGTAGGACATGGACGTGTAGTTACGGAAAGAAACTGTGAGAACCTGTTCCCTTGTTTGAGAGACGAGTTATTATCACTAACTCATCGTTGTCCTGATATATGTGACAATTTAAGGGAAAAGGATAACAATCGCTTTTGCGATTATAATCCCAAAATCGATTTTGAGATTTTTAAATCTCAAAATCGATTTGTATAAATCGATTTTTTACAATTCATAATCCCAAAATCGATTCTTGTGGATCTCAAAATCGATTCTGATGAATCTCAAAATTGATTCTTGTGAATCTCAAAATCAATTCTTTTGAATCTCAAAATCGATTTTTTTGAATCCCATAATCAATTACTATGGCATAGGCATAGGTAGACTGTTATGTTTGTTTATATATTTCGGATACATATACGCCGTGTTTTGAAGTTCGAAAATAATCGGTGATAACTTTGTCGGGGAAAAGTGACGAAAAGTTTTCCTCGGGGAAACTTCCCCCGACTGGGATACATTTATTTAATTATTAGCCAAATAGAAATAAAAAAATTGTTATTCCAAACAGTGCTCGTCGAAAGCAGCTGTAGCTGTCGAAACGCAGTCATAATAAACTCTCTTGTTCATGACATGATAAACACTAATTTATTCAAATATAGTGACTTTTATTTATTCAAGAAAATCAATTTTGAGATTCAAAAAAATCGATTTTGAGATTCTAGAATCGATTTTGAGATTCCAAAGAATCGATTTTGAGATTCTTTGAAATCTTAAACATTCGATTGGAAATTCCATAATCGATTTCCTAGAATTGATTATTTAATCTCAAAATCGATTTTTGAAGAATCTCAAAAGCGATTGTTATCCTTTTCCCTTAAATCGTCACATATGTATTATCGATGAAATAACAAAATGGTGCGTATTATACGAAGTTACGGTATCTTACGATTTGTATGTGGATATGGCAATTGAGGCGAAAGCTTTATAATATCGCCGCTGGTCGATTGTTTGAAGCGAAATGGTTACGATACAGAACTGTACGTGCTTTGTTTTGGTTCGTTGGGTTCGGTAAGACGTGATGTGTGGTGAAGTGTTCGAAAAGTGGTGAATGATAAAAAAACATAAAAGAGTTGAAAGAGTGCTCAATTCAAATATTAACACAGAAAATTATTTTCTTTTTCAGGGTTATCTTCCTCTCCGTCGTAAAGTGCTATTTCCACGACCACTTTTGATCGAAATGTTTCGAGCGAAAATTTTAGAGGAGAACAATTTCTGCCAGAAATATTTCGATCATAGAATTCCACATAAAAAAGTTAAACTTAATTAGCTGGTTTTCATATTCAATAGGAGATTAAAATACAGAAGTTATTTCGAAGGCAACCACAAGCAGAAACCGTCTGCTATAATTCTTTTTTCTGAATTGTTCGACGGAATTGCTATTCAATAGTTTAATTTAATACACAAAGTGTCAACACATTTTTCACCATTTTGATTGGACGAATATTTTCTCGCAAAGCGATTTCGATAGGGAGTTGAAATTATTTTAACTCACATTCGCACAGTAGAGGAAAGAAATTTTTCGCTCGAAAACCAGAAAACATTTAATGCGCATGCTCAATTTTTTTCTCCGTCGAAATATTTCGATCAAAAAAGGTCGTGGAAATAGCGCTTAAGGACTCCAAAACTCACATGCGTGGCCTTGGTGTATACCTTCAAGCAGTGCCGAATCCAGAAGTTTTTTGGGCATAACGTTTTCTTATATATAATGAATGCATAGTTTAGTGTCAAACAGGTGAAATTTACGAATTTCATCAAGCAAAGATAATCAATGTGCTCCACTCTCTATTTTTATTTTTAGAGAGATATTAATTCCCTTGAGAGCTTTTATCTCTTTATTTGTCGTTGAATAACTTTAACAGTACACTTTAAATAACTTTAAATTAGCAAACAAACCCTTAAAAGCCCTTTAAATTAAACTTTTTTGGGCACATTTTTTGGGCGCCCATAACGGTTCAACGTTGTCAAAAACCCTCTGGATTTGCCACTGCTTCAAGACAATTTACCTATTGCTTGTGTTAGTGATCTGGAGGATCCTGATTTGTCATATTATGTGCTTTCGTCTTTCGTTGCTCCATTCAACAACCTATCTGTTCTTTCTTTATCGATCTCCATCATCCCAAGACTGTTCTGTTATAGATTCTATATCTGAGAGTATTGAAAAGACCCTATCAATTCATCACAGTGCCAACATATTTGTTTTTGGTGACTTCAATGTTCATCATGAAAAAAGGCTCAAATTCTCAAATGGAATCTCTCACTCAGGAATTCATACTCTTAATTTTGCCTCAATCTCGATCTCTTCACCAAATCATTGACTTCCCTACTCGCTTTCCTGATTGTGATGATCAATCTCCATCTCTACTTGATCTCTTTTTAACATCAAATCCTGATATCTGTAAAGCATCAAGTGAAGCTCCTCTTGGCAACTCTGACCACGGCGTAGTTTCTGTCTTAACATCTCTTAATTGCAAAGCTGCGTCACATCTTGGCTTACATCTGGTATTGAAGCATTTATCCCCAGTAGAAAATTTCGTGTTAAACCTCACTCCTCTCCCTGGTTCTCACCTGCTTGTGCTGCAGCAATTGCTCACAGAAATCTTTACTTTCATCAATATCAACGTGAGAAGTCTTCTCATAATAAGGTTCTTTTCAACCAAGCACGAAATCACTGCAAATCTGTCATTAATAATGCAAAGTCTACATATCAACAAGAAACTCGTAATCGTATCTCTTCACAAAAAATTGGCTCTCGAGATTTTTGGCGCATCATTAAAAGTGTCACCAACAATAAAAGGTCATCCATTCCTCCCATTTTCAATGGTCCAGAGGTTTTATCATCATCTAAGGATAAAGCTGAACTCTTCTCTAATATTTTCAGTACTAACTCTACTCTTGATGACTCTGACCATGCTGTTCCGGAATTTCCCTTGAGGACTAATAAAGTACTGGATAGCTGCTTTATCACACCAGCTAAAATATCTTCCATCATTTCAAATCTTGATGCTTCTAAGGCTACTGGCCCTGATGGAATTCCTGTCATCCTATTTCAAAAGTGTGCACCTGAATTATCTCCTGTACTTTCTCGTCTATATAACAAGTGCATAGCTGAATCTTGCTTTCCTTCATCTTGGAAGTTTGCCTCTGTAATTCCAGTCTTTAAAAATTATGGTGATCGATCTAATCCACGAAATTACAGACCCATTAGTCTCCTACCAGTTATGAGTAAAATTTTTGAGGCCTTTATCAATAATGCTCTTGTTAATCACCTTGAATCTAATAACCTCTTCTCAGATTCTCAATATGGCTTTCGCTCCCAACGCTCAACTGCTGACCTCCTTACAGTGATAACTGATAGAATTACACTGCATTAGATAAATCTGGGGAGGCAAGAGCTGTTGCTCTTGACATATCCAAGGCATTTGATAAAGTATGGCATACTGGTCTTTTGAAAAAGCTTGCTGCATATGGAGTTAAGGGTCTCTTTATGAGATGATTCGTTCCTTCCTTGGTAATCGTAGGCTTAAGGTTGTTTTAGACGGGCAATCATCATCGACACATTCCATCAATGCAGGTGTTCCCCAAGGTTCTGTCCTTGGGCCAACCCTTTTTCTTCTTTTCATCAATGATCTGCCTGATGACATTATTTCCAAGCTTGCCATCTATGCTGATGATTCAACCATCTATTCCTGTACTCCAAAATCAGATTTGTTCAGCCAGGTAGAAATGGCAGGCGAAATTGAGTTTGATCTGCAATCTATAGTTGAGTGGGGAGAGAAATGGCTGGTCACATTCAATTCCACAAAAACGAAACTTCTATCTGTAAATCATACTAAAGATCCCTTTTTACCGTCAATTTCCATGAATGGCACCCAGTTGGAAGAAAACAACTCCTTTCGTCTCCTCGGCATCACTTTTTCATAGGACTTCTCCTGGCGCTCATACATTGAGGCAATCGCTAAGTCAGCCTCGATGAAGGTGGGCTCCCTTCTTCGTGCAAGCCCTGATGCCATTCTTTACCTCTATAAATCTACTATTCGACCTTGTATTGAGTATTGTTGCCATATTTGGGGTGGTGCACCCTCAGACTCTCTTAATCTTTTAGATCGTATTCAGAAACGTATTTGTAATGCTATTGGTGATAAATTTGCAAGTAAACTTGACACACTCTCCCATTGCAAATCTGTGGCGTCTCTTTGCCTCTTTTATAAATACTTTTACGGAAAATGTTCAACTGAGCTCTCTTTTCTCATCACTGCATTAAAAATTTTCAAGCGAAACACAAGATATTCATCTAATTGCCATGATCACACTGTCAACATCCCAAAGTCATCTAAAACTTTTTACCAACAAAGTTTCATTCCTCGCTCCTCCACTCTCTGGAATTCTTTACCACAGTCTGTTTTTCCTTCTCATTATAATCTTTAACACTTTAAATGCAATGTTCATCGTCACCTTTCTTCCTAATTGTTTATTAATTTTTTTAAAAAAAACAATTTTTGGTTGGGTTTAGAAAAATCAGGTGTATAGATAGTTTCTGATTTTTTTAAATATATGTTATGAGTTGATATTAGTTATCTTTGTTGTACAATTTTAATAAAAGTAATCATCACTTCAACAAAGGTAGAAAAAGTAAATTGGACACTTAAGTTTTGTTCAATGTGTAGTTTAAGGGATCCTGTGATGAAAAAATGATTTTTTGGGACATGATAGAGCTCAAAAATGTTGATTAACAAGTCTTTTTACAGTTTTTGAAAATATTCCTCTCCTTTTGCTGATATTTCAATTTAAAAATATCAAATTATGCAATGCATAATTATGATGTAATAGGAGAGTGTGCTGTTAATGTGTGTAACTTTTGAACTACTAAATATTCTTAGTTCATAATTCATCATATCGATTCACTAAGAATTCTTCTTGATCCATTTACTAAAGTACAAAGATGTAATATTCATTAAAAGCAATGAGAAATTTTAACTACTCACTTATTACATCATAATTACGAGTTGCATAAATGAAATCTAAGATCTTGAAATTGAGATATCTCGAAAAAAACAAAGAATTAAAAAAATGTAAAAGACTTGTTAATCAACTTTTAGAGCTCTATCATGTCCCAAATAATCATTTTTCATCACAGACCCCTTTAAATAAAAAAGCATTATTAAGTTATGTCCGCAACATGCATAGCCTGCTTTTTTATTTTGAGAAAGGATGTATCAAATAAATAAACCTTGGGGTTTTTTTAAAGATCTGGTCAATACCTTTAACTTAAAGGGAAAAAAATTAGAGATCCAAGACGATTTCTTTTCACAAATCAAATTTTCGATCGAAAAAATTAGAACAAAGTTAAAATTTTCATAACTAGAAACTCTAAAGACGCTAAATTGTTTTTTTTTCTGAAAGAATAACATGGTGTGGCTTGCTTTAAACAAATAAATTGATTGGGGAACATTTTTTATGAGCCTAATGTGTACCACTAGAATACCAATATTTTTTCTTAATTTTCTCAATTTCTTATGTTCTGATAGCATTTCGAGGGACACATGGTTACAATTAAGCTGTGATATTTATGGTTTCAAAAATTTTAAGATAATATACTTAAAGATTATGCGGAAGATTCCTTTATAATTAAAAGTTTATTTTTTGTCATTTTTGACATCAATTTTGGCTAGCAATAGCATACTCACGCTCTTATCAGGAATTGCTTTTTGGTATTTGATTGGGCATTTGACAGACTTTTCGATCTCATCTTCAACAAGATGTAATTCGGCATTTGAGACGTTCTTTGTAGCTGAAGTCACTATTTTTGTTATCTGTATTATTGTCATCTTTCGAAGCAAGTTCCTTTTTTTGAAATATTCCAAGAATTTTCCTTTATTCATTTTCTCTTCAAAGCACCAAATACCATACTTTTCTTCTTTTGTTTTGAGTTGAAAACACAAAAATTTCGTCATTCCGTTTGACATTCGAAACATTTATATAAGGTATGAAGTACACTGTGAAACCATCGTGAAACCAAGTGACACCAGAAAAATGTAAAGACTTCTCACAAAATTATCAATTAAAAGGGTCCACTGTGGGAATACAAATACTAAGTTAATGGTTGTAAGTTGTACGAAAAAAGAGGATTGCACACAAATTCAATTTTCAAATCATAAGGTCACAGAATTTGAACTTCAAATTCGAATCTCAAATTCATAATAAACTGCGTGAAAACTAGGCCTTATTAACAAACATCCGAAAAATGAAAAGTTTGGAATCATCAAATTCCAAATTCATCTCAATTTGATGTAGTATCAAAATGGGGTATAAAGTTCAAGCTAAAATTGCATCACACGGATATCATGTTTATAAAAATGTTAACTGGGATGGCGTCAAAGCAAATGATAAAGTGGCCATTGAAATTGAAACAAATCGGGATTCATTAAAAATAGATCCTATGCCTGTGCAGTAAAGGCAATGGTTAGCAATCCTGAAAAATTGGGAACAGTAGGTCACATTCCACGGGAAATTTCAAGGCACGTGTACCATTTTCTGAAAGAAGAGTTGACGGGCATGTCCTTTCTACGCAATACAAAACCCCGCCTATCCCAGCAGGTGGCTAAGAGATACCTTTATTGCTGAATTTTAAAAGTCTGAGATATGTAACACACCAAAAGATGAAAGATTTTCTCACAAAACTCTACTCGTGGGACTTTGAAGGTAGCAAAGGTACAGAGGATGAGGATGATGAAGAAAAGGATGACGAGATAAACTTTGTTATTGAAGAGGAAAATGGCGAGGAAGAAAGCAGTGAGGTTATTAAACCGAAAAAGAAGAGGAGACTACCAATCATAGATAACGAAGATGAAGAAGATGGAAACGATCTTAGCGATGAGGAAAATCAGCAAGAGAGTGACAATGAAGTGATGAGACCAAAAATCAAGCAAAAACCACCGAAAATTGTAGATTATTCATCAGATGAAATAGATATAGTCATTGAAAGGTGAAATAAAGTTATTTCTATCAGACGCTGCATTGTTATTATTTTTCAAGTATTTCTTGTGGATTTTCAAGAGGAAGGGTGAGATGGGTCGAAAATAAGTAAAATCGAGTGAATCTGAGTGCAATTAGCATTTGCTTTGAAATTTTTAAAATGGACAAAATTTTTCGTCGGACTTAAGTGACAAAATTTTGTCGAGGTGACGAAAATTTTGTCCGACATTGTTTTGTCCCATAAGGTATCATTTATAATAAATTGTCATTTTCATTTAAAAAAAGTGCTTCTATTGAATTATGCCAGTTTAATTGTTTTTCTCACTTTGGCAGCTTTGAAGAGAAAATTAAGTTATAGTTTCACATAGTAAAGTGTAGTAAATAAGGAATTCAAATTCCTAAAGTAAATTTAGCATCTACCGAGAAATGTTTGTGGAATGTTGTAAATCTGCACAATTAGCTCCCCCTGTAGATAGAAATCGAATTGCTGCACTCAGTTAATTTTCACCTGGAATTGAGTCATACATTACTGTGCACTCTTTTTCGATGGATGGACTAATTAAGCATTTTTTTGTCATTCTTAGCAACTTTGAATATTCAAAATGGCCTTCTGATTGAAATTCCTACACAAGGGTGTTATAGATTCCTGAGCAGATTCACTTTTGAAACCAAGGTTTTATTCAATGCCTTCATTTTTGCTCTTTATTTCTCCTCTTCCATCGCTTGGACATAACATCAAAAACTGTGATTGCTGCGTATTCTTCATTGGAGTCCATGATTGAAATACCATTAAACTGTTGTAATCATAAATGATTATGTAAACAAGTGTTCTTATCGTTTTTTAAAAGATTAAAAAATTATCATTTGTCATTTATCTGATATAGTGTACTTCAGCCTCTAGTGTAGACAAGAACTGCCCAAGCAAGGGAAATGAAATTTTAGAATAGGAACTATTTTTACTAAATTAATCTGAAGTGAAATCCACCATTTTGTAACAGTCTCGTATGGAATACATGTTTCTAGACAATTTGATATCGTAGAAGTCAATTCTGGCATCAGTTTTGCCAAAGAACGCTTTGTTTGAGATAAGCAAAAATTAATACAGACATGAAACCTATGAGCCTATCAATGGCAATAAATTTCTTTCTTTTTTACCTTAAGGGGATTTTTTTGCATGGAATAATTTTTGCGAGCCAGGCTTGAGAGCGTTTTGCGTGGATTAATTTTTCCAAGTCAGAGCTTCTCATAGAAAATGTTTGGATTTATTTTTGCGAACGTGCACAAAGTGCAATGCGTGTATTTCATAATATAGCTTAGAAGTAGCAGCGAAAATCACCATTTCCATGCCTGCCACATTGCGAAACCAATGGGTGCTTGATAAGTACAAGGAAAGAGTTAATACGAAAGGTACACAGAGCTAAAAATGAGAAAATAAATAATCATAAAATTTTGCGTGGATTTACTTATGTGAATTTGGCCAAAATTCGCAAAATTCGCAAAAATTAATCCACGCAAAAAAAATCCCCTCAAGGTATTATTATTATTGCTATTATTATTATTATTATTGTTACTAGCATCCTGGGTAAAAATTTTTACCATGTCTAACTACACAAAAGTTGTGTCAAACTCCCCTCTGTACAGTTAACATCTTTTATTCTTATGTTTATGTTTACAAACCTACTTAATATTAATATATATGACTGGCCTTGGAGTTTTCAACTAGTCTCAGTTTCTATTCTAACATGGCGCTGCGATCTAAAGAACAGTGGGAAACCATCCTCACCACCGCTGGAATCCCCTCTGCAGAAGCTTCCACATACGCAACAAAATTCCTTACAAATGGCCTAAATGACACCAACTTCCAAGATATTACCAAAGAAGACTTAGTGGATTTAGAAATCACCATACTAGGAGATACAAAAACTATCCAATGTTTATCAAAAAGAGAAGCACCTGCATCGACTCCAGTTCCGCAACCAACTCCCTTCATGAAAGCTCCAGCTGCTAAACTTCCACAGCTCTTTGCAGACATGACACACCCACAGTTTCGGAAATTCCAAACAGATTGGAATGTATTCAAACGCATAACCCACATTCCTGAAAATAAGATACATGCTCAACTGTACAATAGCTGTGAAGAATCAGTCCAAAACAGCCTGGTCAATACAGTACAATTTTTTCACACTTTCGGAGGCTGATCTCCTCAAAACATTGGAGCAAATTGTCACCAAACAATCCAACCCAGCAGTTCATCGTCTCAATTTTAGCTCTGAATCTGTTCGAGAGTTTCTTATCAGACTAAAATCACACTTGTCAAGGTTGTGGTAGCACAGCACATGGAAAAAAAGGCGCAAATGACCGTCCAAAATCCTGTCCAGCCTGGGGCAAAACATGTCAATTCTGTAGCAAACCGAATCACTTTGCACGTTAGAATCGGCAGAAGCCTTAGTTGATGACAAATTACCTGCTACACACAAAAATGTAACCATCACTCTGCCTTCCAATGACAATCCACTCATTGCTCACATCAACTATCATAAGGCAAATGGCACTTATGCAACAAAAAACATAACTGAGATCCCAGCCCTCCTTTCATCAGCACTGGAACGACACCAACACCTTGCTCCAATCCAAAAATGTGTTTCCTGACAGTGGTGCAAGTATCTGTCTAGCTGGACCCCAGCATTTACAACAACTGCACCTATCAGAAACTGATCTAATACCATGCCATAAACAAGTCAAGGCAGTCAGAGGTTCTATCTTAACCTGTCAAGGCTGGATCCCAATAACATTCAGAATCGAAAACCTTAACAAAACAACCTGTATACATATGTGATAAGGTAGACCGAATTTACTTGAGCACAGTATTGCTAAAAACATACTTCCAACTTCCTTTCTGTACCCAATGCAGAAACTATCAAAAGTTGCCTCAGTGGACTTACTGACAAAACCAGAAACCCTGCCTTATCCACCTACAGAAAGCAATGTCCCAAAGTTAGAGCAATACTTGCAAGAAGCCTTCAAACACACAACATTCAACAAAGCAATTCCGTTCCCAACTATGTCAGCAACACCAGCCCACATCCATCTTAAACCAGATGCACAGCCATATGTATGTCACACACCAAATCCCATACCATTTCACTGGAATGACGAGATCAAACCAGCCTCAATGCAGATGTTGAAAGAGGCATAATCACCCCTGTACCCATAGGAACTGCAGTGACATGGTGCAGCCCTATGGTAGTCACTGCCAAAAAGAATGGATAACCAAGACAAACTGTGGACCTCCAGCATCTAAAGAAACAATGCTTGAGAGAGAACCACCACTGCCAGTCTCCATTTCAACTGGCCTGCCAAATACCACCTCACACAAAAAAGACCATGCTTGATGCCCTTGATGGATACCATGTCATTGTCCTCAATGAAGATCAAGTCAACACCTTACTACCTTCATAACCCAGTGGGACGATACACCAGGCCGCACGCGCACGCCTCCACACACGCCAAGATTAATTTAGGCGTGTGGCAATCGCACGCCTGGCTTGTAATGACAAGTGTAATAACAAATGTTTATTTAAAAGTCAACAAAAATCTGTCCCAAAATGTTGAAAGTTTTGGTTCGGAAATCGTTCATGTGTTACGATTAAATTTTACGATAACGGAACGAAACTTTGCTGCCATTTCAGTAGTGAGGTCTCCAATCGCTTTGGAATACGGTAGTGGTTTTGAATTAAAAATCAGTGCTCGCAAATTTTCTTCGCTTGGTAGTAGAATACAAGTCTACTCAATGAAATCCGCTGAGGAATGAAAAAGGAGCTTCATGCACGTGATTTTATTACGTATTATGTAGTTTTCTCTTTCTTTTTAACGTTCTTTTAAGTTACAAAAGTATGCGCAAGGTTGCAGTTTCGAAAAAATAATCTTTTATTTAAAAAAATAGGCAGCCAGGTGGTGACGAGTTAATGGAACGGAAACGTCTTTAATTTAATTAAAAAACAATTTGAACTTCAAACCAAAACGATGGAGAGTAATTTTTTAAGTTTTTTTTCAGGTTTTATTTTTCTTCTTTCTAAATTTTTGAATAAATTTTATTTACCGTCAAAGTAATCTTTATAATATATAGCTAACATTTTACGTTCCGAATCTTTGAAAACAATGTTTTGTTTTATTAATTCATTCTTTGTGAAAATCTCATTATTTTTACATATATGACACATTTCAAATTTGACTGATTATCATACTGATTGAAGATCGTTGATCTTAACTGGAAAAAATTGATCGCACGTCTGTCAAAAATTTACACGAGTGCACGCCATAACTGATATCGTCAATTAAGGCGTGCGATGACCACACGTCTGCTAATTTTCTTACGACCAGGCCTGTACACGTATTTACGTCTAGAGATATATCAATATCACCTTCATGTATATATTTTTGTATCGTTTTAGTCAAACATTAACTTTACTTAAATAGAAAAACCTTTGGGCATGATTTATGTTTGACTTAATACTCAATAAAAGTGTATTAAAGAGTATTCTACCTCCACTTTCCTGCAGGACTGGGGAGTTCGCCAACGATTCTCTTCGGTGGCATTTGCACACTCCAACTGTAGAGCAGAGATTGGTGTGAAGACAGCAAAACGACTGATCACTGAAAACACCGGCCCTAATGGTAATTTGGACACAGACAAGCTGCAGAGGGCTATGCTACAATACCGCAACTGTCCAGATCCGACGACTGGCCTATCACCCGCAATGTGCGTCTTTGGGAGACCCGTCAAGCCGCTACAAACCCCACCCCACATGGGAAGACACACTGAACAAACGTGAAGAAGCTTTACGCCACATGCTTGCATCTGAACGATGGTCTGAACACACCAAGCAACTCCCGCCATTCAAAGTAGGTGATCACGTCCGAGTCCAAAATCAACGAGGGCCACATCCACTCAAATGGGACAAGACTGGAAGAATCGTTGAAGTCCACCAATTTGACAAGTACACTGTACGGATGGATGGATCCGGCCTACCAACCAATCGCAATCGCCGATTCCTGCAGAAGTTTATTCCGGCTGTCCAAACAGACGTCCCCAGACAATCGATTCGAGACTTCAAGTACATACAGCCAAGGAGAACAGATGACCCAAAAGAGACACCCCCATCTACGTCAAAATCTAATACAACCGCGCCTGACATCAACACTCCCGACGTCACCACACCTGATGTCAACACGCCTTCGGTGGATGTCAAAACCCCCAACGCTCCCAAATGTGCTCCACCTCGAGATCCTGACAACACTCCAGATGTGCACCCCACCAGGGGCTCAACTCCGTCCTATTCGACCCAGAAGTTACCCCTGGCCCTACGTCGTCTATTGGATCATAACAAGAAAGGACTGAAAGAATGATCCAATCCTTGCACCCATCCGGTTTTGTTTATATTTTTTGGTCGGATCATAACAGAACAGACTGATAAGACAATCCAACCATGATTTTTTTTCCTTTACGTTGTTGACCATGTTAAACCCAGGGTGGAGATAGAGATATATCAATATCACCTTCATGTATATATTTACTTTGTATCGTTTTAGTCAAACATTAACTTACTTAAATAGAAAAACCTTTGGTTATGATTTAATGACTACCACAGGGACTTACAGCAGCTGGGGATGCATACACTGGCCGCTCTGATGAGATTATTAAATCAGTACCGCGCAAGGTGAAAATCGTAGATGACACCTTACTCTATGACACTTCAATTGAGGACTCCTTTTACCACACATGGGATTATTTAGAACTCTGTGCCAAAAATGGCATCGTCATAAACTCTGAAAAGTTTAAATTTTGCAGAGAAACTGTGGATTTTGCCGGATTAAAGATCACTCCTGAAGGTATATCGCCTGCTGAGCACATCCTATCAGCAATCACAGACTTTCCACACCGACCGAAATCACTGGTGCACGTTCCTGGTTCCGCTTGATTAACCAAATCGCATGGGCTTGCTCCATAAGCCCAATCATGCAGCCATTCAGGGAACTTGTAAAACACAATACCAACTCTTCATGGAACCTCACTTTGGAACATTTATTCCAAAGCTCCAAATCCATCCTCATAGAGCAAGTCAAGGAAGGTATCCATGCCTTTGATGTTAACCGCCCAAACAGATTGGAGCAAAGATGGAATAGGATATTTGCAACTCCAGAGACATTGCACTCGCAAAACCACCAACCTTCCTACCTGCTGTAAGGATGGTTGGAAATTAGTTTTTGCAGGTTCCCGTTTTACCAACCTGTTGGAAAGTCGATACTCACCAACAGAGGGTGAAGCCCTAGCAGTAGCATGGGCCTTAGACAATTCTAAGATGTTTGTCCTTGGCTGTAGAAACCTAACAGTAGTTACTGACCACAAACCGCTCCTTGGCATCTTCACCAACCGGGACCTAGACAGCATCCCAAACCAGCGTCTTAGCACCTTGAAGGAAAAAACACACCGCTTCAACTTTTCTATCCAATATTGCCCTGGCAAATGGAACAGAGGTCCAGATGCTATTTCTCGCTACCCAACAACCACCTCATCGGATACTATTCCACCTATTAAAAAAAAATTGACTGCCAGGCAGACACAGTAATGTCAATCAATCATCAGGACCCACTAACAACAATTGACCATCTGCAAACCGCTATCCAAAAAGACCAAAGGTATCAAAGTCTCATTACCACAATCAAACAAGGCTTTCCAGACAATCGATCCACCCTAACAGAAGAAATAAGGGGATTCTGGGAAGTTCATGATCGTCTATCTGTGGCAGATGGCATTGTATATCTTGATGATCGAATCGTAATTCCTACAGCCATGAGAAAAGCATGTCTAAAAACACTTCACTCTGCACACCAAGGTGTCAGCAACATGCAGGCTAGAGCTAATATTACCATCTACTGGCAAGGCATGGCACAGGATATCCGCAATCATCGCTACACATGCCACGCTTGTAATGAAAAGGCACCAAGTCAGCCAAAAGAACTAGTCACCATTTCACCATCTCCAGATTGGCCGTTCCAACAGGTTTGCTCTGACTTTAATCAACGTCTGCAGGTCATTGTTCATTGTTTATGGTGTGCCAGAGGAGTTTAGCTCCAATGGTGGCCCACAGTTCAAAGCAACAGCTTTCCGGAACTTTCTAGCCACATGGGGTGTCCACCATCGAATATCCTCAGTAGAATATCCTCAGTCAAATGTCAGAGTAGAGTTAGGTGTGAAAGCTGGAAAACGACTGATAACCAACAACATTTTACCAAATGGTTCAATCAACACAGACAAGGTGGCTCGTGCCATTTTACAGTATCGAAACACACCATTTGCCTCACATCAACCTCAGTCCAGACCAAATCCTTTTGCACCGCCAACTCCAGGATAATCTATCCACCAATCCGAAACTCTACAAGCTACACAAAGATTGGATTATCTCTGCACGTCAGCGTGAAGAGGCCCTGGGAGAGAGGAGCCTTACAATTACAATAGTTTGGCCCATCATCTGCCTGAATTACCGATTGGTGCTATGGTTGCCATTCAAGAGCCAACATCGAAGGGTAAGCGTTGGCATAAAACAGGCACTGTCGTAGAGGCACTGCCACACCGTCAGTACCATATCAAACTTAGTGGTTCTGGGCGCATCAGTCTACGAAACAGAAGATTACTGAAAGTCATCCCAGCAGTGCAGCTAACCCATCCCTTGATATCACTGTATGGCCCAGTAGTGCGCCAAACCAACAATGCCACTACACAGCCAAACACAATCGACCCAGCTCGATCAGACACCATCACACCAGCTCTGCAACATGCAGCAGATCCAACTGTGCCCATCCAGAACTCAGGTGCTCCAACCAACATGCGGTTACCGAGAGCCCTACAACGCCTGGCTGACTTCAACAAACCTGGACTGTCTGAATGAACATTTAATTTGTAAGGGGAGATAATGGACACTTTAATACATTCTCTCAGTAGGAGGGGAGATGTACAGTTAACATCTTTTATTCTTATGTTTATGTTCAGAAACCTACTTAACATTAATATACATGACTGGTCTTAGAGCTTTCAACTAGACTCAGTTTCTATTCACCCTCCTTCCCCAGTGTGAACCCCGTGACAAAAAATTTAACCACTGAATCTTGAACAGAGCAAAATAGCTCTCCCATGATCATAAAAAAACATGACATGCTTTTATACTATTTGTGAAAAAAGTGTCTCTCGTCTCTACATGGTTTTACTTGCTCCTAAGAAGAACTTGAGTGCTTAAATATATCACTCAAAAGTAGTATGCACAATGACGATTAAATAAGATTAGGTTCTATTTTATATGGCTAGCGCCACACTCAGTTACTATTGCATCCAGGCCTGGTCGTAAGAGGCGTGCGATCGCACGCGCACGCCTCCACAGACGCCAAGATTAATTTAGGCGTGTGGCAATCGCACGCCTGGCTTGTAATTACAAGTGTAATAACAAATGTTTATTTAAAAGTCAACAAAAATCTGTTCCAAAATGTTGAAAGTTTTGCTTCGGAAATTGTTCATGTGTTACGATTAAATTTTACAATAACGGAACGAAACTTTGCTACCATTTCAGAAGTGAGGTCTCTGATCGCTTTGGAATACGGTAGTGGTTTTGAATTAAAAATCAGTGCTCAAAATTTACATCGTTTGTTAGTAGAAAACAAGTCTACTCAGCGAAATCCGCTGAGGTATGAAGAAGGAGCTTCGTGCACACGATTTTATTATGTACACGATTTTTTTTTTATAAGCAACTTAGAATTTTGGTCAGAACTCGAGTTGCTTATTTTTCAGCCAATTTCTATATCTCGAGTTGCTTAATGGTTGCTTAAGTTTCTTAGCCTAAATTTCAGTGTTTTTACGAATAAGAGACAAAATACGGTTTAATATCAAGTCTTTAACAGAAGAGTGCTCTTTACAACTAAAACTAATGGCAATTTTTTAAACTACGTAAAGCTATGTTTTATATCTAACATAAAAATAGTATTTGATAGTAAATAAAGGAACTTTTTGAGTGCTTTGATTTTTATGTGAAATTTATGAGTTGCTTATGTTAACATTTGTTCAGAACTGAAGTTGCTTAATATTTTTTCAAATCGAGTTCAGTTGCTTATAAACGAGTTGCTTATAAAAAAAAAATTGTGTATTACGTATTATGTAGTTTTCTCTTTCTTTTTAACGTTCTTTTAAGTTACAAAAGTATGCGCAAGGTTGCAGTTTCGAAAAAATAATCTTTTATTTAAAAAAATAGCCAGCCAGGTGGTGACGAGTTAATGGAACGGAAACGTCTTTAATTTAATTAAAAAACAATTTGAACTTCAAACCAAAACGATGGAGAGTAATACAAATATTTTTTATTTTCAGGTTTTATTTTTCCTCTTTATTAATTTTTGAATAAATTTTATTTACCGTCAAAGTAATCTTTAACATTTTACGTTCCGAATCTTTGAAAACAATGTTTTGTTTCATTAATTCATTCTTTGTGAAAATCTCATTATTTTTACATATGACACATTTCAAATTTGACTGATTATCATACAGAATGAAGATCGTTGATCTTAACTGGAAAAAAATGATCGCACGTCTGTCAAAAATTTACACGAGCGCACGCCATAACTGATATCGTCAATTAAGGCGTGCGATGACCACACGTCTGCTAATTTTCTTACGACCAGGCCTGGCATCTGTTTTCTAGGTGGGGTCACAGCTTATATTGGGGGTTCCGAAGTAATGGCACTCTCCGCAGCACTGCAAATAATTTTGTTACATCAGCCAGTCATCGTGATTATTAAAAAGTCAAAATCTGCCAGTCACATGGCTATATTGCCGGTCAAGTCAAACTTAAAAAATGTAAACACTGGTATTGTAAAGGGAGCTGGAAACTAAGATGCTTTTTAATTGCTGGTACCACTTACATTTTCATATTCTTTCGTTAGGTGAACAAATGAATTCATTATAAACAAAGGAAATTTCAAAATTATATACCTTAGCAACCATGGCCGCTCTCCCTAGCAACAACAATTTCATGAATAATCACTTATGTTTTTAAAGAGTATCTTCATGCGCGATTAAAAGCACATCTTGCCTAACTCTAGGCTAAGGAGCGTTATAGCTATCAAGCAATCATCATATTTTGCAAAATCTGATGGTTCTTTCATTTCAATAAAATTAATTCTGACCAGTCAAGTTGATCAACCATTAGAGAAAATGATCAAGTGCCTTAATCGCTGGTCATTGACCGCTGATCGGCCGATATTTGCAGCACTGCTCTCCAGACGACACAAACCCAATCAAGGGGCCTGGCAAACCCCCAATGATCACTAATGATCACCCAATTTCCTTCACATGACATGGGTCGACCTGACATTCACTAACGCATGGTAAATCACTGCCCAAGCCAAGGGGAACTGAACCCCAACCTCTCCTCGCATCAATTCTGTTCTGAGAATGATTATAATAACCAATAATAGCTACACCTGAACATTACATTACAGTAGTTCTGATTTTGTATATTTGTTATTTGTCACTTTTCACACAAGATGTTATGGCAAAATATCATTAAAACTGTCTGCGTATTTGTATGTATGTCAGCAATTAAATATTGTGATGTCATGTTGCCGCCATGTAATCATCAGTGATCATATCTTTTGCACCCCCTTCTTCTTCCTCTCACCCTACTAGGTACTAAGGTATAGCAATCGTTACCTTTGATTTCTCCCAAGGATTCCAGGAAAAGACAACGAATAAACCAATCCCAATACATAACAAAATAATTATTTTACTCAATTTATAAAATTTCCATCTCATAACAGCAAAAAGTCAGTCAGAGTGGTCAGTCAGGAACTCAGGCTGATTTGCATTACGGTCCAATCATGTGTCATGGCGACATTACACTAGCCTAGCATTATATCGGCAAAAGTCCGAGATTATTGTATAGGCCTGGTTACACTGTACAAGTCTATTCTAACGAAATTAGACAATTATTAAATACAACAACGATAAAAATAAAAATAAAAAGATTTTTGTACCACAAAATGGTTTTGCAAGATTGAATTAAATTTAAAATTTTACGCTTTCCATTTCATCAATGGTAATCTTAACGCTTTACAAAATACAGAGTATAAATACAACTTTACGGCTTATCGAAATTCCCTTTGCTGAAAATACACCAGAGAAAGGAAATCAATAAAGCGGCTGTTCTGTCTCTGGAGAAATTATTTTTCCGCTTTCCGTTTTGTAAATGTGATTATCTTTACCTATCTCTATTTGTAATACACTGTTTGGTGAAAGACTTTTCTATATGTATTGAATTCTGTTTTTAATGATTATTAAGGTTTAAATTGGTGAAGGCAAGAGATAGTTTCATCATGCATGATGCAAAAACTATGTGTTGCTTTTGATATGATATGTAATCTCAAAACATTGCAACCACAGTCACTGCAGTATGTAAATTATATATAAAGCCATTTTATAAAAGTAAATTTACATTTACATGGGCTGCGGAAGCTTTTTTGTTTTATGATTTACCAGTGTAGTGCTTTCCATATAAAAAGTTTATTCAGTCCAGTCAAAAAAGTGAAAGAGTCCATTCATTATGATTATTTCTTTTTTCAGTTTTAAGTATTGATTTGGTTACTTTTTTACACTTTAAACGGCTAAACTCTCTACAAATTTTGACTGAGCTCTAGTTGTGCCTTTGGTTTTATATATTATTATTAGGTTTTTTGAAAACATTTCCTAAAACTTTGAACTTTCATTATCATCTAACTTGATAATGTAAGCCTGTTCTTACGAAAAGCTTTGTATTTTAATAAAATAAAATTCTAACATGTGTTTTTAATGTAATAATAATGAACATATTTCCATTCACATGATGCTATCATAATTGTCCGGTATTTATTGAAAAAGTACCTTTCAGAGAGAACAGGATGCAACATAAAACACATCGAGGGTTTAATGGAAAATCCTTATGACAAACTTTCATCTAGTAGTGACAGTGATATATATATAAACATTTTTGAATGTTAATTTTCATTATGATATCTGCCTCCTTTAACTGATCAGTGTATCAGCAGAGGTCCTGGATTTTGTGAGAAACGTCTAAAAGCCCTTAACTTCTTTTTGTATTATGTGAACAGCCTCCGTTAACAAATCAGTTTTGGACTGTCAAAATACTCAGCCTTCGTTAAGAATCTTTTTGTGATGCCAGTCTCCATTCTGATCAGTGCACCAGAAGTGGTCTTAAAACTATTGAAAAACCCCTAAAACCTTTTCTTCGTTGTATATTTCTATTATGAGAGCAGCCTCTGTTAACAAATCAGTTTTGGACTGTCAAAACACTCAGCCTCTGTTAAGAATCTTTTTGTGATACCAGTCTCCGTTAACTGATCAGTGCAACAGAAGTGGAGTGGTCTTAAAACTATATTGAAAAACCCCTAAAAACCTTTTCTTCGTTGTATATTTGTATTATGAGAACAGCCTCCGTTAACAAATCAGTTTTGGACTGACAAAACATTCCAGCCTCCGTTAACAGATCAATGCTGCAGTAACCCACACAGTAAAAAAGCTCTGTGGTGGGGATGCATCGATATCGTCCGTCGGTTCTGACATACCTTTGTTATTATGGTTTTACTTATTGTAATAACAAGTATGAAACCAGGAGTTCTCATTCCTTGTAAAAAATAAAACAAAAAATTACATTTGTTGAAAATGCATTTATTTTGATGGATTTAAATTATTTTACTACAGAGAATTATACTCATATGCTTGACATTTACTTTGGGTATGATCCAAACTTATCACATTTTTTGATTCCACAAAACAATTTGGTCTCTTATGCTATCAACTCTTCAGAACTTAATAAAGATATATAGTATTATTTATGATTTCTCTTTAATAGTTGTATTGCAATGACGTTACCAAGATATGCTATGGTTATTGAAGACCAAAATCACCATGTAGATAATGGTCTTTTCTTTCAAGCATTATCACAACTAGATGCACGTGATCCACAAATTTTGCAAGAGTTCATGGACAGCTATAGAAATGTTCGAATAAAAGTAATTGGTTTAAGTGATAATTTGAGATTTCATGATAGGACCCCTGATTCACCAGAATTTGAACAATTTGCTGTTGACCTGTGGAGAGAAATTTATATCCAAGAAGATATCATCCAAATTGCTTGTCTGGATGACAAGGAGCCGGCAGAGGTATAATTTGGGAGTATATTTATATATATACATCATTTTCATGATAAACTCTAAGTGACATTTCAGCATTTAAAGGAAGCTAAATGATTCTTATAATGTTATTGTTATCTTTTAGTTGTAATTTTGACTTGCTTTAGCCACACTACTGAGAATCAACATCTCTCAATAATGAGATTTTTTTTTTTTTTTTTTTTAATTAGTCGCTCAATACAAGGTTTAAAACCACTAATGTGTATTGAGGTACAAGGAGGAAAGGTGACGATGGACATTACATTTAAAGTGTTGAAGATTATAATGAGAAGGAAAAACAGACTGGGGTAAAAGAATTCCAGAGAGTGGAGGAGCGAGGAATGAAACTTTGTTGGTAAAAATTCTTTGATGATTTTGGGATGCTGACAGTGTGATCATGGCAATTAGATGAATATCTTGTGTTTCGCTTGAAAGTCTTTAATGCAGGGATGAGAGAATAGAGCTCAGTTGAACATTTTCCGTAAAAGTATTTATAAAAGAGGCAAAGAGATGCCACAGATCTGCGATGGGAGAGTGTGTCAAGTTTACTTGCAAGTTCATCACCTACAGCATTACAGATTCTTTTCTGGATACGATCTAAAAGATTTAGAGAATCAGAGGGTGCACCACCCCAGATATGGCAACAATACTCAATACAAGGTCGAATAGTAGATTTATAGAGGTAAAGAATGGCATCAGGGCTGAGGTATTCTCTTGCACGAAGAAGGGAGCCCACCTTCATCGAGGCTGGCTTAGCGATTGCCTCAATGTAGGAGCGCCAGGAGAAGTCCTGTGAAAAAGTGATGCCGAGGAGACGAAAGGAGTTGTTTTCTTCCAACTGGGTGCCATTCATGGAAATTGACGGTAAAAAGGGATCTTTAGTATGATTTACAGATAGAAGTTTCGTTTTTGTGGAATTGAATGTGACCAGCCATTTCTCTCCCCACTCAACTATAGATTGCAGATCAAACTCAATTTCGCCTGCCATTTCTACCTGGCTGACCAAATCTGATTTTGGAGTACAGGAATAGATGGTTGAATCATCAGCATAGATGGCAAGCTTGGAAATAATGTCATCAGGCAGATCATTGATGAAAAGAAGAAAAAGGGTTGGCCCAAGGACAGAACCTTGGGGAACACCTGCATTGATGGAATGTGTCGAAGATGATTACCCGTCTAAAACAACCTTAAGCCTACGATTACCAAGGAAGGAACGAATCATCTCATAAAAGAGACCCTTAACTCCATATGCAGCAAGCTTTTTCAAAAGACCAGTATGCCATACTTTATCAAATGCCTTGGATATGTCAAGAGCAACAGCTCTTGCCTCCCCAGATTTATCTAATGCAGTGTAAATTCTATCAGTTATCACTGTAAGGAGGTCAGCAGTTGAGCGTTGGGAGCGAAAGTCATATTGAGAATCTGAGAAGAGGTTATTAGATTCAAGGTGATTAACAAGAGCATTATTGATAAAGGCCTCAAAAATTTTACTCATAACTGATAGGAGACTAATTGGTCTGTAATTTCGTGGATTAGATCGATCACCATAATTTTTAAAGACTGGAATTACAGAGGCAAACTTCCAAGATAAAGGAAAGCAAGATTCAGCTATGCACTTGTTATATAGACGAGAAAGTACAGGAGATAATTCAGGTGCACACTTTTGAAATAGGATGACAGGAATTCCATCAGGGCCAGTAGCCTTAGAAGCATCAAGATTTGAAATGATGGAAGATATTTTAGCTGGTGTGATAAAGCAGCTATCCAGTACTTTATTAGTCCTCAAGGGAAATTCCGGAACAGCATGGTCCGAGTCATCAAGAGTACACCAGTACTGAGAGCCTAACTGGTTAAGCAACTAAAAATATTGTTATGCTTCAAATTACCTTCTATAAATAAATACATATTGTAATAACTCAGTTTCAACAGTAAATAAATAAGTAAATACAAAAACTTTATGATCATATGTATATTGTTTATGATTTAAGAACACATGGGCACGATTTTATGGTGCGCCAAACGTGACATTAATACTTTGTCAAGAAAATTTAGACTTTGTCGCCTGTGATTTAATACTTTCTCTGGAAATATAGAACTAAAAAAAATACATCTTGACTACCTTATTCTAGGAAATTAACGCGCTAGAAATTTAACGCGTTTTTTTAAAATGCGCGTTAATTTCATATATATACATTAATTTTCTAGCGTGTTAATTTTATAAGGGGTCATATCATAAGGCGTTAATTTTATCTGCGTAATATTTCAAACTTTTTTAACAAAACCTCAAAATGTACTAAAATGTATCAGTATCATCAGCATCGCATTCCCTCTCATTTCTGCTTTGTCTCCTAGGGGCTGTTTACATGGATAAATTCGTACCGGTATGAGTTCATGTCGGTACGAAACTCGTACCTGTGTCTGGTCAAGCTTCTTGTTGTGTTTACATTATATCAGGCGAAATGAAACTCATGCCGGTCTGAATCTCATACCTGTCTGACAGACAGGTACATGAGATTTCGTGCCGGTACGAGATTTCCATACTGTATGATATGCTCTATGATATATATTTCCATACCGATCATACCGGCACGAAACACTTCATGTAAACAGAAGCCATTTTCGTACCGGTATGAAATTTCATGCCGGTATGAGTTCATTTCGGGTTTCATGTAAACAGCCCCCTAGTAATCTTTTTAATATTTTCTTCGAGTCATCGACATAACCCAGGTCATTACTAGGGTAACCTACGTTTTCTACTTTTTTCTATATTAAATGGTTTTAACGCAGCAGGAATAGCAACAGCAGTAGAAAGTACACGCGCAAATGCATTTGTTGACTTATTAAACCCCTACATATAGTGACGTTGACGGCTTGTTTACTTTTGTTGTGACATCGGACAACTTAAGAAGATGAAAGTTGTGTTTTGTTTTTTATACTAAAGTCAGTCGCAAACGGGTCCAACATTCAAGATAAAATAATATCTCAGGAGAAGTAAGAGAATGCACGTTATGCACACAAAGACGCTTTACATAAGATAATTATTTTATCTTGAAAAAAAGTACTTAGAAAACTCCGCGTTAATTTTATAGACTTTGAAATCTGTTTACATGATTCGCGTTAATATTATTGAAAGATTAAGGTCAATGGTCCTCATCCGCGTTAATTTCCTAGAATAAGGTATAATAAAAGCAATCAACTCTGTTTGTAGCTTTTTCAAGTATTTTATTTAACTTTTAAGAATAACACTAAAAAGATACATGGACCACCTGGATGGACCAAAGTCTATCCACGAGATTGTTTTGTCTCTCTCTCCTGCGAAGAAGGAATTTAGCTGATTTATGAAGAAGTAAAAAGAAGAAAAATGGCAGCTTTGCTTTTTTGCCAGAGCTGAATCAAGCAATCACCAAATTTGAAAGCTTTAAGGAAACTGACAATGAACAATTGATGGAAAACTTAGCAGAGAAGCATCTGCCTTGTCACAGACGTTTCGAGCTTTCATTGTGAGCTGCAGGGGATTCATTTTGATGATGGGTTGTTACTTCACTAGATGATTTTAGAGAAATTGGACGAAATTTTATACTGACCCTACGTATTTCAATGTTATGTTTATTGATGGGCTTCAAGCCTTAGTTTACAGTGTTCCTGCTTATTCGCCATATTTAAAAAAATATATCAACACACACGTGCGTAGACTCGGTTATCTGGATAAACGAGGAAGTCTTATGAAAATGTTGAAAGTCTTAAGGAAATGTTGAAAGTTTCATTAGAGTCTTCGTCATAGAATACGATTATCAAAAAGAAAGTGCTATTTATCTGTGTTTTAATTCAATTATTATTGAAATAGGTGAAATTTGTTTTACAAAAGACAAAAAAATTGAAAGAAAGTATTAAATTTCTATGAAAGTATTATTTTCTTGACAAAGTATTATTGTCATGTTCGGCGCACAATACGATCTTATCCTTTGTACTTTGTTTTATTATTCTTGTTGTATTTTGTTCTTATATTTTCAATAGTACTACTGTAGCATGAACATATAAAGTTGTTGTATGTACATCCTTTCGATTTCATAAGTTAGGTAGGGATTTTGGCTTTAAAATTAAGCAACTTGAGTTCTGATCAAAATCAACAGTTGCTTATAAAAAAAAATCGTGTATCCTGGCCAGATGTTTAAGCTCACACTAGGATGTCCAAATCTGCCACAGTACTGTATATAAAAATAGGCTTTGAATGAAAAAACATCTTTTGAAAGTGGAAGGAGCAAAATTTGGAGTTTTTTGGCATTTTGCAGAATACATTGTTTTTCATGTGAAACATTGATATAAATACAACTGTTTTTTGCTAATCTACAAAACAATGACGAAACTGAAAATATCACAAAAAGAAAAAAAAAAGACAAGAAATCTTATACCAGTGTTAATTGTGATTATATCTGCAATGTTTTTTTAGTCAAAAATAATTAAATTCTCTTTCAAAATTTTTAGGGTTTATTCGTTGGTGCCAAGTCTGGCCGAGTGTATTTGTGTGGGCAAGCTGATGATTTCTCCCAACAGAAAGTGTTATGTATGGCTGCAAATTTACATAAATTGATATGGCGGGGTCCTGAGCAACCAGTCGAATATAAATCTGGCTGTATGTTTGATAATTGCTATGGTTGTTTCGATCCTGTTGTCAAACACCGATTATTCCGTTTTAAACAATTCTAAATGAAGTTCAAAAAGTTCTTTTCAGCCTATTCTATTGTGTCATGCAGATCCTGACTGCAAAAGTCTTATCTCATCATCTTATTGGAAAGATTCCGATCTAAGATAGCGTAGAAGATCATTTGGAAGGCTATAGATATGTTTATTCATGTCGTGAGGGTGGTGATCAGTGGTGATATTCAGAGTATTGTATTCAGATGGTGGTAGCAAAACAAAGCTACCTCTTCTGTTTGTAGTCTGAAAATTTAATTTTCAACAATTACTAAATTTCAGCCGAGTATCTAACCTCTAATCAGGAAAGCATTCAATTCAGAAGAAGGCTGGTTAAACGTTACATGTTCTCAGAGAGGGAACTGATTTCCTCGATATTGAAATAAATTAAATGTTTTTATTTATGAACTCACAGAATTGTTTGTATATAGTAAATCCTCATAGCATATAATAGTTTATTTTTGTTACAAATGGAATTACTTCCTCTTTTGTTATATGTTGGGTAAACATATATAAAGTGGGAAAGGTTTGCAATGAATCCGACTTCCTGTTCATTTCTGTTTTGTTTGCTTTTACAGATCTTGTTTACTGAACACGACATTTTGCATAAACAAAATCAGTTGGGTCAGTTTCTCTTCGCTTCAGAACTTCTAAATACCTCAATGTTTTTACCTATGATATGGTTTACCCTTTTGTTCTGTTAATCTTGTTACTTACCAACTCTTCGGATGGAATGGTGATTTGTAAAACTGAAATTTCAATTTGAAGTACCAGTGGACAAATTTATTGAAAAGTCACTGTGAAAGAGTACACAATGCTCTTCCTCAGTGACGTTTTGACGATTTTGCCCACTGGTATAAATGTTATTGTACAATCACAGTGAGCGAGGAATCGTGTTTTAAACTAAAAGTTCATAGTTGATATTTATTTAAAATTGGAGGAAATTTGTCTACTTTGTTCTTATCCAAAGAAAATCATCACAATCTAGGATCGAAATTCTAAAAATGTAAATAGAGCTGATGACGTAGGGTTCCTTAAATAATAGAATTTGCTATATAATATTGTTAAATATTGTTGGAGATGTATCAGGATATTTTCAAGCTTGTCTGATACGAAGTTGTTTTTTTCGACCTCCATCTGTATATCGTAAAATTCCGGATAGTATAAAATCTAGCTGTTCGAATTGGATATTGGTAGTCAGAAAATGACGCCGTGGAAAGTTCGACCCATTCTGATTGGTTCGTTTAATTTAACAGAGCAAATAAGTTTACAGAAATTTTATTAAAACTACCGCTAAATATAAAAATTTTCCTGAGCCGTCAAAATAAATTCCCGCCTAAAATTATTTTTTTTCTCGATCCGGCAAAATAAATTCCGCCAAATTGCGTCGGAATTGGCGGATGAGGCAATCCACCAAAATTTCTTCCCGTCAAAATTTTCAATATCCCGTCGATATTGAAATTAATTATTTTAAAAGTGCCAATAGCAGTGATGTGGCAAGTGCTGCAAGTGCCATTAAATCGATGGAGAGTGGCCAAAACCTACCATCAAGCATTTCTAACAAGGAACTTTTAAAATGTAAAGAAAGTTTGCAAGTTGTTGAACGAAAATCTGGTAAAAGAACAACCTACAAAGAAATTGAAAAACGAGAGATTGCAAAATCTGCAATGATGTTTGGAGCTACTGCTGCAGTTAGAAAATATCGTAAACAATTTACTTCTCTGACCGAAGGCACTGTGCGACCATGGGTAAAAGCCTACAGAAAATCGCTACAAGAGCAAAAGAAAACTGACTCAAATGATATTGTTTCAAAAATTGGAAAGCAAAGAGGCAGACCACTTTTATCAGAAGAATCGCTTGACCATAAGTTGCGCTCAATGTTGACAAGTTTATGTTTGGCCGGTGCAGGTATAAACATTCATGTTATCCGCGGTATTTTGAATGGCCTGGTGCGAGCTCACCCGATCGAGTATGGAAGGTATGTCGAGTTCAATGTTACAAGATCGTGGACTCGATCATTGTATCAGAGAATGAAATTTTCACGCCGAGCAGTAACAACATCAAGACCAATCATCACTAGATCACTGTGAAGAGAGGTAAGATCGCAATACCTTTTCGAAATCATCGACAAAGCTCTGACACATGACATTCCTGATTCCTAATAATAAATGTTGATCAAACGCCATCAAAGTTTGTGGCAACAGATAATGTTACCATGGCTGCTAAAGGGGAGAAGCATATTTCCCGTGCTGGTGCAACTGATAAGCGCGCCATTACTGTTACACTTGCCGAAACCTTAGACGGTGAAATTCTTCCTTTCCAGCTCATCTACACAGGAAAAACCAAAATCGTTACCGAGTGTCAAATTTCCCGAAGGCTTTTGCCTTGCATACAATCCAAAACATTGGAGCAACGAAACTGAAACGCTGCGATTGATTGATGAAGTCTTGGTCCCCTACATTACAAAGATTAAGGAAGCAAAATCGTTGCCACCGACACAAAAAAGTTTGTTACTCTGGGATGCTTTCAAAGCCCAATCAACAGAAGTTGTCAAGGATTCACTTGAAGCCAATAAGATCGAGGTAGTTACTGTGCCGAAAAACATGACGCATTTGCTCCAACCCCTCGATTTAGCAACCAACGCCACGTTTAAAAAGATCGAAAAACGAGCTTTCAGTGAATATTTCACAAGCTGTATAATGAAGGCCCTTGAAGTGGAGCCAGACCGAGATGTGACCTCTAAAGAAGTTGATCTCCGTCCATCAACCTTAAAACCCCGACATGCAAAGGTCATGACAGAGTTGTATGACTACCTAAAAACTGAAGACGGGAGAAAGATCATCGAATCTGGTTGGAAAGCAGCAGGTATCAAAGAAAACCTCGATCAAGCCCGCAAGACCAAGAGAAACCCTTTCAAAAAGCATCCTTTTCAATGGACATTTTTGTAGACAAAATCGTGTTAATTAAGTACCATTTGAATTCTTAAAAGGTGTTATTCGTGTTAATTACCACTCACTCTAAAGTTTACACCAGGCCATTCGTGTTAATTTCATGTCGTGTTAATTTCAAGGCCGTTAAATACTTGCCTACTTATTTTCATGTAATAAGGTAATACAAAAAGTACTTTATATCGAAAATCTTTTATATCGTGATGCCACGGACTTGAACTAAGTACTACCCACCCCCTTTTTTACCGTCACGCTGCGTCACGAAAATCAGGAAGAACCACCTACCCTCTAGCGTGACGTAATTATTGAATGACCCCTCCAAAAAAGCATACCGTATTTTTCTCTAATAAACGCCGCGGCGTTTATTACAAATCCCAGTTTTTGCATGCGGCGTTTAATGGAGGGAGGCGTTCATTAGAGGGCGGCGTTTATTACAAAATGAAAAATGAGATGAAAGTAAACTTAAACAACAATGTCTTAGGGATTGTTCACAAATGACGTCAACCATTTTTTCAAGATTTTTGACCCCCCTCCCCCCTCTGTCAACCTGCGTCAACTTTGCGTTGCCCCCTCCCCCACAGTTGACGTCATCGTTTGAGAAGACCCCCCCCCCCCCCCCCCCCCCCCCTACACATTTTTAATAAGACATGAAAATATTTGAAATGATCTTCGTGTAATTTTTCTCTGATCAAACTCCATCTGTGCTTATTGTTTTACGTTCGTGCATCACGGACCACATCAAGATCACATTCAGTGTTAACATTTTCATAAGAAACTTTTACTTAATTAGAAAAATCAAGGTTCTGCAAAATTGTGTGGGTTGACGTCAACTAGTATCACATCCCCTCCCCCCCCTCCCCCGTCAACCAGCGTCAACTTTAGTATAACCCCCCCTCCCCCACTAACAGTTGACGTCATTTGTGAACAGTCCCTTATTGTTACAAAAGATTGCGTGCTGAAACTGTCTTACATGAAAGATTTGCTCACAAAAATGTCAAAGAAGAGCACTATCACTGTCGCCTTTCTCTTCTATGAGGTGAAAACTTTTATAGCAATCAATTACAAATCAAATATTCATGCAAACGTGGAAGAATTTGTTGATAGAAAACAAATAAAACTATTGAACTATTGAAACTAATTCTTGTTTAGCCTGCTTTCTAATAAACGCCGCTTTTAGAGATTTATTTAGAAGCGTTTATTAGAAGGCGGCGTTTATTACAGATGTTTGGCTACAAGTGCAGCGTTTAATGGAGGGCGGCGTTTATCAGAGGGCGGCGTTTATTAGAGGAAATACGGTAGTTAAAAAAACATAGTACATCGACGTCCTTTTGTTATAGCTACAATGGAGTCATTTGCTTGTAATAACAATTCCGAATTTGTAAAAATCTCTTTGTTTGTGGCCTTTGAACAAAATTTTGTGGTGTGAAATGGGCTTAAAATCAAATGTAAACATGAGATTCATTTATTCATGAGATTTCCTATGACAATGTTCTTTTCATTAACACTGTCTTATAGGCTTAAGGTTGGGGTTACCAATCTATTTAAATACTTGCACAACTAAACCGATTACGTGTCTGTGTTATTGTTCTTGCGTGGCGAGCTAGGTAGTTGGGATGGAAGAAATTATAATACAAAATCTTGCTTACTGTGGACTCAACCTCGAACCCAGGGTCTCTTGCCTTTTCCATATACGAGATAGCTATTCTTTGCCGCCATCCATATATCAAAAAGGCAAGAGACCCTGGGTTTGAGGTTGACTGGGGACTCACAATGAATAAATTTCCCGTTAACTCGGCTACTTTCTTCTCATTGTTTTTGTTGCATCTTGTCTGTCCATAGTTTTATCAAAAATATCATGATGATACTGTTGTTAGCATTGCGAGTAGAGAGTTCATTAAAAATGATTTGCATCAAAATAGACAGGTATATTGCTATAAACAAACTGGCGACCCTTGCGATCAGTTATTTTATGATTGATAATTTGTCCTTGGATAGTCAGATTTCAAGATACCTTTTCTTATTAGGTCTTAGTTGTCATGTGATGTGACGTCATAGTTTCGAGCACGATGAAAAATGAAAGAAATCAAATTGCAAAAAGTTTTGTTCGAACGGGCATCAAAAATAAGTATTATAACCCCGTATCTGAAATTGAGGAAAACAAATTTGAAAATGTCTAGTTCAACTAGCTATCAGGAAAAATGGACCGAAAGAACGTGATGGATTACAATTGGCCAAATATTGTTTTTTAAACTTTTTTCTTATATAATTAATTTTACCCCATTAAATTTCCTACCGGATAAAAAATGTTTTTTTGAATTTTTCCATTGAAATTGAATTTTTCCATTTGAATTTTTTGAATGACAGCACATCTCTTGAAATTGTAACATTTGGCTTATTACACTAGGTTGTGCGTTCTATGTAATGTTTTGAATGTCCTAAACCTTTTACTTTGATACCTTATCGGGGATAATTTCGTCATTTTGCAAAATTTTACTAATACTTTCTTATAAATTTCACAAAAATTTCGTCACTTTTCCCCGACGAAATTATCCCCGATAAGGTATTTCAATAAAACAGCGGAAACGTACACCCGGGATTTCAGGACGGGACATTATGTATTTTCGATTAATGCTTAGCAACAAATTAAGCAACAATATTACTAAGAAATGGTCATCTTTTAAGCAACATTACTGACGTCAGACCTTGCTAATAAAAAATGTGTAATGAACAAGTTTGTTACTTAAGTGTTACGTGTAAAAGCGAGTTGATATTAGGCTATGCCGACGAAATCCAAATCCATTGCCTTTTTTTATAAATGCCGCGTATACTTTGTTATCAAGTTTAGCCTCGTTTCTATGTTTTTCAAAGTTCGCAATGTTTCCAGTAAAGTAATAGTTACTCGTTCGTTCAGTTTCCAGTGGAATAATTGGATGTAATGAAGAGCTTGAAAAAGAAGTTAAATTTAGTGGCTAGGCTATAACACGGTGTATAAACAGAAAATTCGGGAAAGGTCAACAGAGCTTCCTAAATCTTTTTTTTTTTTTTTCGAATGCCGATAGATTTAAAACTGAAACTTGAATTTGTTTTTTATAATAAGGTCCTAATTTGATTTTTATAATAGGTCCTAATTTGATTTTGGCCTGTAATGAAAGGACACGTGTTTGGTGTAGATGACATCATTTTATGTCCGACACTCCAGCTGCAAAATGTCAGGGGAAACTCTATATAAAACCACATTTTGTCTCATTCAGTTTAATTTACGTTTCAAAATATGCATTACTTCTGAAACACTATCTCTGCATCTGTAAAATTTATTGAAAGCGCCCCCAATACGTGGTCTAAAAAGTGGACTAACAAACCAGGCTTGCCACGAATTTTTCACTGTTTGGAGAATAAATAAGTCCTTAAAATGTACAAGACATAAAAAAGTATTAAAGATTTTTACCAAAACATTTTTTGGGATGTCACGCTGATCCTTGCTGAAAAATCCAAAAAGAAATATGAAAGAAAACATAGAACGAAAGCGGTTCAAAAAATATATATATATATAAAGACAAAAAAAAAACAATAAGTATTTTGTAACTTCCTCAAAACATGGAAGAAAAACAAAAGTAACTTGTGAATATCAATAAGAAATTTCTATATTACCCTTTTTCTTTAAGTTGAAAACCTTAATAAATCCAAACATTTACCCCCTCCCCCCACATAACCTCGTTTTGAAAAAAATGTTTTATAATGTATAAAATAATTATGAATCAACTGAAAGTATGTCGTGGAAAAAACTTTTACAAAGGCTTGAAAGCAAAATGTTGACAGAAACTTATTCGAAACATTTCGTAAATCAAAACAAAACAAAACAATGAAATGAGCTTTCAAGGCAGCATAATTCCTCTCGAACGAAGGACTTAAATTGGTGGGTATGCTTCGATTTCGCATGTATTTATACGAACACTTGACAAAATCTAGTACGTATGAGCAAAATGTCATGCAATGGTTATGATACTCGAGGCAGTAGAAGAAGATCCTCAACATCTTTTGAATGTCTATGACATTGTTAGAAATTCGACTACAGATCGCTTTCCCCGTATAGTGCCGTAGAGAATGATCGATAGTCGAGAGCCCCGGGTACACCGTCTGGACCAGTATACGCGGACATGCGTGCAATACAGTATTCGGCTTGTTCTTGTGGTAATTCACGTCGGAGCTCTTCAGCAGTAATGTAAGGCTAAATAGTAAAACAATAATTTCAAACACTGTACCTTGGAGAGGTATACAAATCGTACAAAAAAGGTATTTGTTTCACCTTGTCGCCAGCTAATATTCGGAATGATTCCATCACTTGTTCAGCTGTGTCAGTGTCAGCCATCTCACGCGTCATGTAATCCAAAAACGCTTGGAATGTTACATATCCAGACTCGTTTGGATCCACCATGGCCATGATGCGTTGGAATTCAAGATCGTTCTGAAAGTAATGATAAAAAGTTAAGAAAAATGATGAAGTCACATTAGAATAGAGTAGATTCAGATGGTAAAATATGGAAAAATTCCTACCTTGTCTTCAACATCGATGGTACTACCTAAGCTGACTAGACACTGTTTGAATTCTTTGTAATCTAGTTGACCGTTGCTGTTCTTGTCAAAGTGATTGAACGATGTACGTAATTCCTTCATTTGTTCTTCACTTATGCCAATGGAATCTCTCATAAGGATCTACGTATGAAGTGACATAAAATTAAAACAATTAAAAACGGAAAAAAAGTCATGGCAACACAAAAAGAAAATTGAAAGAAAAATAAGTTACCTGGTTTTCAATTTCATTGATGTTTCTTGTAATACCAGTGAGCAACTGCTCGAATCGAATTCGAATGACCTCCATGGAGAATGGTGTATGTGGATTTTCAAAAATCATAGCTTCTTGTACAGACTAGAAATACAAACCAAAACGTCTCTTACATATTCTAAAGTGTATATTCAAACTGTAAACAAGGGATACGACATACTGTGTTAATTTTGTCCAACTCTAAGATGTGTCCCTTGAAGTTCTGGATCTCCTCGTTTAAGTTCTTCAACTCTTGTAATTGGTTTTCAAGTGTACCACGAGCATGCAAGCCAATGTCTATCATACGTTGTTGACGCTGATTTATCCACTCTCCCACTTGGTTAGCCATTTGTGCAAACTGAACTCTTAGTCTTTCATTTGTCTGCTGTCGACTTGTCTCCAAGGACAACATTTCATCACGCTTAGGAATCAATTGAAGGACTTCATCCCATTTAGCTTGCAAGTCCTAAAGGTAAACATACAGATAAGACAATGGTATTACGAATCTGAATGAAGTGTTACATTTGTTGTAATCTCACTTCAGCTTTAGTGTGAGTGTAGGGATTCTTCTGATCGCTCATCGCAGAGATTGCCTTTTGAAGATTCATAATTGTCTCAAATTCCTCTTGAGCTGCAGGCATATTCGCTTTGAATTTTTCCTGAGCATCTTTCAAATCTTGTACTTCCTCTATAGAATGTACACTAAACATATCCATCAAATCTTCTTTGGCACCATCCATCCAATTGCTGAATGGCGAGGCTTTCTTAGCATACTCTAACCACATGTTATCTAAGCGCTCCGCAATTTCAATAGCTGCAGCAAGATTTTGTGATCGTTGAGTTGTCAGGTCACCAAGGTTGTCCCAACCATCACAAATCTTCTTGCAACGGGCGTTAACTTCATCAACTTTACTGTAACCAAGTGTATTCAATTCTTGTGCAATAGCAACAATTTGTTCAACTCGGTCTTGTTGTGCAGCCAAGTCAGATTCAAAAGCCTCATGGCGTTTTCTGGATGCCTATATATAAGAAACAAAATACTTATTACAAAGGAATAAAGAATCGTGTCATTTTGTCTTAAAAACAACTTAACACTTGAGGTAGGAAACGTACCAACAATGATGCCAGGGAGGCTCCTGTAATGTCATCTGTTTTCAAGTAGTCATCTTGACCTTCAGCCCATGCCTCATGCGTATCACATTTAAGTTTGAACTTTTGAGCTAAATGATCAAGACGTTCCAATCTAAAAACAGAGTTGATGATTTTTAACCAATTCTTTTCAATACAGCTCAAAAACAACAACAAAAGTCAACTTACTTTCTCAGTTCATTCAAGATCCAGTCTTGGAAATCCTTTTCAGCTTGTTCCAGATCTTTCCAGGCCTTGTCTATATCCTATTAAGCAAGGAAAGTCAAAAATAAAAAGAACACAGAAATAACTTGAAACAAACTACTAATTTCTTTTCACAATTAGAAACTTACAATGATGGTCATTGCAACAGCACATATCAAATGACAAAGTACAAGACTTATTTAATTTTAGTAAATGTGAAAATTGGCTTAAACCAAACTTAATAACCATAATCTCAATATCATGAACAGACTTTAGCTTAATCTATAGGAAGAAAACCACTTAGCACATTTAAGTATCTAAAATCAGTACTGCATTTATACAAACTGATAACTTACAAAAATAGTTATAAGACAGAAGTGATTGGAGAGTGAAATATGAAAAAAACAGGTTGGTTATAATCTCAGAAGTGTTTTTTTTTTTCTGTTTTTTTGTTACAGAAAAAACTTCAAAACTACTCAACATTTCTACAAGTATCAGAAATAACTTACACTGATCATTTTCCCTTCAGCTGGCATATATACTGGGCGGTTACTTAGTCGAAGCTTCGTTTGCAAAGTATTAAACAAATTTTCAAGACGAGATTTGTCATCTACTTTTGGTGGTTTTTCTGTGCCTTTGTAGTTTCTGAAGTCATTCAGTTTGTTCTGCAAAAAAAGAAAATACTTAGAAAACTTGTTCAAGATAAGTTTGTAGCTTTCCTTAGTAGATTCCCAGATTGTTTGCACATCACCACACCTGCATGCTATCCAAAGAGTTGTCAGTTGTTCTGTCTTGGAGTTCAGGAATTTTCTTATTGATCCAATCCAAAAGGTCAGAAGCTAGATTTTCATAATCTTCAATGGCTTTCTCGTTTCCTTGGTTAACATTTAGTGCTTTTAAGATTCTCTTGGCAGCAGTTTCAGCCTAAAAATGAAAATAAGATTATTTATTAGTGTTATTTTTTAGCAAGTTATGTAATAGGTATCAAATGATTCTTGAAAAGCCATACGACTTACCTGTTGTGAACTTGAAAAAGCATGGTAATAGCATGATACATAGGTCATGACAGCTCTTTCATCAGGCTTGACTTGGTTGACCATGTCTGTAAACAAAATTTGAATATTGTAATCTCTGTCTTCCTTCTATTCTAAGTGATTCGATTGGTTCAATTTATGAAAGTCAAACATACCTTCAGCATCCAACATCTTTGGGATATCAAGGTGCTTCTCAGCAACATCAAAGGCATAGTTCAAGTTATACATAGGATCTTCCTATACACAAGAAAAGATCATTTTCGCAATTGCTTCATTCTACTATCAATTTTGGACATACAGATAGGAGGAGAAAATCTCATAAACAAACTGTAAATAAAGTTGCGGACCTTGGATAATTTTTCGTAGTCAATAAGTTCTGGTCGGTGACGATGAATGAGAGCACAGAATGCCAATCCATCTTTGAAACTATCATAAACAATTGTAAACCATTCAGTTGGATAAAAAAATGTTTTGTTTGAAATTATTTAACAAATCAAAAATAAGGAAGAAAGTCTCCAATCAAACTTTCGGTCTTGTGTCACTTAAACTCCTTGTTGTTCTGAACTGTTTTCATTAGTGTTAAGAACAGTTTCAAATTTCAGCCTCACACTGTTTTTATTTTTGCAATTACAAATTAAAACAATTTAGAAGCACAGGTGAACTGTAAGTCTTGTTCATGATAATGTTTATACAATTTAAACCAGTTTGTAACAAATTTATATATCAGTAACTAGAGAGAAAACCGCAAGATTTAATATCATTTAGTATTTTAGTTACTTCTTAATTTTACAGACAAGGATTTGAGCCTCAACTTGTTATTTTGTTCTTATTTTTTTGAAAAAATCAAAAGGCTTGTGTTCTTATCCCAATACAGATTTAGCTGATTCTAATTGATAAAATAAACATTACTAAAGTGAGGAACATTGTTTATAAACAGTCGATAATTATTGAAAGAACTTTTGTCTGACCAAGTTATTTGTCTATATATAATTCAGATAAGACCATAATACCTCATGTGGAAATTCTGAACATTAACATTCTTGTAAGGGGCTGTTTTTCTTTGACACCACAGCAGTAATCCTTCTTTAGCAGAGAATTCTAATTAAAAGGAATTAAAGTAAACAATAATGACACTGTTAATAAAAATATGTATATATGGAGATGAGCAATAATTGAGTGTAAACAACACAGTTTCAAAATTTTACTCAAACATAATTTACAAAAGCATTTTTTACCATCAACAGTAATATCTTGAATGGCAAATCGAAGAATGATAGTCCAAATCATTCCAAGTGTCATTTTCATGTTGCCATCAACAATTTCTATGATAACAGTATTCAAAATTTTTTTTAGTTTTATAACATTTTAATAAGAATGAAATCAAAAGCAATACATTTTTTCTGTTTACCTTCTGCTCCAATCGACACCAATTTAACTCCTTTAGTTGCAATGAAATCCAAAGCTTTGTTAACATTTGAAACAAGATGAAATCGTAACCTTCCACGTTCAGGCTTAGGCAACCTTTCTCCTGAAATAACTTCAAGCAATAACATGAGCTTAAGTCCATCACGAAAATCTTCAGATATTTCTTCAATTTGGACATTTACTTTCCTAAGATGTGAGTTACACCAAGCTGTAAATGTCTATGAAACAAAAGAAAGACTTATATTGTTTTTGTTGTGAACATGTACATATAAGGAAGTAAATCATAATAAACTGATAATGTTAATTTGATAATGAGTCCACCATGAAACAAAAAAACTTTTACAAACTAAAATTCGAATGTTACTTTAAACATAAAAACAAATTTATTCTAGAGAAAACAGAACATTTTTACTCTGAGAAAAATAATAACGATCATGCAGAATTATCATCATAGTATAATTTACACGTGTGATAGCGCGAGTACATTCCGCAGTCATTGAAATTTTAAGAAAACTTGTAAAAAGTGCTATATATCAGAAAAGCTTCTTTACGGAGACTAAACATAATTTAATATTTTGATGTGAAAAATAATTATAATATCGCGACTTATAGACTAATAGTTATTAAAATTTAAGTTGTCAACTAAAGTAAAAGTCGAACCGCTTTTTTTATAAGAATTTCAAAACCACTTTTCAAAACCATTACTTTACCTTTTTCTGTTGTCTTTCCCATGCAGGATCAAGAAGTCCTCTCTCATCATCACCGTAATAATATCCAATGGGTTCTTGATCTCCCATGATGTTCTTATTATTGCTTTAACTTGAGTAGCTTCACTAAGTGAAAGTTAAAGAACAAGTAATCTGAAGGCGAGGCAAACTCGTCTATATGGTTTGCGATGATCGGCGCAGCCCACATAAAATCACGTGACCAGAAGAACAATTCAAGATGGTAGCACGACTGGATAACGGTATGTAAACAAAGTCTTATTCTATATATCCAACCTACCCGTCAAATAAATAATTCTGACGAAATGCGTCATGCGGAATATACGCATTAAAAATTACGAAATGCAAAATTTGCATGAACTTTCACAAGTAGGAACATAAACAAGTTATACTCTTGATTGGTGATCTTTCACCACGAAGTTCACACACTTATATTTTTCTATTTAATCACACTAGCTATATATTTATTTCCTTGATTAAAATTGTACTCACCGTTATGATAAAACAAAAAAGGAAGAAAACAATATAACCTTCTTTACCAAAAACGGCAATTTATCATTTTCCTGTATACATATATTATACAGTTCTAGCACAATCGTAGCTTTAACAAATACAAAGAACACAGACGGACGATACCTTTCTCTACTGCAGAGGCTCAACGAAACTAAAATATTGAAACTAAACATATCTTACCAGTTACCAGGGAATGAATGACTTACCGAACGTTTTCGTCAGCATGTGAATGACGACATAATTAATAATTCTACTACTTAATAATACTAAACAAAGATTCTAATTAAGAGAAAACTGTCGATATCAGCAAGTGGGCGATAAAGACAATGTTTAAGACTCCCAAACCATTTATTTCAACTCATTAAAATTGTTACGACTTTTTTTGAAAGTGCAAAGATTGAATGAAGGTACGGAAGTGTTGAATAAAACAGTAAAACTACGATAATTAATTTATGACGTACATTTTTTTTTTGACTTCGTGCTTTTCAGATATTTTATGTTGGAAATTAATAATTGCTTATTTCAAAATTTTTGTGTATCCCTAACTACACTTTGAAATGAATTTTTGAAATGACATTTTTTATCACATTATTTTCCTCCTTCGTCGTAAATAGATTCACAGCATAAACATAACTAATCCAGCTTTATTATCTCCAACAGGAAATATTTCTACAGATATCACTTTCATACCGGGTTGCTTTAAAAACATATTCTCTATTTTTTCTCAAGATAAATTAATTTCTTAAAACAATCTATATAAGGACATGCGATGAATAATCAACTGCGATTAAAGGAATTCCCTTTTTATTACTGTCAACTCCTTATAATTATCTTTCCTTGTATTACCTCTTAAGGTTAAATTACTTTTTGTTACTCGCTTTTGTTTTCCGTATACGTGAAACCAAAGTCCGTCACATTTGGCAGTTTAACCTTTTTTACAGATAATTTAATGTTCTTTTCAATCCTTTTTCAGGTTTCATAAAAAATATTATGCAACAAAACAAACACACGATAGATTTTGTTTTTGATGATAAAATGGAGAGTGGGACTAAAAACGACACGGTTTTATCTGGAGATATATTTAAGATAAGTTTCGCATTAAAAACATGTACACCACTTTTGAAGAGTCATTAAATTATTTCGAAATTCAATTTTTAGTGCTTTTATTAGCTAACCGTTTTAAAACATTTGCATTGATTGAATTATAGCGCTGGTGGTAGAGCCGATTTTTTTTCTCACGAAGTATATATGAAAAACTGTCAAAAAACACAGAATTTGCACAGGAAATATAAAATTGTAATGGAAAATATATTGAATAAAAGAATTCCCCTTGCATCTCCATTTCTGAAATATCATTTAGTAAAATTGGCGTAACATTATATGGTGGAAACGCCCGATCTAAATCTCAGAGAAAGTTCTTTTACGATCAGAATCAGTTGATACATATCAGTTGATACATATCAAAATATATATTCTCCAATTACTCGAAACACGGATTTATTTTGTTTTGTTTTTCTATTTTGTACTTCTATTCAAGTTTTACTCATTAACTCTTCAAAGATGTCAATATTCAAAGATTTAATAAACAATGATTTTAAAAACAGAAACTTCAACAAAGTCCGAGAACTCAAAACTTTTCAACACAGTGCCAAATTTCCAGAATGAGTGACAACTTAAAACTTGAAACTTTAAACCATTTCTGGCATTGTTTTTCGAACAAGATCATGTAGCGTTATTTGTTTGGAGGAAACCTGAAATACAACACGAATAAATAAATATTTACTGAAGAAATAAACTATCTTTGTTAAGCAACAGGAGTTTTTTTTACAACAAGTGTTGATATACAATTTCTTTGGCGCCTTTAAAAACAACCATATTGTATTGTATTGCACTGAACCTTCCTGTATGTATTCTTCCATGATGCAAGAATGATCGCTTTCATTTATCTTTAAGACGTGTAGTAAGTTTCCTACTTCCTAGTTTCGCCGTCTATAACCGTCGGATTTAGGTTGCATCAGCCGTCAATCGGCCATGCTCCCGTTCTGCCGTATTCACGTCCTACCGTGATCTCGTTTCTGCCGTAAACTCGTTCTATTTATACATTGTGAGTAAACATTTCTTCATGATTTCCATGAACCTCAGAAATACAGCGTCGAAGTTGCGCACAGGTAGTCTAAATAAACAGACGTTTTTTCTTTTAAAAGTCAGATACCGTAATGCTTCGATTAGACGCCCGGGCCGTTTATTAAATTTTTTGAATTTTTAGGGGGCGTCTATTCGAGGGGGGCGTTTAAAAGAGGGGGGCGTCTATTGAATTTTTGTGAAACTCTTCTTTTTCGTAAATATAAACTAAATATAAACATCGATAAAAAATATACAAAATTAAACTTCAAGATCATCGTCAATAAAGACAAAGTTTCCAACTGTTAGTTTAAAATTTAAAAAGAAAGGCGTCTATCGCAAATTTCCATATTTTTATACAAAATGAAAACATTGAGGCTGAAACAATGCAATGTAGTAGTTCTACATGCCTTAATTAGTGTGTCTCTAGAGAGGGGCGTCTATTCGAGGGGGGCGTTTATTTAAAAATCTCCTGAATAGGGGGGCGTCTATTCGAGGGGGGCGTTTAAAAGAAGGGGGGCGTTTAATCGATGCATTACGGTAACCATAGAAAATGCTGTCTAGCTGAAATTGAAAATGACGTAAATTGACGTAACAAATGATTCATGATGAAAGAACGTCAGTTGCGTCTTATAAAACTCATCTCATTATTCTGTTCATTAGTTTTAAAAAAAAAACTCCAAAGGTATTTATTTAAGTAGATTTAAGTTATGACAAACACAAAAAATATGAGGCGCAAAAATGTGACGAATGTTTCAATGGAATGGTTTCCTTAAGCATACGGGTCAAAACAAATTGGACGATGAAATGGCGATTTTTTTTGTTCTTGAACTCTGTAAGATATTAAACAAAACTTCTGAAAAGTTCTGCCCACGCGTTGAATAGAAGCGCTTTCCATATCAATGCAAATATAAGACACTTACTCATAAGAATCCTTAAAATCTCCCCAAGAACTTATAAAGGCCGTCAAAAAGACATCTACTTCCTTGCTGGCCCAATCATTCTGCTTTAATGGTTCCACTATCTAAATAAAAAACAGATGCAGTATAAAAGGACCAATTCAACTGAAACTGTTACATGTTGATTTTGCGACATTTTAGAATTTTTGTATATGTACCTTTTCCACGCAGTCGTTGAGAAAGTCTCGGAAATCCTTCGTGTGAGAAAGGCCACCACCAAGTACGAAGACATTTCTTGAGATAGTCTATAACAAACAAGTTGACTTTATAATTCCTCTACGCAAAGTTCACGTTCTATGCTAGGACAAGGTGCCATCATCAGAAGTGTAGGATCAAAATTTTGTTTTGTTCTAGGATATGTGAGAAAATAGTTATATCGACCATGTTCAACAAACATTATTATAATGAGAGAGGGTGTGATATTTCTGACAGAGGGTGTGGTAAACTGAAACGCTATACTGAACCAATCACAGCCCTCTTTTTTTAGGAAATGGGTTTGAGACGCGCAAGGTATTGAAACGTAAGGGGTTTACCTGCAACACATCACCCGTGCAGACGAAAAAAATAAAAAGTAATGATGCATACCTTAAAGTTACTCTCAACACTTTTAATGAAATGTAAAGTCGTGGCTTTCTTTTCAAGACGATTGATAACTAAGCTGAAAAAATCAAACTGGATCGTGACCAAACTAAAAACTTTCTTTGAGGAGGCTACTAAGAAAATGTGATAGTAGATCAGATGATGTCTAGATCAGATGATGTCCTTCAAACGCGACTTGACGAAACAAATATTACAGATGAAGTCTGGAGAAATCAATGCTAATCTGAAATTGGACTTAGCATAACATTACACACCACACTTAACATTATGTCTCGATTTTCTTCAGATTTCGGAACTGTAGAACTACGGGCTTTTCAATATTAAACGATTGAATACAGGGTCACTTTTCTTGAGTCATTCGTCATTCATTCGTCTCAGTTTGAAAACACAAGTCAAAAGAACGATCAGGTTCCAAAAATAAATGTGAATGAAATCTGCTTTTCAGCAAACGATCTATAACAAGTTTTCAATTAAAACAAACCAAACTGCCGAGCTCACTTCATAGAGACTTTTCTGCTTACCTGACTAATTTGACAAACAACGAAGGGCAGATCTGCTAACTTTACATACAAAAGAAAGGTCTCGATAATGAAATGCCTGGGTAATACTTCAATCACTGTTCCATGAGTTAAATCATTTTATTTTTTTTTTAGAATTCAGTATAATTATACCTCTTGTGTACTTCTTGGAAATCTCTTTCGGTTGCAAAGTTCCGAAGATCTCGCAATTCTTGAAGAAAATGTCGGTCTATTTCGTCAATATCAAATGGTTTTTCTAAATATAAAATTCCAAAATAAACTTCTTTACTGAATCTGAGTATTCTAGCAAAAGTCTGAAAAATGAAAGAAAAATAATTGAAAATAACTCTCCCAATTCACAAGGGCTATGTGGATTCCTATTCCTCCTTGCCGATTAAAAGACGAATCAGGATCTAGTCAGTTTATGTAATATATTCATTTCCTTTTATAAGCATACCAGCAAATTGGCTGAAGCTCAATATACTTAAAAGTTTTCCCAATTTGAGCCTGAAATTATGCTTAAATGGTATGTACAAATTTTAACATTCAATTGAATGAACTGATATTCATCTCAATTTGGCCACAATTTATCAATTTATCAAAACATCCGAAGACTTCATGGGGGAACGGGCTTGTAGCAGTACCACCAGGCACATGACCGGTAGAATTTGTATTCGTCCACCTCTGGTGTGCCAGGTGGACATGTTACTGTATGCATATGCTTTTTTTAAGCATGTGAGCTTTAATATACTTATAAACTTTATCCTTATAAAAAGCAAATAATATGATAACATTCTTTTCCTTCTTTTATGATAAGACGTCCAAATCAACAAACATCTTGACAAACTAAAGGATTTTTAAATTTTAAGAATTAACCTGAGGAACTGTTTACATCCAAGTTATATGTCCATCGTTCAAGGATAGCTTCAGTGCATGACATGATGTCATCATATGATAGATAGTGTAGCCTAAAATTATTTAAGAATTGAGATAAACATATGTATCGTGTATCAGTGCAAATATACAGTGAAAATGTACACGGTCACTTTGTTGATAAAAGAAAATACTTTCACGCACAATAAAACCATTACAAAGTTTAGACATTATTTCATTGACATCAATGTCAATGCAATGATTTCTCTTGCAGGTGCTGTAATAGATAGATATAGATTATAAATTTTAATCCGAAGAGGGCCTCTGCTGAGAAAGCCGAAATATTACTAACAAATAGATTAATAGGAAACAAACCATAAAAATGTTATATATAAATATCTTAATAGAAATTTCTTTATCTTTCTTTAGTACATGTGATTGGAAAAGAATGGACAATGTAATTTGCATAGATCTATAGTGGAACAATGAACTTTTCCTCACATCCTGTAGGAATTGTCGTTGCAAGTCGCCAGTCAATAAATGAGCACAAGTACCTCTTTTTTGAGGTCTCAAATCGACTGATGAAGACAAACACCAAGGGATAATACTTCCTAAATGATAATGAACTTCACGTTAAAGTTGATCTGATTCATAGCACTAAGCAACTTTTTAAGTATTAGTTTTCAGTAATTCTTACACAAAATGTTTTGGTTCTTTGAACAGTTTTTTTTATATAAATTTCAGGAAAAAATTCAATGCTTCTACACAAAAAGGACTTACTTTACTAGTGAATCAGAAAACAGAAACAATTTTGTTAGAGTATCAGTAACACCTCCTTCCATGTCTTCATGTGTTCTTATAATATTTTTGATGTTGTCAAACTATGATAATAATAATATATAATATATAATATATAATAATATTATATCAGGTGAGTCAAAAAAAGGTACCTGTGTTTCACAAGAAATACCTTTAGATTGAATAAATGAAAGATAATTTTTTTTATTTATGATTAGAGGCATCTGTTAAGTATATTTTGGTGTATCATTATGGACAATCAACTGGAAGCCGTCCTTGTAAAAATCTTCGAAAAATGGACAAAAAACCCGAATAAAATATTCCTGCGTGATTCTTTGATAAAAATTGATAATGTTCATGAAAAGGCTATGGGGATTGAAAGAAAAGACAAAATTTGTCTAATCACCTCTTTGGTAATATTTACCCTAGCAAACTGGAAGCATACCCAAACTCTTTGTTGTGCGGAGTTGCGGCATTTCTCAATATTTTATACAAGACAGTCTTTATGAAAAGTTTCAGTGAATAAAGATTTAAGAAAATGTTGAAAAAAGTTTGAACTTTTTACTTAACTTAATTGGAAGGAATAAATAAGAAAAACTAGTTCTAGCACATTTAATTGTGTATGTGTTTCATTCCTTTCTGGTTTGCAATAAAAACATAAATCTTGTCTTGAGACATTTTGCTCAGCTTTTTTGTCCATTTTTCAAAGATTTTTACAAGGACCGCTTCCAGTTTTGTGTCCATAGCTTTTTTTCTATTCAACCAAATTAGAAAAGTGATACACCAAAATATAGTTAAAGGATTCCTCTATTCAGAAATAAATTATATAATATTTCATAATTATTCAATCGAAAGATAGTATTTGTGAAACACCCAGTATATATAAATCATAATTGTTAACTTTACAGTTCACTACATAATGAAATTCAAATAATACCTGTCTTTGGCAACTTTTTAAAGAAATACCAGTTTTTTCACTGATATCATCCATATCCTTTCGGAGTTTTCCAGTCAGTTTCTTTCCTAATATTTCTCTCATAACTTCCTTATCAAATTCATAGTAGCTAAAAGGATAAATTCAATAAGTTTGACATTAGCATTATTAAAATGAAATGACATTGCAAGATGAAGGTTTTTCACATGCTATTTTACAAGTATTTTACCTTTCAAGCAAGTCCCCTTTGATATTTTGTCCAAGTGAACAGAGAAGAGGGGAATCTAGTAGTAATGGAGACTGCAAATATTGTTGTAGGAATTGAAACAACACAAACTGTTCCTTTACTTCTTGAAGAAAAATACTGAGAGCTATGTCACTGTGGGAAGCATTGTTTGTGTTGTTCATTAAGGTCTTTGCAGCATCCTGTTCTAAATCAAAACAGCATCAAATTAATCAAACACTTGTCTATAAACTATCAACTGGACTGAACAATTCGTAGTATATTACACGAGAAAGAAAACACAAAATTTAAAGCATAGTGAAGAAAATAGAGAAGAACTCTAAGAGATTCGTCACATATTTAGTGTGAATTAAAATGGAATAATAATTATAACTATATGCATATTGTTACCAGTTCTTCCAGCCAACCATTCAGAGAACAAATGCATATCCACAATCATGGGATCTGTAAAGCAGACTGAAAATTCTTCCATCTTGTTTAGTATCTAAAAAGACATGGAAAATGGTTAAAGGACATGGTCTTAAGTAATCATCAAAAACGAGCTACTTAGTTAATTTTATGTATACAAGAGTATCTTGCAAGGACATTTTCAAACTGAAATTTAAAAATAATTTTGATAGATTGTTAATACTTAATATACCCTATTACCCCATTTTTAATAAGCCCCTCTCGGATTTATGCCCATGGTCTTAAATCTGGATACAAGCCCATGGGCATAAATACGGACCTATTTTCAGCATTTGAGAAAATACGAAATTTTTTCTGTCAATACATGGCTTCCTTCTTAAATAATTCTTAATTAGCAAATGCCCTTTTTCTGTGGACGCATAATGGACCCTTAAATTTGTGTAGTCCAGGGACTTACAGTTTATTTCCTCTTGAATTTTGCCTCCTTTGGACAATTATGATAATTATTGAAGTGGTGTAACATATTGAGATGCTTAGTATGAAAATGAAATAGTAGCATCATACAACTCTCATATTTATTCGATGATCTATTTCCAATATTTTTGGTGCATATTATCATTTTAGGTCAAATTGGAGAATTGTTGGTACTTATTTTTTTTAGACCATGGGCTTAAATCCAGATCCAAAAACTGACTCAACATTAAAAATCTGGTTTTTAAGCCCATGTGCTAGAAAACAGAGTAAAAGGGTACATGTTTCAAAAAAATGAAACCAAGAACTGCATTTTTTCCAATTAATTTTTGTCAACTTGCAATACATTTCATATCAGTATTATAGAGCCCATTTTTGGGCTTTCTCAAGATGCATTTTTTTTTTAAAAAAAAAAATGAAAAGTAATTGCAGAGAAAATCGAAAAAAGGATTTTGGAGAAACTCATTAAAAATATTACCAGTTGACAAAAATTCATTGAAACATAATACTGTAAATGCAGTTACAATTCTTGGTTCCACTTTCTTGAAATACATTGTATAACTACACGCTTTTTCTTTTTTTAAAGAAAATAATAGCTTTCATATCAGGGTGAAAATCACCTAATTTGCAAGAATATCTTAAGAATATTCCCAGGGTGAGTTTCATAAATGAAACAGAACAGAGTGAAAAACAGAAAGATACCAATATAAACATCAAACATAAACATCAAACATAAACGTCAAACATAAAACTGTCTTCATAAGTTCGCAACACATTTGTTGTATATATTGTGTATACGTGACATTGTCATGGAATCATTATCTGAAATATAAGAATAAATTAATATCACCCTTATTTTCTGGTAAACCATAATAATACTTCACCCTCAACGAAATTTCACTATGCTTATTTTTTTTATTATTATTATTTTTAATGGGTTGCTCCCTGCAAGGCTAAAGCCACTACTAGGCAGAGAACTACAAGGTGAGAAAAGGAAGAACAGTTATAAACACAGATGAGAAAGATAAGAAAAGGAAGAAGAGTTATTAAAACAGATGGGAAAGATGAGAAAAGGAAAAACAGTTATAAAGACAGATTTAAAAGATTGTAGATCATACTCAGCAGGAAAACAACTATGAGGGAGAGAATTCCAGAGGCGAGCAGTCCAAGGGAAAAAGCTAGAAAAAAAAAGCGTGTAGTGTGTGTAGTGTGCATAGGTGACAGATAATGTATATACCAACCAATTGAACATTAGAACTCCCCAGTTGAACTGGAAACAACAAAAAACAATTTAATATTGCAAAGACATCAACATAATTCATTTACTAAGAATTGAACCAAGGGTATTTGAGTTGCACTTCAAAATGTCACATTATTTGCAGCTTGATATGATCTTTTATTCATCTGTGAAATAAGCTGAATATTCCACTGTGTTGTGCTGACAGTTGAAATTTGAAATTTCTACCCAATTAAGGCTGCTGTTCGGAAAAATCTAGACAAAACGTCCATTAGCCTCCTTTAAACATCAGATTTGGACATATTCATTAAATTGCTGAGTGATCCACAGGATCAACAGTATCATTTATCAATACATGACGTCAAGAGTATGACTCTCATTTCCTTTCTTAAAACAAAGCATATACTTTGAATCTAAGTGTTTTCTTTTCCCATGGCATTGGCTCAGCCAGCAGTAGTAGCAGTAATATTTCTGCCGTATGGATTGTAACTGTTTCATCCACATAACCAACAATAGCAATTCCGCATTCTGTCTTTAATATCTTTAATATTTTTAATTGTTTTATTCTCTGTCAACAATCTAAATAAATACATAAAGTGATGAAAAAATGGATGGACAGCCATATTGTCTTTTGAATTCCATATGTTTGAATTCAATGACATTGCAATTTTTTTTTATTTAATTCAAAACTTTATACTTAGCCGTACTTGATAAAACATGAAGCGACCAGAACCCAGCAGGAACCGACCAGAACCCACCAGGAACCCACCAAGAACCGACCAGAACCCAGCAGAGACAAAGGCAAGACCCAGGACCCAGGACTCTACAATTCTCTTGAAAAGATATATATTTACACACAGCCTTTTATTTTTAATGAGAAAATAATTAGACACTTTTCGTTAAAAGAAGTATTGATTAACATTTACATTATCACACGTGGCTCCAGCTTTGAAGTTAACAAGAAAGAATTCACAGTTTTCCGAGCTACAATTGCATAAGGGTAAGGATCTGAATCCAGTGTCCCACCTATCACATATAGGCTCCCTGGTCTTGGGTCCCACCTGTTGTATGTAGGGTTGGGAGTCCCGATTCCTGGATCCCACTTTTCCGGTAGGCCTTTTACCATGTTACAAAAAATCACCCACACGATTATTTAAGCATTATGATTTAAGTAAGTAGTGCACAAATAAATTTTAATACTTCACAATATCACATGTTCAGGCTGGTGTCTAGGAAATTACTGCACTTTCAAATAGATCCACTTTGCAAAGCTGAAAAACTACATTACAATACATTATTAATACGCAACTCGACACAATCAAGAGAATTGTTTGTTTAGATAATTTTTGTGCACACTTTCGGCACCCAGATCCCAGGTCTGACTTTTGATTTGAGAGTCCTGGGTCCTGGGTCCCACCTTTGATGTTAAGATCCCCAGTCCCACCCTTGATTTTAGGGTCTCGGGTTTCGGGTCCCACTTTTGATTTTAATGTTGTGGGTCCCACCTTTGATTTTATGGGCATGGGCCCCGTTTACAGGGTCCGTATTGGTATGTTTCTGCTGGGTTCTGGTCAGTTCTTGGTGGGTTTCTGCTGGGTTCTGGTCGGTTCCTGCTGGGTTCTGGTGGGTTCCTAGTTTAGCAAAGCTAGATCAAGATTTGGATATTGACTTTGCATATGATTCTAGCAATAAATTGATTGGAATTTCATTGAAGTAATTCCAAATGCTTGAGTTTTAACTGAAAGTTGATGTAGGTGCCCATGAGACTTACCTCTGGTGTTGAATATGGGAGAGTTTAGTGTAACAAAGTACTATGAATGCTGGGAGGGAGTTTAAGATTCAAGGCTTGATGAATAAATAGAATATTCAATGACTTGACAAGGTCAAAGATATTCAGTATAGATATAGGATAAAGATATAAGATTTGAGAAGGTTAGGATTCAGACAGCAGCCTTTTGCAGTTACGAGGAGGATGCGTTTAGTGTTGGGATGTCTCACGCTGACCCCACATTTGACAAGTACAGCGTAGATGTGACGAAAAAATAGCATGATAGATAGAGATTAAGGTACATATTTGGGTACATAATGTCTTAATTTATATACATAGTGCTCCATCAGCTCTGCACAGCCTAATTGCAAGGTACTACTGGACATGTTGGCGGCGCCAGGGTTTTGAGATTTTCATCAAGGATCACACCAAGATATTTAATATGTGAAGAGGGTTAAAGTTTCCTACCACCAATTTTTATCTTCAGGTCATAATTGAGTGGTTTTTGTAGCACAAAGGTTTTCAAGAGGGGACATAATATATATTTTTGATTTATGCTTAGCAACAAATTTAAGCAACACTTTCTACTTAAAAAACGGTCGTTTTTTGGGCATCCGCCGTGTTTACTAACCTCATAACATCTGGAGCGTTAGCGAGAGACACGATAACGCAGTTGTAAACTCCCACACACGGAGTGCAAGCTGTTCCAAATATTTTGTCAAACCTGTCAGCAGCCAGGCAGCCATTTTGAAATACTTTTTTTTCTCTTTTAGGAGTATGTTTATCTGCCAATATGAGATCATCAAACCTCATGGTGAAAATTCTTATGAAAGTGTTTGAATAACTGAGGCATAGCCTGACCCAACGTCACTGACTCAAACAAATTTAACAAGGTTTACACACTGTGAAGTTTTGATGGCCTCAAATTGGCAGTTAAACTGTATGGTAAAAACTTTTCATTATTAAAAGTGGAGATCCATTCTCAACTTGTAACACTCGTTCACTATATTGTGGTTTTTTCTCTGACTCGTTTCTTGAGAAGCACTTTGAGAGTTCCAGGTTTTTGTATCGCTGATCGTTCAATGACTTTTATGCCGAAAAATGCTCTTTGAGACCACACACCCCGCTGCACTGACATCTAATCTCGCTTCCTTGTTTTTGTTTGTTTTCCTGTTTTCACCGTCCCATTTACGTATCATTGGTTCGACTTTGACAATTGTGACATAAGGAGACGGCGGTGATGTTCCGTAGCGCTCATGTCAAAGCGTGACAAATCCACCTTTTTTGCATGATAAAGCGTGTGACACGTCGAATCCAGATCCACATGCACACGTTAACGCAAGGAATAGCATCTCTGAATTCTTGTTTTGACAGATCGAATCCATATTTCTTGATTGGCAGTGATTTTAACCAAATGGACAGGCCTTTTTGCTTAAGTTTGTCTTTTTATTTTCTTCTGACATTGTGCTAAGCAATGTGTTGAGCTTGTGCTTCAGCTGTTGTTGTCGTTCATTCTTTATGTTGTTTTGTCTTGGCCTCGTGGTTGACTGCATGTTTACCCAAGATCTGCTCTTGGAGAACTGTAGTCACACTTTGCGAGTTGTTGTATTCCTCATTAGCACATTCACTGAACATCCTTAGGACCAGGCCTCCAAGTCTTGGTGGAAGTGAAAGTAGTCGGCGTTCAGAATCGTTTACGATGTGACCTTCGGTTATTGCTGGGATAAATTTATGACGGTTCACGTCATCGAGCCGTGAGAATTCTTCATCACATCCAGGAATCGTCTGCGCATGTCCTTTTATGCTGGTAGCCGCCGATAAAACATACGTACGCTGCTTGTGATTGGGTGATTGCAATTTATGAGAGTACACGGATTTCCTTGATCCATTTGTTGGCCTTTTCACGAAAGTATCTCTTTTTACATTCTTCACTTCCAATAACCAATCCCATATGCTTCTTCTAGTTCTATGATTTTGATGTTACTATTTGGAAATTTGATCTTGGCTGTTTCAAGAAGTTGTTCAGGTTTAACAATGAGCCAAGATTTCGATACCAAGATGGGCGGGGGAATTTTGGGCCCATAGCCAGTTCGCCGTTATCAAATTTGCCCTGGATACGTTGTTGTACTAGCATCTGACTTTGGTTGCTTATAAAAAAACATGTACGATGCATACTCAGGTCGATCAAACAAAACTGGGAACACATAACCTTGGAATTCCATAATCGTTAACCAATACTCAAATTAGTTAGAAATACAGGGAACGTGAACATCTATAATATAAATCTTCTCACAAAATTTTAGATCAAACCAATACCTTTTCGTTGAGTTATTTACCGCAGAAAATCGAAGCCGCCTCAATTATTATATTTAATTATGCGCATAATTAACGAGATAATTTCTTCTCTCCAAATGTGTATATTCTCACATGCGCCTTAATATTACTAAATAGCATTTACAGAACAATGATTTAGGTAAACTGGTGGTGAACCATCTCAAGCAAGAACTAAAAAATTCGCAGATAGTTACCTGATATTAGGTTTCGAAGACATTTTGATTACTGAAAGGAACAAATCTACCAAAAGAAGTATTTCATCGATCTCAGATGTCAGATGTGAAGCACCTAAGAAGAGCCAGTAAAGTCATCATGATTTTGCAAGTCTGTATCATTCCAACGTGATGTTATTCCAAGAATACATCATGTGTTACGTACTTACCTTTCATTGGGCATATATCATTGGTCAACGTGACTATTATTGAGGTGAGATCTTCCACATACATGGAAAACAAACATATTATCATAGTGAAAAACCACAAACATTCAACAAATATCGTCCAACTTTGTTGTGTGTTAGAGATGTGTTACATTGCTGTGTGTGCTGATTTCCAGGAACAAGATCCTAAGCCAGATCCAGTTTGATCTGGATAATGTGTTTGTTTTCTTTTATGGAAAAAATTTAGAATCTAGGGCTATATTAAAGTATTCCTCCAACTGAACTGCAAGTAAAAAGGTGATGTTGTATACGCAAAAAGAAGTTCAGAAAACCAACTACGTATTATATTTTACATCAAAGGCAAAATAAGTCGCGTACACAAAAAGTTTTATTTAAAAGTCGCGAGCATTAATTGTCGCGAGCAGCCTAAACTGATAAAAGTCGAGCACATTTAAAGTCGCTAGACGCCATTTTGAAAACTTTTTTGTACGCATAAATCCTGTAAAATATATAATTTGAAGCTATCTTCCTCTAAGGACATCATTCTCAATAAAAAATGCACCTACTTTTTGCATTCACTGACTTTTGTCAATCATTTAAGGGTTGAAACAAGAGGTTGGAATACAACTAAAGGATGACTGGCAATCTTACGGGTTGCAATTCTTCAGAGTTCACCTTTCCGGAAATGAGAAAAATAGCTGGAGACTTGCGAAATATGTTTTGTGAAAATATTTAAAGGTCACAAGCGCAAAAGTCGCGAATACTTAAAAATGAAAACTGTTGCGTGGCCTTGCTCATTGTTCTGCAAAAAAACTATTCAGTAGTTTATGGGGAAATATTAGCCACATTTAGGTCTTATAAATTTTACTTTAAGGGCAGAAAGTTTCTGCCAGGTAAGAAAGTAAAATCGAAATTCGTGAAAGTTTTTCTAAAAATCGCGAAAAATTTTTCAACAACAAAAAATTCTCAAATAACAAGGAATCCAAGAACGGAGTGGTTTTAGTTAATTTTTAGGGATGTCCTGAGATACAAACAGAGGGAGGGAGAGAGAGAACAATTTCATTTTTCAGCTAACTGTAACCAATGTGCTGAGTTTTTTGTCTATATATTAATAGCCGATTCTCCGTTTGTCTGTCACGCAAAATGGTAGGTGAGTGAAAATGGAACATTCACTCCGCTGGTCTTTGCAGCAAACGGAGCAATGGGTAAAGAGCGCATTAGACTCTAAAAAATATACACATAATAACTCACAACAATTTATTATAGATGCCGTTAATATTGTAAATATTGTCAGTGAACATGAAAAAAAAAAAAAAAATGGTAGGTGAGTTGTGCGACGTCAGTGTGAAGTCATTATAATAATAATAATAATAATAATAATGATATATTTCATAGTATCTCCAAAATTTTACAATTGGCTCTTCACCTGGAAATTGAGAAAATTATGTATATATGCAGCGTCTAAAAAAATATTGTATATTAAAAAAAATGATGGCAGAAATTAGAGAGACAGTCGTAGTATAGGACGTGGCTAGGTGTGGATAAGGTGAAGGCAGAGTAGAACCAGATAGTCGTAAACCAAAAAGAATGTCGACTGAAGTTATTAAAACTAGGAAATGGGACATGACTAAACCTAAGGACTAACGTAATGTAAACCGATGTGTAGGACCAAATTGAGGTTAGAACCGAATACTAGAAAAAAAAACTGTTAATAAACTTATAAATTTATTCCTCCATGACAGTAAAGATAGAACTTGGGGTTCCAAAAAAATTTGGGCAAAATTTTTGGGGACGGGGATCTATAACGTCATCAAAACTTTTGATTGACCATATCTTCGAAACAGTGCATCATAGACATATGATCCTATACATTTTCTTGCTCAGAATTTCGAGCTCTACAAGATGGTAACACTTTCCATTGTCAATTCCTTAATTTGATTTTTCGTGAACCCTTTGGGAGGTGACACAACGCAGGCTGAACATGGGCGCGAGCGACGCCGCCTTGGCGGCTATCTATATATTAATAGCCGATTCTCTGTCTGTTTGTCTGTTTGTCTGTCACGCAAAATGGTAGATTGAGTTATGAGACCAATCATTTTGTTGTATTTTGTGCGACGTCAGTGTGAAGTCATTACATTGAGACCCAAATAGAACTCGACGTTTAGGGAAAATAATCTCGGTAACCAATAGGGATAACTGACGTTTTTTTGGGGTCCGCGATACAGGCGATGGGGTGACGAAAAATTTGAGTCTAATTTTTTTAGGGAGGGGTCTGTGACGTCATCAAAATCTTTGAACAATGATATCTCTGTAACGGTTGATCGTAGCGGAACGATCCCATACATTTTTTTGATCAATATTTCGAGCTCTACAACATGGGAACACTTTCGGTTGCCAATTCCTTAATTTTATTGTTTGTGAAGTCAACGCATGCTGAACATGGGCGGCGAACGACGCCGCCTTGGCGGCTAGTCTATATATTAATAGCCGATTCTCTGTCTGTCTGTTTGTCTGTTTGTTTGTTTGTTTGTAAGTCACGCAAAATGGTAGATGTGAACTGCGAAAGCAATTGGGGAGTCAGCAATGTAAGATCACACATAAATTATTTCTCTTCTTGTGCGCGACGTCAGTGTGAAACCATTGTATTGAGACCCTAATCGAATGCGACGTTTAGGGAAAATTATCTCGATAACCAATAGGGACAACTGACGTTTTTTGGGGTCCGCGATATTGGCCATGGGGTGACGAAAAAATTTGGGCAAAATTTTTGGGGACGGGGCTTTATGACGTCATCAAAACTTTTGATTGATGATATCTCTGTAATGGTTGGTCGTAGCAAAACGTTCCCATACATGTTTTTGATCAGCTTTTTAAGCTCTACAAGATGGGCACACTTTCGGTTGCCAATTCCTTAATTTTATTTTTCGTGAACTCAACGCAGGCTGAACACATGGGTGGCGAGCGACGCCGCCTTGGCGGCTAGTATTGATTAATGACATTTGCACACAATGTACCAACTGCAGCGCAAAGTTATAGGGCAATTAGAAAGGTACATTGTGTGCGAATGTCATTAATTTCATTTTTGTTTTTTATCTATTTGATTCTTTAACATTGAGTTACTCATCAATAATTACACAATTTTCTGGTTGTGTCTTCTACTCTTCTTGCTACCAGCTAAAAACATTTCCTGAATATCTCTACTTCCACTTGAATCTAGGTCAAAAATAGTTATTTTCTTTCTTTTGTTTTTTTATAGTGGTTGGAAAGCGGCTGGAATTGCGGATGCCGTGAATCTAGATTCATCAAAGTTTCCGCGATCGACCCTTTTCATGATCTCGACCCAATTCTTGAACAAAAAATGACACTGGTAATCAACATCTATTACCAATCACCGACATATCATCTGAAGAATTCGAGATTTTGTGTTTCGTTTTTATCTGAACATCAGCTTCATAGTAGATATGCTATTTTATTTTCTAATTCACTTTGTTCAAACGAAAATAAGAGCCTTATTTTCTTCGTAATCTCGTTTCAAATATGGGGCGCTAATCAACAAAACAAATTTTGGTGCATAGTGGAGTCATCTTCAGTTTCGTACGTATATATACAGTTCATAAATTTCTCACCTTGTAAATTTATATCATTCAAATACTGATCTATATAATTTACAACACAACATAACTCAACCAAAAACAACGGTTTACTTGGGACCCGTCCTTCTTTATCTGAATCTGAAATGATATTTATCCCAAAACCCAAAACGTTTGATATACAAGTGTATTTCTACCTCCCATTACCTTTTTGCATGTAATTCAGAAATTTTAAACTTTTCGGTGTAAGTGTTGTGAAATGTTTCTGGGTTAGTGAGGGTAACGTTGCTTAGCCTCATTTGTTCAAATACTTTTATAAGTGTTTTGACCGTAATAATGTAATGTTTGAATCCTATCACCTGAACTTATTCTACCGTCATACCGTCACAATTTTGGGTCAAATACTGTCAAACCGTCTAAAAAGGAAGCCTAATACCGATACCGGCTCTTTTATTGGGCCAATTATTCAAAAAACTATTGAGACAGGTTCATACTCTAATGTATTTGGATCCCGTTGCTCGAAGGGTTGCGAAACCACTTAAAATTCCAGTTAAAATATTAAAGAACAAATTTTGCTTCATTATACCACAGAAATACGAAATGGTTGCTGCGTTCTTGTTAAGTTCGCTAAGAAGTAATCAACATCCTAACAACAATTCATTCCATCTGTATACAAAACACAAACAAATAATTCTTGAAAATCAATATACCATTAAATAGCTAAATGTGATACTAAATAATATACAATCAATTAAAAGCTATGAAACTGTTACTACAAACAAACATTAGTGCTATCGTCGTATGATTTGATGATACAGTGGAATCTGTCTAAAGCGGACACCATTGGTTCAAAAAAATAGTGTCCGCCTTATAGAGATTATGTCGAAAATTTAATTTTGAACTGGATTTTAACCAAGAAGTGTTTTTAATGCCGTTTTTACCATAAATATTGATTTGAGACTTAATTTTTGAGCATGCTTTAAGTTTTCTTTCAAAGAATGAAAAAACAAAAGTTTGCCACCTCTGACTAAAATAGTATTTGATCGAGGACTGCTTCCGTTTCGTCAGTTGGAGGTGCTCGATCTTTTTTGTGATGGTGGACAGCATTTCTTAGCTTTCATTATTAAAGACATGACATCGCTCTAGCTTGTCAAGCATCGCAATTATCTCTTTTGCCATTGCTCTCGTCACTGTTGGAATTTTCTTCGCCTGCCAGATAACTTTCACAATGCCCGATTTCTTTGATGCTAGCTTCTCTAGCTCGAACTCCGCCAATCGATCTCAATTTCATAGAAATTTGGCTCAGATCCTTGGACGTTTTTGTCGAAATCAGCGTATTTTAAAATTGTTGTCAATTTATTTATTCAAGTGTCCGCCTTATAGAGAGTGCTTACAAAGGAAATGTTCATTTGGTGCAAAAAAAGTGTCGCTTTAACAAGTGTCAACTTTATGATTGTCCGCTTTATAGAGATTTTCCTATGTGAGTTTTACTGAGTGTGACATGTCGTGAAAAACGCAAATTGTTTAGGAGAATCTTGCTTATCTCGCAAACTTCTTAGGTTCATTGAATATGATAAAAAGGAATGTGAAGAAGTTTGGCTAAGTAGTAAAACTCAGTACAGCTTAAAACTTGAAACACAAAAAACTGTGTGTCAGTGCAAGTAAAAAGCACCTTCGTTCAGAAGTGTTATGGTACAACCATAATTCTGACAATGGAAACTATTTCGATAACGTTAACACGACTCGCTCAAAGACGATTTACTGCATGCTCGTAAGTTGACACATTTATTAAAAAAGTACTGTAACAAACTATGAAGTCAACAAAGAATGCATCTGGCAAAATGCTATGGAAAGTCAGAAACGACCATAGAACCATTCCGACAAATGATGCTAGTAGGTTACTTTTCTTTTTTAAACTCTGCGGACCTTTGATTTGAGTGTCATTAAACCATAAAAAAATGACCTTACTTGATAACTTCAATCAGCTCCTTGAGGTCTTTTTCAGAATTCTCATCAATTTTTACCCGGAAGTTGAACGCTTCCTGATAAGATTTGCCGGAATCACCAGCCTTATAAAGCGCCGCAGTTTTTAGAATGGTAATTTTTAACTTGTTGGACAGAATACTTCACTCACTTATACCTGTTTTGAACACAGTTCTTCTGATGTCTGAATCAATTTTTGAAACATAAAACAAATGCAAAGATAAATCTTTCTAACACCCTCTATTGCCCTCAATATATAACTAACTAGAATTGCGTAGAAGAACAACTATTTCAGCAGACATAAAAAGTTATTTTTGATGCATCCCTCTATGGTTTGTGTTAAAAATTAAACAATATAAAAGCAAAAGAAAACATAAAAAGAAACAAATTATACAACAATAAATTCCACTGTTCTAACTGGTCAAACATAATCGATGAGACACGGAGCGTAAAAGTTTTACATGTATACCTACAGAGTCATAATATCTATATTGATATATTACTTTTAGGTGTCCTTTGTAGCTACTACGCCAAATTTTAATCCATCTGTGTATAATTTGTGTCCTCGTGTTGCAGTGCTATTTCGATAACTCATGGGATCGTAGTCAACAGTTTCTTTTATGATAGATTCAACGTAAGAATGGAAATATAACTCATATGAAACTTGGTACCGTCTTCAGATATCTTTTGCTAAAGAAAAAAAGAGATTTTTATTGAGGTTATACACTTTTTTTCACTCACAGAGAATAAAGAAAAGTAGAAACTCACTATCTTCATAAATCATCTTTATCAAATCGTCAGGAATTTGTCCACCCATAAACACAATGTTATCAATAAACCATGAAGCAGGATTATCTGAAAACTTAAATCCATCTACTTCCGGAGGAAAATCACGACGGATCCCCATGTTTTTTTCGTGGTAAATTCCGTTTATGAAACAATGTAACCCGTATCTCTGATATCGAATGGCAATATGAGTCCAATTCTTATAAACGTGACTTCTACTAGGAAATACGTCATCACATATTAACTCATCTAATGTTCCTGCTGAGTAGGTGACATACCATTTATCATGTTCTCGTCGCATGGACAGTCCATGAAATTTTTTTCCAAGTAGTATTTCCTCGTTGCTGTCATCTCGACGTAAAGCGCGAAACCAAAATGCTACTGTAAAACCATCCGGACAATCTTCTCCATACTTAGCTCCTACCCTATGGATTGTAGAAAAACACCATGCAAATTACCGAGGTTTACACGAAATAGTGACGACTAGTGTATGAGTAGCTATATTAAAGTGGCCTAATATCAAAGTTATTTCACTCCAAACGACAGTGGAAGTATCTGCAGTCTAATGATAACTTCTACTCTGTTTCTAAATTGCACTATAGTGAAGTAAGTTGCTTCACGTAATCATCAAATACAATAGAAATTCTGTTATTGCTGTCTAAAAGTTCATGGTGCAAACCTTGTAAAATTTATTTGGGTCAGTATTCTTTCAAACTTTAAAAATATTTTCCTGATCAGTGAAGATATAACTGGACATTGGCTCAAACGCGATCCTCAACGAATTCCATAAAACATAAAGGTACTGACTTGATACAGGCTCCATTTTTAGCAACTGTGAAGCAGTTTGGCTGAGTACACAACATGACTTTGGTATGCTTCCCAGGTTCATAAGTAATCTTTCCAGTACCAACTTCACTCACTAGACTATCATCCAATCCTTTGTTTTGAACTTCACCATTGTCGAAATCCCAATAGCCATCAACGTGAGGTCTCCAATCTGAAAGAAGTCTCTCTTCAAATCAACAGCATAATAGAAATGACCTGATCTGCAAAATAATTATGACAGCACTCGCCTCATTTTTAATCTGAAGTATTATTCCGCAATTCATTATAATGAAAGAAGTTAGCAATATAATTTTACCCTCGTGTGTCACGGTTGTGAATGACAGACACGAAAGGTGGCGATGTGAATATAAACCTATTGTTTTCATATTATATAGCATATACACTATATATATAACATTACTTGCCTGTCTTTTGGCACAATTTTCCACCTTTCCATTGTTTACACTTACAGGTGAACGTACCATCCTCATAGTTTGGAATGCAGATTCCACCGTCGTTACAGGGGTTCTGTTCGCAACCATGGTGCTGAAATTAGTGGTTGAACAACCCTACTTTAAATTACATAGCTATAACTGAATTGTTTATAAATGCATGCAACCATAGAACGTGTGCTGTAAGTTTTTATTTAGTTTCTTGATTACGTAAAAGTAAATAATTACCGTAATATTTATGTGAGTCCCTTTTGTAAAATTGAATGGAAAAACGAGCAAAAAAATGTTGCTATGAAAATTTTAAGGATCAGGAATTTCCTTATGAATATGACGTTATCAACAACTGTGAAATGTGACCTTTGAAAGCAGGGCCGACAAAACCGGGGGGGCCATGCCCCCCCCCCCCCCCCCCCCCCCCCCCACTTTTTTTCAGAGCAAAGAATAAAAAAACCCCAAAGAATAGAAATTATCAAAAAAGAGACAGGAAGATGAAACACCGGGTTTTGTTCTTCATGCAACAATCGAATCAAAACTTGTGTGTTTTAGAGATATTTTCAAGGAGATTAAGAATTTTTCTAAGACTGATCGTGACCTAATCCCAAATTTCATGCATGTTATCAAACTCCTCTTGGTAAATCCATCAACGTCATGCACACCAGAACGATCATTTTCCACCGCAAGGCGGCTCAAAACATGGCTACGGTCTACAATGAAAATTCAACGATTCAACGCTTTGGCTATCTTGACTATTCACAAAGAATTGACTGACCAAATCAATGTTATTGAAGTTTGCAAAGAATTTGTGATGGCTCGGGAAGACTCAGTTACTTTGGAAAATTTTAACTTGTTTTGTTGTTGTTTTTTGTTAAGTTTAACCCAGCCGGCACATTTGTTACAAATTCTCTGCGAAGGAGTCTATTTTTATGAAAATATATACACAATTTCATTAAAAATGCTCTCCGTTGCAGTGACATTTTGACGATTTTGCCCATTGGGAAGTTTCCTACATTGTATTTATCTTAACGTTATGCTTTTAAAAGAAGTTTCTTATAATAATATAAACACGCATATAACTTTTTCTCGTCTTTAATACTATAAATTTCAGATATTTGGATAGCGTTTTAGCCAATCTGAAGGTCCTAAATTTCAAAAGTTAATTTGTCGGCCCTGGAAAGGCTTTCATTAAATGCTTTAACAATTTCAATTTTCTATTTTCTGATGCTCATATTTATTTCATAATTTGGGGTCATATTTGGACTAAATTTTGAAAGTTGTTTGAATCTTGAAAAAGTTTGAAATTTTGCAACTGGAACGATTAGATGGTGTGATTAACCACATTACCGAAAGTAATAGTTAATAGAGGGCGGCGTTCATTAGAAGGCGGCGTTTATTACAAAATGAAAAATGAGACAAAAGCAAACTTAAATAAAAATGTCTTCTTATCCTACTAAAGGTTAGAAAGGACTGCCATGGTCTTACACAAAGGATTTGTTCACGAAAATGTCGAAGAAGAGCACTATTACTGTTGCATTTCTCTTCTATGAGATAAAAGTATTTACAGCAATCAGTTACACATCAAGTATTCATGCAAACGTGGAAGGATTTGTTGATAGAAAACAAATAAAACTATTGAACTAATTGAAATATTGGATTCTTGTTTAGTCTGTTTTCTAATAAACGCCGCTTTTAAGGATGCGGCGTTTAATAGAGGGCGGCGTTAATTACAGGAAATACTTTGCATTTCTATTAGCTTATTAAAGTTTTACTTGATGATAAAACATCTCACCTCTTGCTGTTACTTACCACTATTTTCAATCGTTTCCATCCAACAGCGGTAACGACTCGATCAGGAAATTCATACGAGTTAGCACTACTCAGATAGCAAAGTGCTCCGTCGTTAAGGAAGGGTGCGAGAGAAGCTGACTGGCATTTGGGTTTTTGATGATAACAAAGTATCCAACATTTTCTCTCTCTTTCTTCTTGTGTTCCCGATACCTTCTGTCTATCGCTCCATTCTCCGTCCAATTCTCCGGAAAGTAATTCATGTTCAATAATTACAGATGCCTTGTACTCAATTTTAACATTATCACTTTGTGTATTGCAGAAGGTAGGAAAAGAACAGATAGGAAAGGTGCCACAGACGAATGTTGTGAGCCAATATCCAAGAACACTACAAATTAGTAAAACAAACATCCATCAAAATGATATCAAAGCGAAGTCAAATAAATTCAAAGTGAGTAGACTGATAACATAATTGCTACAAGCGTATAAATCAACACAATCGCTTTACCTAATATACAAACTGTTCATCAAATTCATAATTTTTTCAGGATATTAATTCCTGGCAGTCACAATCTTTTACGTGTAGAATGACGTTGGTAATGAGAAAAACATGCAAAAAAATATCAACCTGTGTTAGTTGAATTATTCATAGAAATTATAATGGACTGCATGTGCTTCCTTTGATCAATCACGCCAAATTATTCAAGGTGACCTGTTTCGGCCACGCTACATCAACAATAGCTATTCAAAGTTTCCTGAATCTCTGATCCGAATAAAATGTGTTCTTTATACGAATACCGTATTAAAACACCCGTGGAATACTCCTCCTCCTCCTCCGGCCGAAATGGCAGTTAAGTCTACGATTTAGAATCTGTGGGACTCTATTAATAACGCCATATTAATTCTAGAGAAGGAACACTGCCTTCGAATTTTTTAATGATTTAAGCTTGGAATACATTGCCCATTTAAATGGATCAGTTTAAATGGGTCATTTCAAATGGATGCGAAAAAACTGATGAAAAAAAACTCTATTATGCACCATTATCAGTTTAAATGAGAATCAGTTTATTTTTTTATGACGATTTTGCCCACTGGGACTATATTTCTATTTATGGCGATTATTTAGTTCGCTATGTATCACGTTTTCTTTTATTCCAAACGATTTAAGCTGATCCATTAAATGATAATGTATTTCAGCCTTTACATATCAAACATTTAAAAATACGGTGTTTTTATTTTTGGTCAGCGCCGTAAGGTAGCTGATCTTTCATTTCCCCGTGTCTGTCAGTCCGTCCGTGTGTGTGTTTGTTATGTTGCAGTTCTTCACGCCCCAGTTATACGCCCGTAGTTACTAATTTAAAATTTTTCAGTTAAAATCAGAAAGTTTAAAGCACAACGTTGATTTTCGGAAAATGTATCACTTGTGTGTGACGAAGTAAATATATTACAATACAAAAAAAGTTCTTTTCATTCGAATGAATAAGTAAATTATTTGTTTTAATGCGCCCTCCCTCCCCACCCTTTATTTTAACGTAGTGCATTTTGGGAGCGAAACTTATCAAGAAGAACCAAGAAGTACATTATGGTTCCTCAGTCGAATTAGGTTTTACAGATGTAAATATAAACAACACAGTATAAACTTATATTGAAGTGTATTGAATCAAGACATTAGCAACCACGCTTCCTAATTGGATGGGATAAAAAGTTAAGAAGAAGAAAAAGTCAGGCAAGTTGCAATATAGATTATTTATCTCTCATGTTACTCAAGTTATATGAATTCTTTTTCTCCAAAACGTTATGTATATTTAAAGATAAGATGTTAGCTTATACCTTAAGGGAAAACTAGGTGATTCTTACTGAATTATTTATTTTATTGTGTTCTTGTGCTATTAAACACTTTTTTATAGCTAGCTTGATGAAATTTTGAATGAACTAAAAGTTAGCAAGATTTTTATGGCACAAATGTTAAATATTTTAGAAGTTAAATTAGAGAAATTGTTATATAATTAACAGTAGCAATAACGCACATCAGCTCATAAGAAGACAAAGATGAAGAAAATATTACAAAAACACAAACAAAAACGAATATATATACAATTATAATTACATATAGCTACCTTATTCGTACTTATAAATGCTGGAGAATTTCTTTCAGTAATTGCGGAATTTATTTTTGTAATTTAGCCATGAAATCACGAAAATTTACCCTGCAATTAAAGCTTTTTCCCATTCATAAAGAGGAAGTGAATTGTACTGCGAACCACAGAAATAATAGATCCCGAAACAAGAAGACATAATATTTAACTTTTCAATCTATCTCTATTACATCTATATTATTACTATACATTCAGAGCTATACATTTTTTCTTTGGTTCAGGTAAAAATGAGAAGGGATTCTTAAGATTGTATTATAGATATATATAAGAATATTTTTGATATTCTAGATATATAATGAAAATGATGATGAGTATATAAAGGATAAAAGGAAATTTATTTTTTCACGTCTTTGAGTTCAATAAGTTTGTCCCACAAATTCCGAATTATTTTGAGGCTCAATTCGCAAAAATTTGTCACGTAATTAATTCTCCCGCAAACAATTTATACGAATAAGGTAACATATTTTACTTACCCATTTAAATCAGGATAAATATTAATACCTTAAAGGTATTAATTTCGCGTTTGCAAAATTTTTACTTTTCGCCGGTATTTAATTTCGCGATTTTCGGCTTTGGAAATTTTTCGCGGGTATTTAATTTCGCGATTTTCGGTTTTACGAAAATTTTCAGGGTATTCTAATTCGTGTTTTTTTTTCGATAAAGGGAAACTAAAACAATAACAAACAGCAGAAATAGACTGAAACAGTAAAAAACTTGAATTAACACAAGTTTTTACTCTCCCCTTCACAAGAATGCATTAGTTCTGCTAAGAATGCATGGGAAAAGCTAAGAAAAATTTTCGAATGCAAAATTTGGCGAATTTAAAATTTCGGGTAGAAAATTTGGCGGGTATTTAATTTCGCGATTTTTGGTTTCGGACATTTTTTTGCGGGTACTTAATTTCGCGATTTTTACCCAAAATCGCGAAAATCGCGAAATTTTCTACCCGCGAAATTTAATACCTTTAAGGTATTGATATTTTCATTATCTGTATGGAAACAATCACCAGCGAAATTACCATCCCTTGGTGCAAATTCCTTCCCCATCTAGGAGTGTCTCTCATTAAGACAGGTTACTTTTTTTATTCAGCCTTGTGGAATTTTGAGGGATCATTTTACAAGTGAAAACTTTCATGCCACAAGCTGGAATTGTTTGTATACTTATTGCTGCCTCTGCCCAAAATCTTGCAACTGTGTGTAGTGAACTTGCTACCAGAGAGAAAGATACTTTAAGTGTTATTTGTTGGTAAATTTGATTAACTCATTCAGGCAGCGATATGCCTGATAACCAACGATGACCAGAAATTTTCCCAATTCTGAATGCGAAAAGATTCCGATCAATGAGCTACATCCATACTCATTGGCAGAAATGTGTTTTAGTTTGATTGACAGTATGAGTCATGCAATCAGTTAACAACAGTTGGGTTTGATTTGTGTTCGAAATTAGGAAAATTGACAAATATCAAAAGCACTTTTAGTTGTTGTCATGTTCTACATTTTTGTGCCATTATGAAAAATATTTCAAAGAAAAATTTATATGAATTTCCATGAATTGAATCCTTTGAAACCATGAATTTTACCTTTTTCGGAATGCTAAATTTATTTTATATACTGAGTTTTGTTGACCAATATTGACTCACCTGCAGTGTCTGATCTCAGTGGTGGCCCACTGAGACAGTCAAAAATTGGTTCGGGCCACCAAAATTTTTGAAAACCAGTGTTGTAATGGCCAATCAGGACAGGCGAAAAAAGTATTTAAATTGTAGATATGATTTAAGAATTTCCATAACAAGAGAGTTGAGTTTTATAATGCAATTTCAGATCTTTTTTTCTATTTTGTAAGCACTTCTAAGCTTAATGAAATTGTAGAGTGTTATTGATTATTGGGCCATTAAAATTTCCTTCTAGTCACCAAAAATTTTAAAAGCAATATGTCAATGGCCCGGCATGACACCTAGGTAAAATCTTACAATTAGACACTGACCTGCCACCATGAAATTGAGAAATTCAGTAACTATTTTCCCTTCAGGTATAATATTAGAGTTAAAATTATAATCCTGTAATTGAAGTTTCTATAAGATCTGAATTTTGTGAAATGGAATAAATTACAATTAATTGGTGCGTTGTGCAGTTATACATAACTTTTACACTTTTGTTTTTAGTAATCAGCAACTGCTTGGCATTGGATCTTCATGTAACCTCATCTGAGGACCACTTAGTTGGTAAAAACGAAAGTTCACCTGCGTGTTTAACCAAACACGCTATCCTGTAAGAACGTAAAGCTGCAAGGTCTAACTTGTAAAACTGAAATTTGAAGCTTAAATAAAACCGAATAAAGTATCAAAGTAGCTGTAGTTTTTCCTGCCCATATGATTTCTGTTCATGCGTATCGTATTACTGTATGTAGTTTATATGCTGTCACAATCTGTCGACTAATAAGGAAAAGGATTTAACTGTTATGGAAACACAAAGTTTTCTTTTATAACGTTTACCTTAAGATTTAGTTAAGGCGACTTCCGTTAGAAAAAATACCAGGTACTAATCCAACTATTTTAGAATGCTAGTCATTTCTTTTGTAAAGTGCTCATGATCTTTAGATTTTTGAGCAGACAGTTCGCGCTGACCTTAAGGCCTAGGGCCTCTTGTTACATTTTCTAACTCAACTCATGAAGGAAGGAATATTAATCAAATAGGTCTACATAAAAATGGAACTTAAAGTTACTTATGCTAACTGAAAATACTTTCATACTTGAAATTTGATATATGGTTAAGCTTATCGGTTTAAACCTTCCTGCTACCACAATCTTTTTTATAAGCAGCCAAGGTCAGACGTTAGTAGTAATGTTGCTTAAAAAATGTCCATTTTTTAGTGGTAATGTTGCTAAATTTGTTGCTAAGCATTAATTGAAAAAATATATATTTCCAGTCTTGAAATCGTTTGTGTAAGTTCAGTATCTTAGTAAATAGTGTACGACATAGTCCTACAACCTAGTGTAATTAATCTAGTGTAACAATTTTAAGATAATGTTCTTTAGCTATGCCAGTGATGTATCATTTCAAAAGTTAATGTTGCTAATTTATCTAAGATTCTCGTAGTATTGTTGCTTAACTTTTAGAGAAAATTTACTAGTGTTGTTTATAAACGTGTTGCTTATATAAAAAAACGTGTATGCTGCTACCTCGTTTGTTAGCTACACCGTCTTTGTGCATCAAGGCTTTCAAGGATCTAGTTCTAGAAGGCAGTTGTTTGTTGGAATTCATTTTTGGTTTCGTGAAATTATGATTAAAAACATATCTTTTTGTCGACAAAAAACAACGTTGCACAGCTCACGCATGATGTATAATTCTTTTGCCTTTAGGCGGTATTTACATGAGCCCGTAGCGAGATTTCACCCGTAGTGAAACACATGAATTTCTTTGCGATATTCGGTGTAACGCTTTGAACCTTTTACATGAGATACCCCATAGTCAAACTCACTACAGGTTGGATTTCACCACGGGGTTAAGCCCCGTAGTGAAATCTCAATACGGTCTGAGAATTCTCATGTAAACGGCCAGCCCGTTGTGAAACGTGAAATTTTCACAGTTGAGCATACCAAACACGTGAAGAATATATAAAGCATTATATTGTCACGTTACGATGAAGAAATAAACGACTCTTTTAACCCTGGAGCAAGGTTTAAAATTGTGAAGGAAAATAAAAAGAAATCTAGATATGGATTCAGGTAGGGAAATAATCTTTTTACATATGTTTATATGCTTTATATGCTTTCAGTTTTTCTTTATTATATATTTGATTATTTAAATGATACTCGATATTATTTTAGTGCTCAAAAAGTGTTGAAGAGATCATTGTCAAATTTTGCAGCAAAACCAAACGTTCATGTTTCACTACGGATGATATCTCGCTACGGGCTCATGTAAACGCCGCCTTAATTAATTTCTGGTGTTTTAAGATTAGACCCTACTTTCACCATGGATATGTTAAATCGCTTTAAGCGCCCAGGACTCAATAAAGCGCCATGTCCGATTTAATGCCGAGGTGTAGAGGAACAATTTGTAATAAGCGCCCAAGTTCTGATTAAGCGCTCAGTTCCAAAACTGAAACTGGGCGTTTATTCAGCAAAAACATAAAATATTGAGAAAAACATGGTTTTTAAATGAACATTTATTTTTGGATTATGGCCCTGAAAAAAATAACTTTTTCATGTTTTGCTACGCCTATAATACTTAAACCCCGTGGGAAAAATCGACAAAAAATCACTGTGACGGAGAGCATTTTTATTGAAATTGTGTAAATTTCTATAGAAATGTACTCCTTCGCGGAGATTTTTTAGTAAAATGTTCCCGCTGGGAAGTTACTGCAGACCAATAACTTTAGTCTGTTTCACAGCCTGAGTATGTTAAGAAACATTTATCATAATCTATAACAGCCTTTCATCAGTTTTGTTTCATCTTGTTGTTCTTTGGGTGAATAAAAAAGAATATAGAAGAAAAACAGGAATATCTGGACACATGTGAATACTGCATCTAAAGGTCCTCATTAGAAACAGTAGTCAACATGGTTAAATTGATATCAGTGCAAATTGCCAAAAAAGCTTCAAGCACTTTGAAAAGTTGGTCCCAATTAGGCCTAAATTTCCCTTTCTTCCTAAAAGGTTAAGAAATGAATGGCAAAAGTCAAACTAATATATACGAAAATTTTCATGGAAGTTGTTTGAATATTTGGTACGGAATTCTCTGTTGACCATTCATAATACTAGTCACAACTTGGTTATATCCCTGGTTATGAAGTGATATTAATAAAATAATAGAATTATCAATAGAAATAAGACAATAATAGAGATCTTAAGGTGAAAGTAAATTCTGAGAAATATTAGGGAAAGGTAGCTTGACATGCCCCCTTCTTACAATTACAGAATGGTGTATAAGAGGTCTCATAGCACACGAATTCGCCGATCTTCGATCGAATACGAGTCTGTGGAATGAAAAGGCATTCATCATACAACAATACCTGCAGGCAATTTCATCTATTAGGCTGTGTTCAATCTCAACTACCATTCAGGTCTATTCTTAATAGACCAGATAATATTTGAGAGAGATATCCAAGAAACTAAACCCTTAAAAACTGTTTAATGCATGAAAAAGCCGCTAGTTTGCACTGAGTATTTTGAGAATAGGATTCACTTTATTCTTCTTCGTTTTAGTTCGTTAAATTTACACCTATAACTGATAGAGCTGAGAGATCATAGTTAATAGAAAACAATGCTTGGATCAATTAGTTGATGCATTTTATCCGTTATGAAATTCTGTTCGACACAACTTTGGATAATTAAAGGAACCTGACTTTCTGCTGTTCCCTTCACACATAGTTATTTCTACAATGAAAACCAATAAAATAATTTGTTCTTTTTCATAAATTACATTATTACATCCATCGCCTCGTTTGCATGTTTATTATTTACTACATAATGAAATAAAAGAACGCAAACGTCGTTAATATTCAGTTTGAAAACGTGGGATGGATGTTGTGACGTAATTTATTATTCTATTATTATTATTCTGTTATTATATAAATCCTTTTTAATATATATGTAGCGTAATTAATAAATCCCATATGACAACCATTAGGTCTTTGTAGAAGTTCCAGATTCAAAACTTCTTCTTATTTTTACTAAACACCTGAACCAAATAACCACTAAACTTCTCCACACAACACATCATAACACTTTAGCATTTTAGGTCTGAAACAGTTTCCGAAATCATTTACGGCAAAACAGGAAATCTTGTTGACTTCGAATATTATTCTACCCTAAGCAATGCTGGTAATGTATATTTACCTTCTCTATTGACCTTCTTTGCACATTGTAAAACACCCAAGCGTAAATTCGATTCCTTCACAAATGAAATTTTATTTCATAACCTTCATAACCTTTCATAACCTTCCTACGGAACCTAAGCCTTAAGAACGTAAAAATTAGACTAAGTTTTATTGACAGGCTAATCTTCTCTCAAATAAAGATTTGAGTTCGCCTATCAGTGCAGTTCTTTTACTTTTTCGTTGGAAGATGTTAAATTTTACTGTTTGTTCATAGCGTTTGTCTTTGAGCAGGTTAAAAATCGCCACGTCGCTGTCATAAAGTTGATTCAACTGAATTTTTAAAGCTTTGTTAGATCTCTGGTAGCGCTGGTTATTAATGTGTATACGTAGGCAATCAGACTTCAATTCCAACACAGTTGCGTTCAAGGCTTCGACCTTCTTTTGTAGCAATGAATATTCCTCTTCTTTGCATACAATCAATTCTCTTGATTCAGTCAGCGCACGTTCTACACCAGCTATTTTGTTTCGCAAGATATTGTTGCAATTGATATGAAAATCAAGCTTCTGTTCGAACTTTCCACACCTCTTTTGCAATTGAATACTCTTCTTTTCCATTTCCATCCTTTTTTGACTTTCCAATTCCATTTTGCTTTCCGCAATGAGTAAATCCTTTTCTAACTTGACACATTTGTCTTCCAACTCTCGAATTGTTGTATCCTTATCCTCGATTACCATCATCAAATTTTTGTTCGTGGTTTCTTGCACTTTTAAAAGTTCTTTAACATCATGGTATTTCTAAAATAGTTACAGGAACGTCAATTACATTTCATTTCATATTACCTTTATCAGGAAAGACTATGCGATTTAAAAAGAGCTTTACCTGGAAATAGTCTTCTTCACCACCCACTTCACACTTAAGACTTTCAGTAACTTCCGCAACTGCAGATTGTACTCGGTACATCTTTCTTCAAAATTGTTTTACTGCAAACCTCTACGTCTACTCTCCAAGAGAACTCAAAGCAAAGTCCAACTTTGACTTAAATTTGACGTCAAATAAAGGAAAACATAACGTCACCAAGATGGCCATTATGTTAAATTTGAAATTTAAAAATGAAAGTGAAAGCAGTTTTGTCTTAATAGGCATGCATTATTCTCTTACGACTATTTGTCACGGAAAATAATTGCATTATCTTAGAGTTGAAAATATATGTATTTTATCTTATCTTATCTTATCTATTATCCCGCGTAAAAGTTTTTTAAAAATCCATCAGAAATACTGCGTTTTAAACTTTGATTCAAAACAAAAAAGTACACAAACGAAACACAAGAAAAAATATAAAAGGTTTTAAAAAGTTTACAAACAACTGCTTCGATGTTGGAATAAGGTGCATTTCTTCGTGAATAAATACTTATATTTTGAATGTTTTAATAAGTTTTCAAAATTGCCAGCCTAAGTTCTTTCATTGCAATTTGCACAGTTTCGAAAGGGACTTTTGCTGACAATAAAGCGTAGACTAAACTACCATTTCGGCTGGAGTAGTAGTAGTAGTCCAAGATAGTCCGGTCGAAATGGAAATTTAGCCTGCGCAATTGAAGTATTTAAAATATGCAGTTTGCAGTTCATTAGCTACCTTACTGCCACTAAAAGTAATGCATCTGTATTTGCATTATTGCACTTGTATTTGCATTATCAAAAAAGAGAAATGCCGATAGCAGAAAGCAACCTTCGTTGAAAAAGAAAATATCTTAAACGGAATATAACAGCAAACCAGAAGCGCAAAAGTTACCAAATCAGCTAATCATACTTCTTCCCTTTAAAGCAGCAATAGGAGAGGGGCCTTGTTTCACCTGTGTTGTTTGCAACCGTTGTTTATATAAAAGAACTGTTAAAAACTTTGATGAAAACGTCTATGCAATATATATAGCAACAATATCCATTTACTTCTGAAGTTTTGGTAGTTACTAGTACATTTGTTTGTCATGTAAAAAATACTTAAAAAAGAATGAAGTTCCATGCAAGGCTGTACAAAATAAGTTAGAGCTAGATGAAATGCCCAAAAGAAATTGTGTTTGAGTCATCTTGAAAAATCTTGATTGCAAAGCGCATGATGTTAGAATAAAATTGTAACAAGAGGCCCATAGGCCTTAAGGTCAGCGCGAACTGTATGCTCGGATGTCTAAAGATCATGATCACTTTGGAAAAGAAAAATGACTAGCTAGAATACAGTTTGATTAGTATCTGGTAAGCCCGTATTCGGTTGGTGAACATGCGAATCCCAAATGTAAATCCATTCGCTCAAAGCAAAGACATTATTAAAAACCTCTCATGATAAAAAGGGCCCCTCTGTAATATTTTCACAAAGCAGTAAATCGTCGAATGAATGATAACCGAAGAAGCCTGGCATATTGCATATAGATTACTACCTCCGAGATTGAGACAAAAACGCAAATTTCTATGAGCCGAATAACGTATAACATGCGCATTTTTTTCTAATAGATTCATTGAACGGAAGTTGCCTTAACTAAATATCAAGGTAAACGTTATGAAAGAAAACCTTGCGTTTCCACAGCAATCAACTAAATCCTTTTCCTTTTTAGTCGGGGGATTTTCTGTGACACCATGTAAACAATATACGGTAATACGATACGCATCAACAGAAATCATATGGGCATTACAACGACAACAACTTTGATACGTTAATCGATTTTATTTAAGCTTCAAATTTGAGTTTTACAAGTTTGACTTTCCAGCTTTACGTTCTTACAGGCTTACGTGTTTGGTTTAACACGCAAGTGAACCTTTTTGTACCAAGTAAGTGGTCCACAGATGAGGTCAAATGAAGATCTACTGCCAGGCAGTTGCTGATTACTAAAAATAAAAGTGTAAAAAGTCATGTATCATTGCACAACGCACAAATTAATTCTAACTAATCCCATTTTACAAAATTCAGGCCTTATAAAAAATAGAATTACAACATCATAATTTTGAAGTTTTGAATTATACCTGAACGGAAAATAGTTACTGAATTTCTATTTCATGGTGGCAATAAAACTAAATTTATCACTGACTCCTATAAAGGTAAAATTCAGTTCAAAGAAGTTTTTCTTTTTCTCTGGTTAAAAAACAAACTGAAATAATTTGTATGTATTTTGTCTGATTTTTAAATATTTTTCATAATGGCACAAAAATGCAGAAAGTGACAACGACTAAATATGTGGTTTGGGCATATGCCAAATTAAGGGAAGGTTTGTATATAGGTTGGATTAACCCTGATTTAAATAGTAAAATATGTTACCTTATTCATATAAATTGTTTGCGGAAGAACTAATTTGGGGACAAAATTTTGTAAATTGAACCTCAAGAAAATCATGATTTGCAGAATTAATTTTTGTGAATTTGCAAAAAATGTCAGAATTTGTGGGACAAACTTGTGCGACTCACAAATTTAAAAATTTTAAAAAGTTTTTTTCATCCTTTACTCATCATCATTTTCATTATCTTGAATAACAAAAATATACCTATCTACATATAGAATCTGAAGAATCTCCTTCATTTTCTACCTGATAGAAAAAAAAGTTCTGAATGTATAATAGTGATAATAATGATGTAAATCAGGGTCTAATCTAGGCCAATATTTGATCCGTTGATCGGACGCTGCCCTCAGCATTTTTGTTTTTTAAAAATTTATTTCACTTTAAAAACTTCATAAATCACTCTCAGGTTTAACCCACCGAAGCGAAATAAAACTCAGGTTGCCCTTTTCCTAAAAAGTGCCCCTTGGATGTTCATAATGTGCCTTTTCCCTTCTGCCGGACGCTGCCCTGCCTTTTTAGATTAGACCCTGGTAATAGAGATAGATTGAAAAGTAAAATATTGTCTTCTTGTTCCGTGGTTCATTATTTTCATATATTTCATCATTTTGTAGTCTGCAGTACATTCCACTTCCCCTTTACGTGTTCAATTTGGAAATTTGCTTTAAGAATGAGAAAAAGCTTTACGAGGAAATGTTTTGCAATTTCATGACAAAATTGCAAATATAAACAGTAATTAATAGTGCTGCAAGAAATTCTCCAGCATTAATAAGTAGGTATAAGGTATATTGTATAATTGTTTTTGTTTTTGTTTTTATGTTTAACTTTTAGCATATTCAACCTTATATATAACATGAAATTTTTAGGCTATTACATAACTTCTTGTTTTTATATATAATTATGATTCAGCTTGTAATTTAATTTTACTAATAATTAATTCAATTTTACTAATAATGATGACAACAGAAATGTCAAAACTTGCAAAACTTGTGCCATTTCAAAAGGTCTTTTGGTAAATTTTTGTTCATTTAAAATTTCAAGCTACAAAATTGTGTAACAGTACAAGAACACAATGAAATAGAACATAGTCACAAGAAAAAGAATAGTCTGGAAATAGGGCCGATGCGGGCCGCAAATTCTTAATATGTCGAGTTCTGCGAAAAACTAGAGGCAATGCTTTTTTATGGTGCATGGAAATTAAACATCAGGCGGGAAAGTTTAAGTTTTCTTTAGTAAACTCAGCATGCCTGGAGCAAATTGGTTGTTCTAGCTTAAGGTCTACGCAAGGGATCACTATATTTCGTGGAGACGAAGACTATAGCATTAATTTACGAACTAAATGGATAGATATCGTAGAGAAACAGGGTTGTTGACAAATCATTAAGGGAGCAAATTCAAAAGAGGAATATAAGTATATGTGAGCTTCATTTTGAAGAGAAGCAATTAAGAAGAAGTATATAAATATCTGATTTCAGCAATTTTGATGATCTTTTATTGGCGCTATTTTCTTCCCCCCCCCCCCCCCCCCCCCCCCCCCCCCCCCCCCCCCCCCCCCTCCCCCCCCTATTTTTTTCACTGAAAACCATTCTACACAACACAAGGAACATTTATATGGTCAAAAAAGACCAAATAAAAGAAGATGGTTAAATTTTAAGCTTTCAAGAGAAAAGTTCCATTAAACGATTTCCCCCCACAAATGTATCTGCCATATTTTTTTACTAGTTGGCCCTTCAGCACAGAGATTAAAATAACCTTAGTCCTAGCCCTAAACCTAACCCTGACCCTAAAATATCCTGGACGGAGAGTGCTGAAAAATCAAAACAGCGGAATAAGCGATCGGCAGTGTTTTTATAAATAATCTTTTCTTTCTGAGACATTCATTTCTTTGAGAAAATTAGGTATCAAAATTATCATCTTTTTCGTGAATTGTAAAGAAATGTGATCTTTTTTGACATTATGTTCCTTGTGTTGTGTAGAATGGTTTCCAGGGAAAAAATAGGGGGTGCGAAAAGGAAATAGCCTCCTTTTATTTTGGTTCAAATATAATTAATAAAGCAAAAAATTTTTACAAACAGATAAAAAAATATAATTCAGCTCTAGAGAAAATATGTAGCTATATTTTCCAAGCCTTTTCTTGTGACTATGAATAGAATTATTCAGTAAGAATCACCTTGTCTTCCCTTAAGGTATGTAAGCTAACATCTTAACTTTAAATATATATAATGTTTTGGAGAAAAAGAAAACATTAATTTGAGTGGCATCAGATAAATAATCTATGCAACTTGCCTGACTTTTTCTTCCAGAATTTCTATCCCATCCAATTAGGATACGTGGCTGTTCATGTCTTGATTCAATTACACTTCCATATAAGTTGTTGTATTATCGCATGTAAAGCCTAATTTGATGGTTTAGAGGAACCAAAGTAATGTACTTCTTGTCTTGGTTCTTGTTGTTGATACGTTTTAGCAGCGTTTCACTATCAGAATGCACTTCTGTTCAAATGAAGGGCGGGGAGAGGGCGCATTAAAACAAAATAACTTATTCATTTATTCGAATGAAGAGAACTCTTTTTGTATTGTAATATATTTACTTCGTCAAACACAAGTGACATATTTTCCAAAAATCAACATCGTGCTTTATACTTTCTGATTTCGAACTGAAAAATTTAAAGTTAGCAACAACGGGCGTCTAACTGGGGCGTAAAGACCTGCAACATTACACACACACGGACGGACGGACGGACTGACTGACTGACAGACACGGGGAAATGAAAGATCAGCTACCTTGCGGCGCTGACCAATAATACATGATAAATGTTGTTACTCCGACAAATATAGTAACTCCGATAATTGTAGTAAATTTTCAACGACAAATGTAGTAAAAATCAAGGACAAATGTAGTAATTTCGCTATATATGTAGTAACCTACATCAAATGTAGTAGTAATGAACCACAATTAGGCAAAACACGAAGGTCTTCACCAGGTAACTTTTGAAGAGCTATTAGGAGAATGGCTATATAATGAAACCCAAAATCGCACATGCACAGTAAAAATACGCTAATATGAGCCATACTTAGGTAAAACACTCGAAGATCGTAACCAGGTAACAAAGGTCGATAAAATCAGGCTATTATTTTCTCTTATTCTGTTGCGTAATATTTCTGAGGGAAAAGAAATTCTTACTATAACCATATGTCAGTTTTCTTTAACATATACTTTCAAACAAGGAAATTTCGCTTATACAGTCATTTCGTCAATAATTTCATTTCAGTGTTATATTATCAACGAAACTAAGTATGAGCTCTTCGCAAGTAGGTGAAAGTGTAATAATTGTTGGTCTATATGCTTCCTATATACACCTCACAATATATACCAAACAACCTTTCGAGATTTATGTATTATTTTTTTAGTGTTTTTTCAACAGTAAGGATTGCAGGTATTGGGACTGTTTAGTTCAAAACAGTAATTCAAGATTGTACAGCATTTACGCATGCCAGCGTATACACTGAAAACATGCGTTTGAGAATGCAGTGGGAATCTTGAAGCTGTTGAATGTTAAGTACCTTTTGTTCTGTTATTGTTACAGATATCTCGAACTCATTATCTGGGACACAAACAAATGCAGCCTTTAGTGAAGCAGCCTTTTTAATTAAATTTTTTAGTTCTAACCGGCTAGTGGTTTTGGGAAGGAGGTAAACCCTCGTATGTGTGATTGAATTGAATTGAATTCAGGATACCTTCAAACAAACACTTCTTATGTTTTGCTAGCAGTACTGAAAATATATGTTAACACATATGAACTTTTCTACAAACGTAACTTGTAATGATTCTACGTAAATGTTTTCACTGCGCATGCCCGAATTTGTGTTCTATTATATGACCACTTGAAAAATTATCTGATGAAGACTTTTATGAGTTTTGCCTAAGTGTAGCCTGAATTAACAGTTTTTTTCTTTGCATGTGCGATTTTGAGTTTTATTATATGGCCACCTGATACACGTTTTCTTTTTATAAAAGCAACCAAGGTACGTTACTAGTAATGAATGTTGCTTAAAAAATGACCATTTCTTAGTAGTACTGTTGCTTAATTTGTTGCTAAGCATTAATCGAAAATATATAAATGTCCCGTCTTGAAAACCTTTACATTTTTTGAAGTATCTTAGTATAAAATCTGGGACATTCAAATGATTACATAGAACGGACAACCTGGTACTGCAGCCTAGTAACAATTTCAAGAAATGTTTTAATTTTAAGAAATGCTGCAATATTTTAATACTTCATGTTGCTAATGTATCTAAGGTCCTGGTAGTACTGTTAACTTTTTGAGAAAATTTACTAGTGTTGTTTATAAACTTGTTGCTTATAAAAAAATGTGTAGCTCTTCATGGCGTTTACTACATTTGACGTAGGTTTACTACATTGAGCGAAATTCTAGAATATAATAATAATAATAATATAATAACAACAATAATAATCACTCCATCTAAAACGAAAATCAACCTAGGATTGTGAGGAAGTGGGTTGGGCTGTAGAGAGATTCCGTCTTCAGCCAGCATTTTGGCTCATATTGCGCTTGACGTCAATGCAGGAGCTTCTTTTTCTGTTGTTTGCGACTCCTCAGATTTCTTCCGTCATCAGTCTTTTTGTTTCAAGGATACGCATATGCCACACCGGAACGTTTGATATTATTCAGATTTTTTGGTGTTAAGCAGTGGTTCTGATGCCTTGCTGATGGTTTCGGGGCTTGAAACAACGTTGAAAGCGACCAAGAAAATAGACAAGAAAAAAAAAAGGTGTAGCTTGTCGGAAACGCTTCAGGTAGTGAGCAGATCCCCCGGGGTTGATTACCTGAGCTCACCGAAGATCTTAAAACCCAGGAGGTAAGAAAAGCAGTGTAATACCGTACACCAAAGAGAAAGTAATTTCTACATACAAAAAAACTTATTTTTAAACGCGAGAGCTTCAAAACATCGATGATTTGCTTTTTGCGTGATGATATTGTAAACGATCTCGTTTGAAATTCAAAGATCCATATCAATTCAGCATTCTGGAATTCGTGAGCGACGATTTTGCGTCCGCCATCTTTGGAAGCCGTTGCATCTCCATTATTGAATTAGCCTTTTATGTTATGTCGACATCTATAATAAGCATGGAGCGAAATGATGATGTTGGCGGCGGTCGCTGCCATCACCAGAACAGATGGACGAAAACTTTAATAGTTGGGTCGAATATTTACATTCCTTGGTCAACAGAAGTAATGGATGGTGATCCTTTCTTAGATATGATGTCATTTGATAGGAACAGCGATACGTTTGCATCGCTACGAGATGCTCCTAGAGAGTCATTTGAAATATCTGAAAATTATTATCCAATCAAATCGTTGTCGTTGAACGTGGAAGCGGACGTATTTGTACCAAATGAAAAGAAGCGGTTTATTAATGATGAACTATCATTTTCGAGAAAACGACAAGACATCACAGTCAACAATCGAGAAAAGAAATTGCCTGGAAACAAAAGACAATCGGGGGGAAATGTAGGAAATGCAGTGTCAAAAATAAACAGCAACTTCCAGCAATAGATGTAGAGTTTTGAAAATATTAATAAAATATTCGACACTCAAAAATCTTCTGGATATTAAAAACAAAACAAAATATAAATTGGCAATTTTCCAACTTCAAAAAACCTTTTGTTTCTTGCTTCGCAAAGACGATTTATGATAAACAAGATGCCCTAACGGGCAGAAAGATTTCTGCTTTACCAGTTGATAGTGTTTCTGATCAACAAGTTTTTGCTTGCAACCCTTACAACACAAAGTAGTATGAAAGAACGAGACAAAAATCTGATCTTAACGTTTACAATGCGTCAGTAATAGGTGAACAGTTATTGGTATATAGCAGAGCGAATTAATGACCTGCAAATTGAACTGAACATGGCCAAAGTAAAAACTCCATTCAATATTGATATTGAATATTGCTGAAGCACATAGCATGGGGCCCCCCATGTTTTCCCCTCAAATAATTATTCAAACAAAAACGGCATTATGTAGCAGCGGATACGAAAAAACAACAAAGTAACAATTTGATGTCAATTTTTGATACAAATATAAATTAGTTCAGTAGTTCATGATTGACAGCATGATTTACTCCAAAATGTGAGAGACAAAACGAGTTGACGGTTTATATTGAAAAGATATCATCATTCGAATCGGGTCTTTATTTGGAAATAATAATTTCCCGATTGACACCACTTCCATAATAATTATCTTGAATGGCCCCCCATGTTTTCCCCTCAAATAATTATTCAAACAAAAACGGCATTATGTAGCAGCGGATACGAAAAAACAACAAAGTAACAATTTGATGTCAATTTTTGATACAAATATAAATTAGTTCAGTAGTTCATGATTGACAGCATGATTTACTCCAAAATGTGAGAGACAAAACGAGTTGACGGTTTATATTGAAAAGATATCATCATTCGAATCGGGTCTTTATTTGGAAATAATAATTTCCCGATTGACACCACTTCCATAATAATTATCTTGAATACAGCTATAAAGGAATTTGAACCACTTCATCGATGTCTTCAAAGTTCGGTGTGTAACCAACAAACGAGCTCCACACAGCAGTATACATTATTACATTGATATGCAGATATACACAGCACGGTCGATTATCTGTTTATCTGTGTCGGGGGATATATTTGGTACGCATGTTTAAAACATCAAGCGAAAGTTAGATTCGCGCATCCAGAAAAATTCGCACGTGGAACGTCGTTAAATTTTGTTATTTTCAATTTGCTTGTTATCGTACACAACTAAAAAGATGAGGACGGACACCTAAAAGAGGAAAAATACCGTCAGTAAAAATCGAAAGTTTATGCAATAACAATCAAAGTTAATCTTTCACATACATTGTGACATCTTTTCTGGAATCCCTTTCATCTCATATATCTCATATAGAACCATACGGCAGCTTTAATCAACGACAATATCATTTCATAATAAATGTCACATTTTGCAATCACACAGTTCGTCAACATTTGCATATACACATCAGTTCTTCCAATTATACTTCACGGATTACAACTGCAATGAAGGCTTACATTTTCATCTCACAAAGACATTGAATAATTTACAAATTCTTTTGAATAAATATTAAAATTGATTAGATTAGTTAAAATTAATTCCCTGTATTATCCAATAAAAATAGAGAGGGCCACACAATCATTAACTCACAATTTTTACAACACAAACAAACACTGAAGACAAAATGTAGATTTTCTGGAAGTGCATTTTAAATCTTTATGTACATTTTACTCTGATGATTACTTGCATTACTATCTTGTTTGGTAACCTCCTGTGGCGTCACATACACCTAAACCAAACATACATCTAAACTAACGCGAAACGATCATCATTATTCAACAGTATAAAACTATTTCTATTCTGTGTTGGCTATTGGGGCGTATATTAGAAGAGAAATGATGATCGCATCACGTTAGTTTAGCATACAAGCACAATGTGATCATAAAATGCTATAGTTTAAACAATGCGAAATTACAGAAAATAAAAATAGTAAGAAAAGTTGCGAAATTAATTGAAATTGATATTGGCGTGTTGAATTTTATATATAAACGATTTGTAGAAAGATCTCACAAACCCTTGGTTTGAGTAAAATGGGGCATTTTATGACCACCACAAACACAATCACTGACAGCCCTCTCAAAAAATATATCAATCAAATATAAAATTCAAATTCAGATATTTACAATTGATTTCCAACTTAAATTCATATTATAAATTTTAAAACACAAATTTTGACATCAATATTTACACGAATATAATAACTAAGCTGTAAGTGCATGAGTCCATTCAATCATAGAAATTGGGAGCTATAAGAAAGATTTCATTAAACATGATTTGGTACTGCCATCTTAGTAGATCTGAAAAGATAAGACAAAAAGTAATTTCAAATTTAATCATCTGCAAATAACCAAAAAACTTCAAGAAAAATCAACAGCACAAAAATATTTGAAACAACCCAAAAGACAACTAAAACAACAGAGACAGATAAACATACTTAATGAGACCAAACCTAATGAGATCAAACAGACTCGACCTGCCCTTCATGCCACTTCATATATAAATAGAACATGCATCTGTCTCAGTTGTACATTAATCTGTCCCTGTTGTAGACACATACATAAAATACACACATACCACACCCACACACATACACACACAGCCACAGGATCTTGTCAATAGCTTTCCATAGTTATGTGCAACCTCCATTATTTTATATAACTAAAGAACTTCAATTAATTAAATAACAACCTTGAATGCAAATCAAACATTGCTTAGACAATATGATTTACCTTCTTCACTATTTGTGCATCAATAAAACAAGACAATAGACTATAGAAAATGACTTGAATAACTTAAAATAAATTGGATAAATAATTTACATCAAATATATATGAATTATACAAAAAGTGCCTAAACATTGTTGAACATTTATCATTTAATTAGGATTTAAAACAAAACAAAATTAAATTGAAATTTTTACCTTGATTGCATCATGGTCTGAGAAAAAAATGCACTTTACCATTGTCTCTAACTTGAAATTTGCAAGGAAGCTCTTTTTGATATAAATATGATCAAGTAGTGACCCATCAATATAAGTCGGCTCAGGTACAACCATCTCGTAACCGCTAAGAATTTCTGAAAGAGTATCACTAGATGTAAAATAATCAATATTTAAATCACCAAGCAGAATGTCAATATCAAAAGAATGGATGTAATTAGATAACTTATTGTAAAAAAGTTGCAATGGTTCACCATGTTTCCTGTACAGTACCGCAATACCAACCAAATCACTGCAAAAACTGTGTTTTAAAACATTAACATATAAAAAGCCAGATTCGGTTGAGTATGAATAAATGTCATGATTTTTTAATCCAATTGCCAAGCTCTGGTATTTATCATCTCCAACAGAAAATGTTAATTCAAAATCCAACAGCTCACATATTTCAGAACAATCATCATGTTGCGACATTTGTGTCTCAGTAAGACACAAAACATCACTCTCAACCAATTCGCTAACACAGGAGATATCTTTTGCATGCAATGACAGTGAACGTGTATTCAGCAAACTGATACTTAAAGAATTAGGACACAATGGTTGAAGCGTCACTAAACGTGGCAGTGGACAAGCTTGTCGCATCCGTTCATATTCCGTGAAAGCTCTTTTGTCGGCCTTTATGGCTTTTTGGTCAAACTTCCCAGTTAAAAACAAGCCAGATAAACTTGTAACTCTGCTCATTGCAACGTACATTTGGCCAGGATTAAATTGCCTTTGTTTTTGTAAATCAAAGCTAATAACAGCTTCAGGAACACTCAAACTCTGCACTTTATGAATACTAGTAGCCCAAGATAAAACTAAGGGAAATTGTGTTCTTTTTATTACAGGTGATGTGGTTATTCTTTTGTTGATATTAATATCAGTCTCGGCACGTTCAATCGGAACACACTTATGGGTCACACCATATCTGTCAGATATCATTTTCATAATGCCAGCATTTTCATCAAGGAATTTAACATAAATTTTTGAAACCTTACTACCATTTGTTGCCAAGTAATAAACCATGCCCATTTGGCCATTGATCAGTTTGTCTTCTATATCTATGTTTGATGTAAGCATCACTTTAGCCCCAATTTTTAAAACAAGCTTTGTCAGTAGACCACCGGTTTCAGTGTGTTTTCTATTGAGAGCATCAGTGATGAGTCGCTCAGGAACATCTTTCGGCAAGTCATCAATTGCATTTATCACGACTTCTGGATTTTCTAAATCTCTTAATTTTTTCTCATTAAAGTCCACAGCAGGTTTATTTTCAGCAAATAGATGAAGGGCATCAGCTGGATACTCGGGAGAATTAGTACTGATAAATCGTGTTTTAAGGAGGTCTTCGTCATCAGCTGTTATATTGGCAACACGTACATTGTTTAATAAATCAATAAATACAGAATCTCCTTGTTGTCGCATCACTTCTGTTAACTCAGCAATTTTAAAAGTGTCCCATAATTTTAATAAATTCTCTACGAAACCATGAGATGAATAAACAGGTCTTCCCATGACTGGTGGTAATTGAAAAAAGTCTCCTGTAGCAATGACAGTTTTACCTGCAAAAGGGATCTGAATACTTACACCAAATATCTCACATAATCGCATATGAACATTTTTCAATAGTTCATCAGAAACCATGGATATTTCATCAATTATCACAGCAGACACTTCAGAAAGTTTATTACGCAGGGATGTCCTCATCTTGTCACTTAACGGTGCATAATTTTTACCATAAATACCAAGGCCGGAATGTATGGTAGTACCTCCAATGTTTACAGCAGCTACACCTGTAGGTGCCAGCAATAAGACTCTTGGTTTTGCTGGATCTGTGGCTTTGCGCAGTAGGACCTTTGATACAACATGATATATAGTTTTCAATAGATGTGATTTTCCGCAACCACCTTGGCCTGTTAAGAAAATATGCAATGGCTCTAGATCTTTGAATTCCTTACAATTTCTCCTCTTGACAAGTTGCCATGACCATGTTAACACAATATCAAAAATTTCTCTCTGCTTGACATTGAGTGATCGGATTTTGTCATTCAACACATTATCATCTAAAACATATTGCCTTTCAGGGATAATTCCCGATGTTGCATGTGGTGTATCTTGTATATCTTCCTCATCGGACATGTCATTGTTAGCATTCAAAATATCTTGGACAGCATCATTCTCTTGTTGTGCAAATGGATCGCAATTAACATCGAGGTCAGCTCTATAGTTTTGGAAAGCATCATTTACTAGTTCATCGTATGGTTCAATCTTTGATTTATTTTCATTTACTATGTCCAAAACACCAGGTTGACCAAGCTTTTCAACATACGTATTGTGTAATAGTTCTGCCTCCGATCGAAAAGGATAGTACATAAACAACAAATGATGAGCATATCTCTCCGGATATTTGTGCCTGTTCGGGATATGATACCTTAAAACTGCACGGATTTTCCTGCATTTTAATTTAGTTTTACTGTTCATCAACGGTACAACAGGGGGGTGTGGTGACTGGTGGTTTTCTTCCATTAGCAATTCGTTCAAAATGTCAGGCTGGTTATCATTTTTGTTGGTGTCATCAGGCTTACAATCCAAATAATAATATGCCAAAAACTCAGCAAAACACATGTCATTCAGAGTCGCAAACTTTCCATTTTTGAAAGAACTGTCAGGTCGGTCAAGGTAACGATCTAACATGTTTGTTTTGAAAATATCCGTACTTTCATCAGGAAGATTGTTTAACTCTTCTTCAGATCTGCAAATTCTAAATCTGTTTTCTGGAACATTGCTGTTGGCAAAAATGACTTTTGGGAATGTTTTACGCAACCACAATTCAGGCATTACATGATACACAGCTTCTTGCACAGAGCATTCTCTTTTACATGAATATGCTTTTGCAATAGTAAGCATTTGCTCAAATTTGTTCAAGTTATTGGACTTTGCCTCATCCAATGCTTGTTTCATTGCTCTGGAACAATCATCTTCTGCCTTTGAAAGGTATTTGCACATGTATGTTATGGCTTTATAGTGATTGAAAACAGGCTGAATATCCAAATTTGCTTCCCATGCAGTCAAACCTTCTGCAAAATAGTTATTTATAAAACAAGAATTTGGAGGACGTCTGAGGTGAATTTCAAAGTCATCATTTTTAGAAATTGAGAGCGCAGTGTAATATTCTTCTTCGGTTATGCCAAGTTTATCCAAAATTTCTGAAATAGTTCCAGGATCTTCATAATTATCTTTCAATGGATCAATAACATTATGCTTCTTAGGACATAAATATTCATCGATATAACTTTTCACTGTGTCCAACAGTGCTTTCCTACTTTCTAATATTGTTTCCTTGTCATCAGGGCTTACCTCAATAGGAAGTGGACATGAAATTATAGTACGATCTGTAAAAAAATGACCAAAATTGAATCTGCATGTACTATTTTTGTACTTGCGACAAGTTTTTGAGTGATTGTGTACCTGGTATGCTTTTACCAACTCAAACAATTCTGGTTCTAATTTGGGATCAGGCATGTCAGCTCTCACGATACCATCAATAAATACAATATAATCATCCTTAGTAGCTTCTGTTAATACGGGTGGGTGTTCTATCCAAATGAATACATGAACATGTGGGCTTCCACGTACTTGAAATTCAACCCTTATTACGTAATATTCAACTTTTCCTAATGGACCAGCTAAGACAATTTCCTTGAAAAACGTTTCAACTCTATACTGAAAATGCCTTGCCAGAAAAACAGGATTCATGTTCAACATTTCACATCTTTCTTGGTACGTCATGTTTCGAATTTCATCATCCTGTAAATTCATTTTATATAATTTTGATAGTATAGAAGGCAACTCGAACCACCTCAGATCTGCACATGATAATGTCAAGAAGAATGTTGGAACACCAAGCTGTTTCACCATAGCTAACACTTCAAGCAAAAATCTTTTCCAATATGCTGGGGTGCCTTTAATTTGGTTCATGAAGTTAAATGCTTCATCATTAGCAATGAAAGTCCGAACAGTTTCATTGAAACTTTGACTCAACATGCCAGCTGTTAAATTACATCCTGATAATTTCTTCATTGCAATGTTTATCTTGCTATTTAAATTTGCCAACTGAAGGACATAATTAGCAAAAAATATATAATCAGAATCGGAAGAAAATTTTTGAGTGTAATTCAACAATCTTTGGTTCAAGTACTTTACAAGCGAAATTTTCATTTCCCGGTCAGTATTGTATCCAAATCTGCCAAAAGGAAACAGGTGTGGAAAAGCCATCTCTTCACAAAACTTATCTGCGTAAATTGGAATTGAAGTGACACCTTCACCTGGTGCAATAGTGACAGTGTCTTCATTGACATGAATAGGTACTTTGGAGGCCATGACTGTTTCATTAGTAGCAGTTCTGTCAGCGTCTAATGGATTATCATCCTCTTCATCCATTTCCAGTGAAAGGCTTGAGTTCATATCAATTTTTTCATTTTCATTCGTAAAGCTGATCAGTTCTTCAGAAAGACCATTCAAATCAACAATAACATTATTGTATAATGGGTTGTGTTCTTTCAAAAAATTTAAAGATCTCACAATTAACTCAGGTCGAACAGGTTCAAAGTAGACATGTCCACGGTACATAAGCTTCCTTTTTAATTTCAACAAAAGTAAACCATTACTATCAGCTGGTCTTGGTAAAATATTGCAGACATCTTCAGCCTCAATTGGTACATTACAAATGGCTCCTTTTACTTTTGGAAAATTGCCTTTCGGTAGAATTACAACTTTCTTGAAAAGAATTCGTTTTGCTATCAAAACTTTCTCCAATCGGTTGATGTCAGAAAGTTCAGATGGGAGATTATCAACTTCAAGATTGTTGCAAACAGCTTGAACTGGAATATTCTTTCTTTTTAACTTCTGATGACAAGTTTTGCAAATGTATTGGCAACCATTAAAGCTTTCCACAAATGAAAATTCAAAACTATTAGATATAATTGCATAATTGCATTCATTGAATAATACAACAGACCGTTTATATAAACAACGATTGCAAACAACACATATGTAATAAGGTCCTTGAATTATCATGTCTTTAAATGTCTTAATTCGTTTTGCAGCTTTCAAGGTAGATAGATTCATCATTGAATATTTTTCTCTTCTTTGTCGCAACCTTTCCAAATGTTCATGAGTTCCTATGCTTTTTATATATTTATCATGCATGATTTTCAATTTCTCAGCATATTCGGCAGTTCCTTTAGTTTCAATGTATTTTTGTCGCATGGCTTTTAATTTCTCAAAATGTTCAGGAGTTTCTTTACTTTGCAAATAATTGTCCCGCATGGTTTTCAGTTTTTCAATATGTTCAGGAGTCCCTTTATTTTCCATATATTTATCATGCATGGCTTTCAATTTCTGTGCATGTTTAGGAGTTCCTCGACTTTCCATGTACTTTTTGTGTAATTTTTGAAGATGCTTTTTACCTTCTGGTGAACTCTTGTCTTCAACATATTTTTCTTTTAAATTTTTAAGCATATGAATATGTCGTTCTGACCCAATCAGATTTGAGTGTTCATCACGCCAACGTTTCAATGTTTGTTCATGGTTTTCCGGCTCAAGCATTTTTGTTAGATCACGTTTTCTCTTTTTTGCTGCACCACCTTTAGAAATTGTTAGAAATGTTTTTTCAATTTCTATCAAAACATACTGTATTTGACAAAACACATGTCCATGGTCATGTAATTGTACTGCACTGATGTATTTTTGAAGTTGTGAGAGGCTAGATAGCTTTATTAAAGTGCCAGTGCCATCTTCGATACTTATCCCTAAGTCATTTCGGCTATGTGAATCAAATAAATAGAACGATTTGGTATCCCAAGTTATACTGAACGTCATTTGGTTAACAAAGAACAAAATACCATTGGATCCAGCTGAATAGGTTTTGAAGGATTTCAGAAAGTCATATCTGCCTTTAACAATTTCTGCAGTAACATTCTCTCCATATTTCACAGCATACTTTATGTTTTCAATAGACACCTCAGGAGGTAAATCGTCAACTGACAGGTATCGTGACAAGTCAAGGTGTTGATATAATTCGTTTCCCTTAATCATTACAAAATCCAGGTCAGTTGTTTTCCAGAAAGACATTCGTTTGAATTGTGACCAACACAAACTCAACAAAGCATTGCATGCACACTGCATACCAGCACTGTCACCAAACATAGGATTACCCTGATGGAACGATGCCTTTGTCAATTTTACTATGTTATACGTTGGGCCAGGATTACTTTCAACATCACCATCAGCAAGAAGTTGAACATTTTTCAAAAAGGTTAAATCAATTATAACTCCGATGAAATAAATCAATCGTAATGTAACAATACAAAAGTTATGCATAATTAACAATAACAGTTCAAAGTGGCTTACATACACACTGTCTGTACGTACTTTACAATAAAAAATGCCACATGCTGCACGCCATTGGTCAACAGTAATCATGATAATAATATGTATAATCTAATATGTAATATGTAATATTAGCTAAGTATTACCTCTAGGTAAACAATGTTGCACTCTGTGCACTCTATGTTTAATCAGTTTTGTTGCTGTATGTAGTCAGTTAAAACTGACAAGACAAAAATGTCTACAGCAGGTTTAATCAATATAGTGTTGTCGCTGTATGTAGTCAGTTAAATCTGACAAGACAGAAATGTCCACAGCAGGTTTAATCAATAGTATGCTTGGTATATGACAATATACCTTGAATTTCGATAGTTTGTTTGGTATTTCTCAATATATGTATTCAAGATTGCTTCAATGCTTTGCAAATGGTCAGCTAGGGGCTTGCTGACAAACCTCACAGAAACTTCACTTTTATTTCGATACCCCTGGATATAAGCCTCCAAGAAAGCAAATGGAGGATAAAAGAGCACTAAGGAAAGCCTACCAAAATATAGAAGCTTCAAATTCCAAAGTTAGAGAAGAGAATTTATTCAAGATAATAATTTTTACCGCAGTCAGAACCGTTCGCTAGAATTTCTCGTGGGAGAGACCTCGTGAAACGAAAAGAAAAGCTTAATACGCATGCACGCATAGGTTTCATGTAAATACACGCACGAAATATTGAAAAACCGCTAGGTTTGGACAGTAAGAAAAAAAAGAAGAAAACGAAAGCCGGTTGTAATAGCTTTCTTGCTTACGCAGAAATCTAACAAAATATTTGAATCGATTACGATTTGTAAACGAATTATTAGGTTTTCTTTCCGCAAGAAAAATCCCAAACTCTGTTATACATGTATTTTTTTTTTAAAAAAAAGAAACCCGTTTAAAAGAAACTAGAGACTAGATATTCCCCAAAGTAAGAAACTTTCAGTGACTGAAACTTTAGTAGTGGAGTTTTTAGGCTTCAAAAAATTAAAAATAACACGAGCAATTACGAGTAATTACGTAAAATCCCGGTTACAAGCCATGGGCTTATATTATTTCAAAGGCACATTTTCTGAGGAAATACAACTATTGTTCACTTCAAAATTATCTCCATCATCTTCACTTTTTTCGCTATATCCATATTGTACTATATTCACGTAGATAACTTTCTCTTGTTTTCGTTCGAACTAGAAAAATCCCACCTCGTAATAAAACACTGAAAAAAATATTTAAAATGACTTCAAACTATTGCGCGCGAAAGTGGAAAAAATACTGTCTTTTTTAAAAACGAACTTTCATTTTTAAAACGGGCTTTCCTAACGCATTTTAAAATGAATTATCTTTCAAGTAACTCGTCTTTTTCTCTTTAGTTTTTTAAAAATGTACTTTCTGCTGCTGGAGAGAAGGATAAGGAAACTTTTCTCATTCTGAAGGGATTGAGTACTAAATTCATGTATGTCTCGATTACTAGTAAATTATTATTATTAAATTTAATAAAAATATTATTAAATTTGAAATGGCTTCCCGATGAACAGAAGAAGCTAGTTTGTTAACGGTCGTGTTTAGAATGTATAGGCCATCATATCGTAGAGGGTGCCTTGAATACCGAAACGGGAATTTTCCGGACAGACGATACTCAATGGCGATCGCCACCATCCATGTATCGAACAGGCAAGAAACCCTGGATTCGAGGTTGAAAGATGATACTGGCCTATTTATTTATTTATTGCAACTTACGCGGGGGGATTGACTGTTGCTCTTCTTCACAACAGTTTTAGGAATTCATCTTCTTTTGAAAAGCACGACCTTAAAATGTAATTTCAATCTCTTCTGCTGCTGTGATTGGTACCTGATTCCTTAGCATTAGAAAATCTTGATAACGATTTCAACGCTCTTAAAAATGGTTGTTCCCAGATGTATGTAATAAAGTTAGCAAGTGTTAGCAAGAAATTTTGATCGAAAATATCAAAATTAAAAACAATAGTGTCCTTATAAAAAATTTCAATAACATATATGTGAGTTATTCTCATTATTGTTTCTCATTACAAACCCATTAACAGCACAGAGTATTTCACACATTGCCAAACATGATTAGTCGAATCCTATAAAAGAATATTTATTTCAATTTAGAAAAGGTGTATTTCAATTATCGCCTATCGGCGATAATTTTCTGTCACCTGTGAGCATTTACACACCACCACCAAAACCTCGTTATCGCCATTTTGGCGACAAATTTTGACTTATCGCCATATCAACGACAGACTTTTATAGGAATTTTATAGGTAACAAAGCACTTTTTAAAAAAGAAATGCCTTTTTGAATGGAAAGCGCTTTCGCCCACAAAATATATCAAACCGCCCATTATCATAAACCACCCGTTATTTTCGCCACGCATGGATGTCACGTGGTAAAAGAAGTTTAAAAATGGTACACCATTTTGGAGAAAGCTTTACTTTACTTACTGAAATAATAACAAAATGAAGAATGATCTTTGGTGCTGAAGTTCCTAATATCTCTGATTCCTATTCCTATTCTTTTCGTCGTCTCTAAAGTCTCAACTTGATTCTCAAATTCTAATTTTTCTTCAATTTCAATTTTTCTACATTGAAGTTCTCATCTCATGTTTTCAAATTGGGTGCAATATTCTTGAGACGGGTTTTACTTTTACGTTATTTTTTACTGCGTAGGTCCACATCAGTGTTCGTCACTGCGTCCTATATATTGTATTGTATATTTTGTATATAATATGTATATTTCCAGACCTGCATTACTAAATAAATTAATAATAATAATAATCATACTTGCCAACTTTTCGGAAATGGATTGCGGGACAAACGCGAAGCGTTTGTTCCGTCATGCATTTCCTCTTAACAGCTGGGGGGTCTGGGGGGGGGGGGGGGCGCTGTAAGCCCCCCTTAGCGGGGTTCGGGGCGGAGCCCCGGAAATTTTTCACTTTTCAGGCAAATAAATTGCTAACATTACATGGTATACAGTAAAACGAATGTTCGTTACGATTAACCCTGGAAACAGGAAATTCCTTCTCCCAAGATGAGGAGTAACAACATAATCGTTTTGCTTTTTTACCACCAGTACCACTACTTGAAAATACATTATCTTGTCTTTTTGCTGCCATTTTGTGTAATTACTATATTGTAGCGTAAAGCAAGTAACAACACTATGCATACGATGAATCTAATACTCGTAAAGGCTGAAATACACTATCATTTTTCAATGATCATTTTTCAATGACACATTCCAATGACATTGAAAATTAAAAATTTCGGCGCGAATACACTATCATTGAAAATTACAAACATGTACCCTGAGGAAGAAACAGCAGCTGCTGTCGTTGTTTACATTTTATCAAAAAAGAGAGTTGAACGCAGAAAACCAAAGAAAAGAAGTGCATGGGTAAAGGCATGGCTAAATAGACGAAATGAACTTGGCATCTATAATACCCTCAAGCATGAACTACGTGTGGGGGAAATCGGAGAATATACGAGATTTTTAAGAATGCCACCGAATATTTTCGATGGGCTGCTTCATCTCTTAGACGTTGATATTACAAAAAAAACCAAAAAAACACGAGACCCAATCCCTGTTCAAGTTAAAACACATTGTCCAAGTTCATCCCTGAATTTTGCGAACCTATTTACATGCGATTAAAACTTGGTTGACTTCTCCAAATTTCAATAAATGTTTCAGTTGCTTCTTGCGTCTTCATTTTCGCGTGTAAAAGTCTTTAAAATGTTGTTTTCGTTTATGTTAGCATCTAAAATCACAGTGCGTGCAACGAACACATGCGCGAAAACAATAGATTCGATTCGAAACAATAGAAAAAAAATGACATTGAAAAATTAAAAGTTGAACATGTTCAACTTATCATTTTTCAATGTCATTGAAAATTAGAGTGTAAAAAATGACATTTTTTTCTGAATACACTGACAGCTGATTCAATGATAATTGAAAAATGATAGTGTATTTCAGCCTTAACACAAACGAATTTTTTTAAGACACGAGACTGTACGTAAGCATATGGTGTTTCTATTATTTATATGAATTCTATGTCTATTACCTATTATTTTGAATTCAAAAACAATTGCAAAGAACAATAAACAACGTTCGAAGAACGTTCTAAAGATAATGACGTCAATGTCCATGCTTTTTTGTTGTCATAAAAACAAAATGCGTGCTTATTGCGTGATTTTTTTAATGATTTTCAAAAATGCGTGACAATTTTTCAATGCGGGCGTGCTGCGGGACAAGGATGAAAATGCGTGAGCGTCCCGCTTGATGCGGGACGGTTGGCAAGTATGATAATAATAATAATATTGTTTTCTTGCGCTTCAGCGTCATATCCACAACATAAACTTATTGTTCACTGTCCTGCATCATAAATTTCTAACTTTTTCTTTTTTTTGAATTTATTTTAACGAGGCCGGGGGGAACTGACAGTGTTATCCACTGATGTGGGCCTCCACCAGGAATGTATACCTCATATTTTAGGGCAGAGAACTTTGCACATACTAGACTGATAGGTGATTGTGGTTTTATTTATGTTATTTGAGGCACTTGTTCATTACATCACATATCATGCACATATATATCTCATTATACCTTTTGTTGCATATGTTATTTTTCATATCACATTAGCATTCCACAGTGCCAGGATTTGAACCACTACCAACTATCACCCTTGTATTACAAGCCAACTGTCTTACCAAGTGAGCTATACACCCCATAACTTGTCTTGTATATTAGTTTATAATTAGTTTACCTATAGCTAGATGGTTTTGTCAAGTGAGCCTCCGTTAAGTAGCCTCTGCTAATCCACCGCTAAGCCTCCGTTAACAACTTGATGAGCATTTCATGGCATTAAATAAATATGACAGTGGGGAAATCATTTATTATGTTATTTTGATTATTGCAAATAATTTTTTTGCAAATACTATTTTGACAGCGTGAAATTCTGCATCAGAATTGTGAATAATATTAAGGGGTGTGAAGTGCAATAGCGCCAATACTTTTTAGAAAACCAAGATATCTTACAATGTGTAGTAAATGTAGTACAATAGTATCATAGAGCTGACAGATGACATTGATGCATATCCTGCGCCGCAGAGCTCTTTTTCTGTGTGGGTTACTACACCATTGATCAGTTAACAGAGGCTGAGCGTTTACAAATACAACGAAGTAAAGGTCTTTAGACATTTCTCAAACCAAGGGTCCAGGACCTCTTCTGCTGCACTGATCAGTTAACTAATTTTCTGTGATGCACTGATCAGTGCAGCACAGAAGAGGTGTCCTGGACCCTTGGTTTGAGGAACTTTCTGTGATGCCCCCACCACAGAGGTCAAGACTGTTTTCGATGATTTTTGAGAGTGTCTCCTGAGGATAAGTTCTGAGTAAGTGTTTTGAAATGTTTAAAGACATTTTAGGCAATTTACGTTGTCATCTATGAATATTATCTTTTAGCATGGTCTCAGGATAGAATAAAATATTAATGGAGGCTAAGCAGAGGCTTAACAGAGGCTACTTAACAGAGGCTCACTTGACAAAACCCCTATAGATTTCAAATGCATTAATGGTGTTTTTTGTTTTTATTACTTGGTCGTGCAGTTTTTTAACAATGAGTAATCAGTGTTATTCAACAGGGATTTTGTATCTGAAAAAATTAACCCATTAGTTGTGGTCATAGGTGTAACACCCTTTAATTAAAAAGCAATGATAATGAATATTTTTTTTACAAATAATGAAACCAACAATGATTTTTATTTTATTTTTGTCAGACAATATATTTCGCTAATTTAAGCATCGTCAGGTCTGTAGGTTTAGACCTGATGATTGGTTTCATTATTTGTAAAAGTGTTTGTTGCCACGATGTTCCTACCCTACGATAATGAATATATATATATTATAATGAATATCTACACTAAAAGGTTAAAAGCTGGATAGGTATAAAAACAATAAAAACAACAGCTTGTTTGGTTACCGTAAATATCCGAACAAGCGCCCAGCATTTATTAAGTGCCCCCCTTTAATAAGCGTCCAGCTAATTTCCACAAAGTTCAATAAGCGCCCAGCACTTATTAAGCGCCCCTCTCGAATAAGCGCCCACCTTTTAAAAGGGGGCGCTTAATCGAAAACTGCCTTGAGAAACTGGGCGCTTAATTAAAATTTTGCTTTCTTATATCGGGAATAAAAAAACTGAAACTGAAAAACTAAAAAACCTAGTAAGACGAAACCTAACTTTTTGTTAAATTTTTTTTTCAGTTTTATTTTCCAGGGAAAATTATAAAAATCAAACATTGTCTCGTACCGTTGTCTTCAATTTGTACTAAATTATAAAAGTTTTATAAGCGCCCAGCATTAATTAAGCGCCCCCGTCGATTAAGCGCCCATGCAAAAAATCCAAAAATTTAATAAGCGCCCAGGGCGCTTGTTCGGATATTTACGGTAACTACATTTCGTCATCTTAGGTGACTTCATAAAAAAATAAATAATTTTTGAAAGTTTAGTTTACAGAAACCCTGCCACATCCAATCTCGACAATGCTTTTATTTATTTATTTTTTAATTACTTTTCGCGCTCTTTTTAAGTATTTAAATGCCCTTCTATGAACTTTGTAAGTCAATGTTCTTGATAATTTCAAAATGGTTTTGCAATTGTTTATAATTTTTTACGGTATATGCCCTGCTCTCCCTAGGATTTGCATTAATATCCATGAAATATGTCATGAATTGAGAAAATATCAATGGCTTGATGATATGGTGGAGGAGCTTCTAGGATGTTGCTTGATCCTATCTTTGGCATCTGCAGTGATTTAACTATCCCATAGACATCAAAAAGCTCCTGCATCAAAACTTTGGCAACAAATAATATTGGCGGCTTTCCGCTCCGGTAAATAACCCCATGCCATTTCCCTTCTATGTCCTCTTCCTGGACTGGGGGATTTAGAGTTTTCCAAATGCTTTCGACAATCTCAATGGAAGATAACTTAAGATCATCACCACTTAAAGAGGATATGCTCCTATTCTCATTGTCACCGTCAGACTTGCCATTTCCTCTCCATCTGAGGTTATGAAGTCATTGCATTTCTTCTAAATTTATGTCTTTCCTGTGACTTCAATTTAACACAAGAAGGAATCATGATTAGTCTAGTTGTTTCATTAATAAACCAGTCTTGTCATTTTATGGTGTGTGATTGCGTGCGCCAGCACATGCCTGAATCGTATTTGGGCGTGCAATTTTATTATATAGCACGTCTAAATCACATAAATTGCATGTGCAAAAATAATTTTTTTGGGATTGAATAATTTTGTTTTCTTATCTTAAACAATTTTGTAAACATCTTGCATTTATTTGGAAGGCCTTAATAGAATGGAAGATTGAACGTAGCAACCGTTCACAAGACGATATTCACATAAAGCGCAGCACTCAAATTTTCTTCACTTCTTCATATCGAGCAAGTCTACTCCGACAAAGTTCGCTGACGAGTACAGAAATATTGATTTTAAACATTTTCACTGGGGAACGTTGTGTCTGCAATTGAGTAGACACCAGTCGTTGTTAGTCAAGAAAATAAATCATATTTTAAAGGGAGCTGGAAACTAAGATGCGTTTTAATTTCATTGGATAACACCAAAACGAGTCCTACTGTTACCACTTATGTTTTGATATTCTTTCATTAGGTGAACAAAAGAATTCGTATGACGAAGGAAATTTCAAAATTACCTTAGCAATGGCTAGCAACAGCTAATTATCACTTAATATACCTAAGTAATTACTTGTCAATTGAGCACAAACGTTGAGCATGTTTTAAAGAGTATCTACTACGTGTGCGATTAAAAGCGCATCTTAACAAGGAGCGTTAGAGGGAGTCCGTCACATGCCTCATAATGACAAGACTGAGAGTCGCACACCTGAAATAACTCTTTTGCGCGTGTGGTTAATCGCACACCTGGCAATTTTCACATTGCCAAGACTGTAAACATAACTGAAAATTTTGCAAAAATGGTGCACAAGGTGTGGTGCCATGAAATATGACTTGTTTGTGATATAGGGTAGAATTTTACCAATATGACATCATTTTGAAAAATAATTTCATAGAAAAGGTGTCACATAACCTTATTCATCAAAGTTTGTGTAGTTTTTAAAAGGGTATATTTTTACCTCAAAAAAGCTGTTTTTCAGAATGTAACTAGACAAGACTTTGAGATAACAGTAAAACAATAGAATCAACTTCTCCAAATTTGGTTGAAATTCCAATGAAATCAAACCTTTTAGGGTCAACTGCTCAAAAAGTTCCAACTTTGACATCACATGAAATTTTATAAAAGCATTTTAAAAACAAATCATGGGCAGGGGGAATGAGTTCCCCTAGGCACAGGCACACAAACATTTGTAGTAAGAGTTCTTACACTTCTACAGATAAGATATTATGGTCAAGTATATTTTAGATTTTAAGGGTGGGTTACTTGCCTGTAAAATTATTATCTTAATAATGTGTGGTTTTAGCTAATGATCCCATTCAATTTGGATACTAGTAACATTTGTATTGCTGGAAACTAAAGGGAATATCAATCTTAAAATTATAATTTGAGTTTAGACATGATGTAAGGTAACTTAGAGTCGGACTGCTTAACTTTAAGAGATAACAATTACCATTGTGCCCAGTTCAGTTGAATTTTATCTGTGTAAAGAGAAATGAGTTAAGGTTTAAGGGAGTGAAGCTTTCAACTTAGTGTTAGTCTTTGATGTTGTTCTTTGTAACTGTGTTTTATCTGTATTTTAACAATATTTCAGTGGCTCTTTTGTTCATCAACTTTTATGTTAAATTTTTCAACGTTTAGTTGAATGTAAGAAATTGTAAAGAATTGTATCAAAAATAATTCATGGAAAATTATTATGAACTCATAAATGTCAATCCTGAAAGTTCCATCAAAGAAATAAAGAAACGTTTTCAGGAATTACTTCTGAAAGTAAGTAATAACTTATGTTTCAAATTTCAAGTTTTATACCATGGAAATCTACACTTATACTTTTGCTTTTCCAATGACTACCCCTTGTAGTTATTTAAAATCTAATCCTTGGTGTTCATTTCAGTGAGTGATTTATTTTTTTCGATTTCACTTTTCTTTGATTCCATCTGTTTCATATTTCACTGCTATTTGATAAGATGAGTTCATATATACCTTTGATTGCTTGTCATGTTGCCGATTGACCCAAATTTTAAATTATCAACATGTTTAAAAAAGAAGTGAAGAAAAGAATTAAGTAAATTTCAAAATAGTCGACCTTCTTAAAGTTGAGATTGAATTATTATTGATTGCAATTTTATTTCTAGTATCACCCAGACAAGCAATTAACTGACTCTCCCACAACTTCTAACAACTTCCTTAAGATACAAGAAGCTCGAAAAATTTTATTGGATCCAGAAGAGCGAAGAGCTTATGATAGAAAACTGAAAGGTGAAAATTTGGCCCTTTTTCTAGTTCATGTAATTGGTCTTGATGTATCCTTTATAGAAATGTGTAAGTGGTGGAAATGGGCTATTTCTATAACTTCTTGTTATTGCAGAGAAACAGCTAGAGCAGTTTGACAGACCAATCTACTCATCCACTAGCATCGATGAACTGGAGTTTGATGAAGGTATCATTGATCAAAGAAACTTAATTCTTTATGTGAAAATAAAATAAAATGTCACTACAATGTCCAAGTATATATTTGTTAAAATATGGGGAGAAAAACATGTTGGAATGTTAAAGAAAAACAAATATAGTCTGTCACAAGTTGACACAAATAAAGACAATGTCAACCTCAGATATCTCAGATAACAGTGTCAGTGAAATAAACTGGACTTTGAAAACTTTGACACATCAATTTAGAAATATATATTTATCCACTTAACACTTGAACAAACATTTATAGCATTATCCCATAACTGTTTTTTACGTCACATTTAATTTTTGTTATAATGATATTGTATACATAACGTCTTATAATATTGAGGATATTGAGAGTTTAAGAATTATATGCAACCCAAAAGAAGAAAAAAAGAAGGATAAAATTGCACAATTACATCAAAAAATATCTGAACTCAAAATTATTCAAAAGTTGTTGTTTCATAACAACCAAGATAGAGAAAACAAAAAAAAGCAATCAATATTCAATGGTCTTCAGTATTACTTTGAGTGAGTTGCCATTCAGTAAGCTTTGAATAAATTGGAAAGTACATTGTGTGTGAACAGATTACCAAAAAATATATTGTGGAAATATGTTTCACTAAAAGCCTTCGCAGTATTTGTATTTGCTCCACTGAGAGTGTAAATAAATTTATTTGTGACAAATTAGATAACAAGAAGTTCATTTTCCTCGTTCTTTGTGATGTGGATATTTTGACTCAACACTTTGAACACATTATTTTTGCACAGTAAGGACTTCTTATCTTTCTAAGACTACAGATTTAATATAATTCAATTAAATATTATGTTCAGTAACATCTGTAATACTTTCTTGTGAATCAAAAACAAAGAATGATACCTTCAATAGTTATACAGCCTAGGCTTGTTGGAAACAATTTTATTGGAATCAATTTTATTGGAAACAATTATAATATAAAGTATCATGGGTTACAAGCTGTAAGGAAAGACATCCTTGCCAAACAAAAAAAGTGCTTTTCTTATTTTTGTTCTCTTGTATCGGTAAGCAGAAAACAATGAATTTGGAACCATAATAATCAGAGGGAATAGGATAAAGTTTTTCTCTATATTAAGTTTGGCAATGTTCTTGAATTACACATGGTGACTTCTATGGGGTTTCATTTTTTTAAGATCTGAAGACATACTATAGTAGCTGCCGATGTGGAGGGTTGTATAATTTGTCAAAGGAAGAAATTGCTGCTAAAACCGTCGTTTATGTTCCATGTGATGATTGTACATTTTACTTAGAGGTCTACATACCAGCTTAGGTAATCATTCATTAGCTGTTTTTATTTGTCTTGGTGAAGTATCATTTATTATTGAGATGCATAATGGAATATTATTTGTCAACAAAGTTTAAAAAGTATTGGATATAAATGAATATGTAACAGTATCAGGCGAAGAAATGAATGATAAATGCTTTTAGAAGATTTTATTGTTGTTGTTATTATCATGATAAAAAAACATCCACTTTAACATACAGTTTATAGAAAAACAAAAAAACTTCTGTTTTTTTTTTCATTAAGGAGAGAAAATAAACTTCAACTAATGTGATTCTACTGCAAGTATATATTTTCTTTATAACTTTGGCCGTGCTACTAAACAATTTTCCACCATCTTCAAGACTTCTTGTGAACAGCCCATGAATAGGCCTACCCCAAATCCACCATGACCGTAGTTATGTATCAAATGCACGGATTTTGTTTGGGTGACGTCAGTTTTAGATTGTAACACCACTTGTTCTTGTTCAACCCTGATTTCTTTTCGAAATGGTCGCAGCCCCACCCATTCGCGAACAATCTTTGCGTTCTTGAGACTGGGTATGAAAGTGGTAGCGTTTTGAAGGATCCATTTTCTATCGGCTTGTGATAGTTCGTAATTGTCATTGTTTTTATACAGAGTGGTTCCTAGTACGACTGTGTCTTGGTTGGGAATGATGTAACCCCACCGACCATCACTTTCAGCTTCCATGCATATGATAAAGTGCTTTACCCAAGGAGCATGGACGCGAACGAGTTGACCTCGCATTGGTAACATTTCATGATCATGACACAGTTCTTTAGCTCCCAGACCAGAACAGTTTACGATGATATCAAACTGGTAGAGTTCGTTGAAGTTTTTCACTCTCTGTTTTACGATTCTGCCGCCATTTCTCTGAAATTCCTTTGTTATGAAGGGGATGTATTTTGAGGTTTCTATGACGACGGTTGTACAGGAATAACCACTCTTGACGAACTTTGGCAGGTGTTTCATATCTGCTGGAGTGAGCTCTTTAAATTCTAGTAAAGGATGTTCCCTTAAGTACTTTGGACACTCCTGCTTCCTGGAAACACAATAGCCATGCACCAGAGATATCCCGATCTTAGCTGCATCAGGATCGTTTGCTAGAACGTCTAAAGCATAATCAACTGTTGTTGTTTTCCAACAAATGACTCGTGGGTTTTGGTTATCATAGGCTGATATACCAGCTGCACCAAAACTTGTCGTTTCACCGTCAAATTTATCTGCAATTATGGTGACGTCAGACGTGGGATATTTCTGCTTGATAAGATATGCTGAAGATGTTCCACAAATCCCAGCTCCTATAACAGCAATGCGCATATCTCTTTGCATTTTGTTTGAAAGCTCTGAATGATAAATCTCTGTAAGACTTTGTTTACTGAACTTCTTGAAATTCAACAACACGGTTTATAATTCAAACATTGAGATTCAAGTTTCTGTTAAAAGCCGATTTACATCATGAATTTTTTATTTTTTTTTATTTTTATTTATTTATCTATTTTTTATCGCGAAAGGAGTTTGCCGAATAATATTTGCAAATTAGTTTCCAAATGTTTTTCAAGATTTTTTTCTTACTAGTTTAAAAATTTAATGTCCTCACAACACGTTCTGTAAAGTTTTGTACTAGTAATCACATGTTTGAGAGGGAAATTTTGAAATCTCCCGAGTGAAACGAGGGAGATTTCAAAATTTCAAAAAATGAACGAGGGTAATTTATCCAAAATTTCACGAAACTAAACATGTGATTACTGGTTAATCACATTAAACATTCGAAAGTTGTCAATTTCATGTGCGATCGGCTATTCGAATGTTGAAAAAAGAAAACACGGGAAATTACAAATTATCAGCGGGAAATTTCAAAATAACGCCATTGACGAAGTCAATCAAATTTCACGCAACCATGTGATTACCTGCAAAACATAACTAACGTCTCCTCTTCCTTTAGATATTATATGTTTCATTCTTTTCTTCTTGCATGCAATCGAGGCTCAACCCATCAGTTAACCTTAATGAATTCTAAAAAAACGATGACTCGGCAATTTGATATCGAAATAAAAATAAAATTTGGCCACGCTTACTAAGATTTTAAGTGAAAGCACATTTTGTCTCGCAAATGCGTGTTTTGTCTCGTAAATGCGTGTTTTTGTCTCGTAAATGCGTATTTGTCCCACCTTCTGTTTTTGACGAGATCTAACACGATTTTCACTTAATGCAAATATTTACTTGATTTGCATCATAGTTGTAAGTTTATTCGTGATTGCAAACAAATTTTGTTGTAGTGTTGATCGTCTGAGCTTACCTCCTGTGAAGTTATGTTCAAGCCATTCAGAATGTGTAACTATATAACAATTTAAAAGGTTTTTTTGATAAATGGCACTGTTTATGAAAAAAATCGACAATGTTAACTCATGTATTCACCTTATGATGTTCGTTCGTTTACAAACTCATTCGGATGAAATCCGATTGCGACGATTGCAGAAGGTTGCTCGCGATAAATTTTTGGAGAAAGAATCCCCCGTGAAAGCGTATTAATAGTTCATTGAAATGTTGAAAAACTTAAGATAATGTGAGAATTTTCATGAAATTTTGAAAGATTCTGGTGCAAAACATCAAAAACTCTGACATCAACCCTGCTAATCGTTATTCAGTATTTATATTAAAGGGAATGTCAGTTTCGTTTTTGTCGATTTTGTCGTTTCACAGAATGACGACTCCACGAATCAGGCTGATAATTTCTCATATTTGAACAGAGGTTTCCTTAGGAAAAGCTAAACCAAGCTAAACCGTAGAGATTTTCTCTGCGTGAACACTCTGTGTATGATTCTCTTTTATTGAGCATTTACTACTATCTTCAGAATGCAAATGTTATACATAAAGGCACTATTTCTTTAAGCTTCCAGTAGGCCTTTGAGGAGTAATAAAATCATTACAAATTTTCCGATGTAGGTGTCGGAGGCAACATCTATAACATATCTACGCAGATGCAGATTTTGTAACTCCCCTCAATTTAAAATTCCCAACGTAATGATAACAAAAAGATTCATGCACTCGTTTTATGTTGACATGGTAGCAGACTGCAACAACACCTTCGAGAATATTTATATGCGCTTTAGTCTATCCTCCACATTGTACATTCCTCGTGGCACCTTTCCCAAAGAATTTGAATCAGTAGTCCATTTGCCTTTTTATTTGTGAGAGGTTTGCGTAGAGAACTTACACTTCTTATATTTTATAGTTGTTATTAGCTTCGTTGTTATTGGTTTTTTGTTTTTCTTTTGTTAGCTTCAAATGTCACGAATTATGCCTACAGAACTTCGATGGGCTTTTAACGCGTTAGCATGGCAACCAAACCAAACTGAACTACTGACGGCGCTGTCGGCTGTATCACCAGATGAAAGTAATCGCATACAAAAATTTCATTTTCAAGAAGATTATAAATTAAGTTTGAGTGGTCGTCTTATGATTCGTAAATGTGTCAATCACTTGTTGAAGATTCCATGGCACGAAATCAAGCTGACCCGTTCAAATAAAGGAAAACCACAACTAGCCGGTGTTCATAACTTATATTTCAATGTATCCCACCAGGGGAATTATACAGTTTTAGGAGCCAGCCTGTCGCATAATCTCGGTATAGACATCATGAAGTTCGTGTATCCTAACAATACCGATATCCCGTCGTTTTTTCGGCTAATGAGACGGCAATTTACGGAAGAAGAATGGGAGTATATCATGTCTTTCCCGAACGAATGGACTCAGCTGAAAGGATTTTACAGACTGTGGTGCTTAAAGGAAAGTTACGTGAAGGCTACTGGTGAAGGTATAGGGACGGACTCTGCACGATATATGCGCTTTCATATTCACACAAGAGAACTTGCGGCGGGAACCTATTGCTCGGATAGTATACTGTATATAAACAACGTCAAACTGAAGAACTGGACGTTTACAGAGCATCTGTTAGATAGCGAGCATATTGTTGCTACAGCAACAAACACTTGTGAACCGGTCACAGATTGCTTTCGACAGTTAGATATAGATGAATTATTGCACAGTGTAAAAATAGAATTAACTGTTAGTCCGAACTGTTGGGATGCGTTCATGTCCAAACACACCAGGGGAAAGTGAAAGTGAAAGTTAAAAGTTTAAAGAAAGAAAGTAAGGTTGTTGAAATGTGTCTTTAAAAGTTTTCTTTGTTCATTTAATATTCGCACCTGTTTGGAATCCAATTAATTTTCGAAATCGAAGATCGATTCCTCCATCTCTAATAAAAACGACTTTAGTAGTTTATGTCCTGTCTTGAGAACTTTTCTGTACGTTTGAATTTACGGATGACGGAAGGGAGTTTAGCTGTGACTTCGAAGGGTCCATGAAATTTGAAACGGTTCGAATCCCCCCAAAACGTACCTTATTGAAAGATCACCAATCATAGAAATTCATCGTAATTGAATAATCTGAAATACCTGATTGTTGTGACGTAATGCGACATGTTTAAATAAGTTGATGATATTCCCTGATTAATAATTGACGAGGGAGAAAAATAAAGAGAAATCTGTGAAAAATGAACAAAAGAAAAAAAAAACCATTGCTGAAATTTAAGAACGAGGAAAAAGAACGAAAAGTTTGGATAACTATTTTTTTTTCTTCATTTATTGTTATTATAAAATTTGTTTTCAAAAGGAAAAGATAAGCGATGTTTGACCAGGACAATCATATGTTATTTTTATGATGCGGACGCTGGTGTGATTCCTACCGCAACCAGGTGAATTTTTCTTTCTTTTTTCTATCAGCCTGTTCTGCCAACTAGGTCGACTACAGCCCAGGAGTTCTGCCCAGTCAACTGTTCGTCATGCATGAAAATGACGTCATGTCTATGTCACGTGATTAATTCACTTGAAACTGTAAAAATTCCGGAGATAGACCGAAAGGGTTGATTTAAGTGATTATAAAAGATGATGGTGTTTGATTTTAAAAAAATATGTTAATGATCGTTTATACATACATCGAATGTTGTGTAATGCCGAATTACGTTTTGTCATCGTTAAGATCTATTGCAGATTATTCTTTTCTCAAGGCATTTTAAACTCTCTATGTAGATATGCTTGAGTAAGATTTCAGTAGCTCTGAAGTTTTGAGAGGTCATTGTAGTAGCCAAGTTTTACGTTGTTTTTATGCATGAAGAAAGTGATGACGCTGAATGAACTGAAAAACAGGTATTTCATCTGTAACTTAATCACAGTCTCAAAATCCCACCATACGGTACAGATTTACGTTTTGAAATCTATCTGGTACACTGAAGACACGGTGTAGTGGGAGAACGTTTTAATAACGCTGTTGTATAAAGGGCGGTTTACACGTAAAGATTCTTGAAAAATTTTTCTTTTAAGCTGGTATTTTAATGCTTTAAATTTAAATTGTACGTGTAAACCCCTTAGCGAATTCGAAGTGGTCACATCACACGGAATTTTGAATTCTACCAACAGTTTGGTTTTTAAATTCTGTATGCTCAATTGTGAAGCAATAAAATGAAATTTTTTTGAGTAATGATGACTCTAAAGGGTCTGACTTATCGGAACTTCATCTTATGTCAGACTCTGCTTATTTAGTTTGAAGGGGGACAAACTTTTAGTCGGACTTAAACATCAGTCCGACTTAAACGGTGTCCGACTTAACGGGGTTGTACTGTACTTATTTTCGTGTGATCTTCTTTGTGAGTCAAAAATAAATCATCCTGTTTTTATTGTAAAACAAACCATTCAAAGCTAGATTCCCCTCAGGCATAGCTGGAGTTTAACGAGAATGCAAGGATGAGCAGAAAACGGCCTTTAGATAAAACTACGAAAACTAACTGTCATTGTACAATGTAAATCATGCCTTAATAAAGCTACCGGTATAAGTTATGATGATCGCTTTAGTTCTGTGAGGCTGTTACATCACCACGAGATGATTATATCTCAATCATGTATAGATGTCATATATATTATGTACTTGTTTAGCATTCAAATCTTATTCATAACAACGCACTTATAAATTCAAAAATGTCGTCTTTAATTTTAAATATTAAAATCTTTCGAATTTCCAGTAGATTAACTTCATGTGGAGTAAAAATGAAAAATCAATAGTTAAGAATGAGGAGTGGCAAAAAACAACCGTAAGTTGTCAGTGTGTATCAATTTATTATAAAATCATTATTACTGTAAATTGAGCTAAACTTTTTTTTAATAAGATAAGTACTGAAGCGGAAAGTCACTACAACTCCAAAGATGTTGATTTTGGCATTTCTATCTAAAATCGTATCAAAAATAATATTTTTTTTTATTAAATTTATTTATGTATTTGATTACATTGAAAACAAGGGTTTTTTGACTGTGTTCATTTTGATTCGAAATCGATCAGGAGTTTTGTGGTTGTATATACAGATAAATCTCTTTTATGCCATTAACGTCTGCTTAAAAGTCCTTTGGAAATTCTGCTCTGTGTTAGCTTTCTCCAGATATATTTCTTTAGTGAAATGAAAAGTACAAGAAGAAAGAATCGAAAAAAAGTTTGGAGAAATTCATTATGTCCTCAACGATCAATTAAGACGTTCAACAATAAGATTTATTTGCAAAAAGGCAATTACTTTACGATTTTTATGGCCTGTCTACTGTTTCGCAAGTTTGAATGAATTTTACATAAGCAATTGCCTAAATTGAGAAATGTCACATAAAGATTTTACAATTTAAAACAATAACGGTACGTTGGGTTTTTCAAAGCTAATGTTTTTGATTTTCTCTTCGTGTATTTTTCATTTTCCTAAAAAGCTAACACAATGATAAATACTGATAAATTGCCAGTTGACAAAAATTCATGGAAAAGCGGTTATAATTCTTCGTGTCATGTTTTTGAAACGCACTGTATTTTCCATTCTTTATTACCACCGATTAAGACGATTAAGACGAAGTTTAATTAAATCGTGCTTGTCGTTTCAAATCACTAATTTGACATAATTTTCACATAATTTGACTTTTTTAATCTTGGCTGCAAATCGCTAAAATGTTCTGCACGCTTTCCTGACATTTTCCTTATTTTTTCAAAGACCACTTTGTCATTTTTCACAAAAACATACTAGTCGAAAGAACTTGAAAATGGCTTTCCATTGATGTAAAAATTATTTTGAAATTCCGTATATTCATTTAAAAATACAGTTTTGAAATTTCCGTTTCCAACATCCTGAAACACATTGTACAAAAGATCGGCTGTTAACTTTTGTCTCAATTGATCGTTAAGAAATTTATGACTTTTCCCAAACTTATTTTTTTCGATTTTCTTTTCTTCTACTTTTCCATTTCATACAAAAAATACATCATGAGAAAGACCAAAAGATACGGCTTCCATCGATATAAAATTTATAACTAGAAGCCATTAGGCTTGAACAATTTCCGCATCAGCCCTTGAGAAAATTGCTTTAGGCTAATTTTCAACATATCTGAATGACTTGTACACTGACTAATAATTTGATACAGTCTGGAATTCATAAAATTACTCCCTTCTTTAATTTATTTAACTTAATCTTGACAGCTTTGCAATTCACTACGATGTTTCGGGGCCAGAAAAACAGTTCACCAATATCTTACGCATGATGTTTATTCATGAAAATTGAAGAACTTTCGAAATTTGGTCCAAATATGGACCCAAATCGTCCAACTTCAGTCAAATATGACAAAATGACTGTCAAATTCGAAATCAGCACCTTTCAAATGTAATCCATGCAAAATTTCATGAAATTTGAAGAACTTTCGAAATTTGGTCCAAATTTGGCCCAAATTGTCCAATTTTAGTCAATTCTGACAAAATGACTGTCAAATTTGAAATCAACACCTTTCAATTATAACACATGCGAAATTTCATGAAATTTGAAGAACTTTCGAAATTTGGTCCAAATTTGGCCCAAATTGTCCAATTTTAGTCAAATCTGAGAAAATGACTGACAAATTTGAAATCAGCACCTTTCAATTATAACACATGCGAAATTTCATGAAATTTGAAGAACTTTCGAAATTTGGTCCAAATTTGGCCCAAATTGTCCAATTTTAGTCAATTCTGACAAAATGACTGTCAAATTTGAAATCAGCACCTTTCAATTATAACACATGCGAAATTTCATGAAATTTGAAGAACTTTCGAAATTTGGTCCAAATTTGGCCCAAATTGTCCAATTTTAGTCAATTCTGACAAAATGACTGTCAAATTTGAAATCAGCACCTTTCAATTATAATACATGCAAAATTTCATGAAATTTGAAGAACTTTCGAAATTTGGTCCAAATTTGGCCCAAATTGTCCAATTTTAGTCAATTCTGACAAAATGACCGTCAACTTTTAAATCAGCACCTTGTCGAAATTGCCCAATTTTAGTCAAACCTGTCCTAAGTTCCTAGCATAGGTCAGTCATTAACTATTCTGAATAAACACACAATCCAAAATCCGAACGGACTTTCCGAAAACGACGAAAAACTGTGACAGAGATAGATACTTAGATAGAATGTGTAAACCAAACAATTTCCTACGCTATAAGCGCGGAAATTGAAAAATTGATTGGATATTTCCTTCAAAAACTGCGATAATATTTTTTGAATCCATTTTTTTGAAACACACTGTACAGTATGAGTCTTAAAAACAGTTACGCAAAATTCAAATTAAATTTAAAACTGAAATAGCTGGAATCTGATGATAATTATAAACACGAAACGCTATTGGATAGGGAATTAGTCATCTTTCCAATAATAGAAGAATTGGAATGTGAAAATATTTCTGAGGGATGGAAAACGCAAATTTCTGCGGTTCAACAGTTAGGTTAGTTTTTCATTCAGTTGTTTTTCTATCCATTTAAACTGATCCATTTCAATGTATTTAAAGCTGAAATACATTATCATTTTAAATGGATCAGTTTAAATTATTTAAATTGTTTTATATATGACGATTTTGCCCACGGGGCCTATATTTCTATTTAATTCGTTATATACAGTGTGTTTCAAGAAGTTCTTGGTATCTCCTGATGGATACCAGTGCTACAACAGAGCTGTTGTTCCACGAATTGAATTTCGTTTCTTAAAACTGTATGACGACGCCATCTCCTTCAAACTGACGCCCTCTGCGTAATGACTAATGAAGCTTTGGGAAGATGATGCAATTTATTCATGCACATGCAATTCTGGTGCATTTGTAGTTCACAAAACTTCCTTTCATCGGATGACCCACATAAAAAGGTTTCGTAAATTACTAGTGAAATGAAGTTTACTTTCTATCGACCATTAAATTATTTTGTTATGTTATTATTACTATTTTTTTATTTACCCAGGATAGCAGCAGCCTCTTCAGTTCCTTAAGGTACTGTTATCAATGAGGGTCCTGCGAAAGAGGTCCTAGAGTATTTAAAGCCTCCATTTGGGCTACGGAAGCTGTAATGACAGGAACCGCTCAACTAGACAGCCACCCTAGACATCATTCCTATTCTTTTGCTGAGTGGAGTGATTCACACCGCTATAGTCTGTGGCATGACTCGGTCGGGGATTGAACCCGTGACCTCCCGAACAGGAAGCGAGCACACTACTACAAGTCTACCAATTTCATTACATTTTCCCAAGACATTTTCCTTATTTTTTCAGCAACCACTTTTTTATTTTTCACAAAAATATGCAAGTTGGAAAATGTCGAAAAATTCCATTGATGTCAAAATTATTTTGAAAAACGGGATATAGCTACTCATTAAAAAGAAACAACTTTGGAATTTCCGTTTTTACATTTTACATTTTACAGAAACACTTAAGAGAAATGTGATTAAAAAGGCATCCTCCAACCTCAAGTTTAAACATTGTATACGTTCATTTTACAACAACAGTTTTCTAAGAACTCGAGTCTCTGATTTGGCCAAAAAATAAAAAAATAAGAACAATCTGAATGAAAACAAAAACAAGACATATAGCAAAGATGTTTCTAAAAAGATTTTTTATTTTACTGAAACTTCCATAAGATCAAGGTGAAACAGAACAATACAGGTTGAAGAAGTCTAAAAAATAAGAACAGTCAGGTTCATGTCAGATTTTACGTTAAATCAACATCGTCCGTCATGAAAATGAAAGTGACTCGAGGTGATTAGAAATCATTTATTATGTTTATTTAAATAACAGACAGCGACTTCGCGTATAACTATTTTAAAGAATACAGCAACAGCTTATGAAATCACCCTGACTGAAGCCTGGCACAGCCTGGATGTTTCTGAAGTAGTGATACTCAAGGTAGTAGCTAAAAAAAAGCGCTTCTTCTTAAACTATTAAAAGTATACTTCTTTTGTAATTAAAAGCAGATATTTTTTTAAATGTACAGATAAAATCATTAATTTCTAAAGCGTGACAATCACATTAATAAAGACACTTTGCATGAAAATCAATATAAAAGAATATATTCAATGCTGATCAATTACCTTTAATCACTGTTTAAAGCTACCAGTGTCGTGATGATAAAGTCATGTTAGCCACGATGAGAAAATGATTAAAGAAGGTTTTTGAAGGTAGGAATATTAATATGTGCGTGTGTGTTAACACACTCTTGAGTGTGTTATTCGAGGCACTGGAGAAAGCTTCAGAGTTTTAGAATTGTCTTGTTAACTTTAAAATTATCTTCTTAAATCTACGCAGTTTTGCATAGGTTCTGTCTATTCTGCAGGCTCTATATACCCAAATTATATCGCTTTTTCTATCTATAGTTATATTTTCCTTTTCTGCCCTGTCAGTTTTCACCCAAGCTATTCCAAGGGTAAGGTAAACATACCAGTAAAATAAAATAAAATGAAAACCAGTAAAATCTGACCTGAGTTTAATTGTTCTTATATTTGAGACTTCTTCAGCCTGGATTGTTCTGTTTCACCTTGATCTTATGGAAGTTTCAGTAAAATAAAAAAATCTTTTCAGAAACATCTTTGCTACATGTCTTGTTCCAATTTTCATCAGGTTGTTCTCATTTTTTTATTTTTTTGGCCAAATCTGAGGCTCGAGTTCTTATGAAAACGTTCTTATATAAAAAAAAATCTCAAAATCTATGGAAATATCTTTCTCGGTAAAATAATTTTTTGTGACTGTGTAAAACAGATAGTGAGCATACCATTTTGAGATGATAAGCGAGTTTCATTTTCGAAGTGTGGGAAAACCGCAATTTTAAAACATTGAAATCGAAAGTAAAGTATGGAGAAAGATTTTATCGTCATGAATTTATTGTGTTGTTGCCTCAGTGTCCGATTATGTCGCATCCTTATCTTTTATTTGGGTATTAGAATACTCCCTAACAACAAATTTAAGATTGCCAAAAATAACTTTCCAAAATAACTCATACACGCTTTTTTTTTATAAGAACCAGTAAAATCTGACCTGAGGCTGGCTGTTCTTATTTTTTGAGCCTTTTTGAGCCTGAATTGTTCTTATTTTGTTCTTTGCTTTAAGAACACAGTTTCAAATTTCAGCCTCATTTTGTTCTTCTTATATATATATTTATATATATATTTACTTCCAGTAAAATAGAAATATTTTTTAAAAACAACTGGCAAAAAGTATGGTTGCTGTTCGGTAATGACCCATTCGCACATTTATTGGAGGTGAAAAAAAACCAATAACCTTCTAAACCATTTACCAATGAGAGAATTCACATCATGAACTGTTCTTATTTTCCAAGAAAATTCAGGCTCAGGCTGTTCTTAATTTTTGGAACAATGATTTGAGCCTCGGGTTGTTTTTATTTTGTTCTTATTTTTTGGCCAAATCTGAGGCTCGTGTTCTTATAAAATTGTTCTTATAAAACTAGCATGTAGCTTTAGCTAAAAATGCCCCCGCGTTCAAGCTTTCCAATTTGTACAGCAAGCTATACATTAAAAAAGAAAACTTTCCGATACAAACATTTTGTAATTTAAGGATTTATGATTGATTTAGGGCCTGATGAGAGGCATACTCTAAATATATCGACAAACCCAGTCTCTTATATATGGCAAGATACACAATATTTCAAATATAAATCGAGATCAATGTCTATATGCAGTAAAGAAAGCGCGTGCCGAAATCACATATTTTGAAGTGAAAATATTTAAGTTTCACAATACAATGAATTTAATGAGTAGTGTAATCTTAAGATTAGCAGTGGCTACACTAACTTGGAATATGCAAACCAAAATAGATCTACTTTCACAGCTGAAAATCTGCATAAAACTTTTTTGTTACTTTTTGCTATCACTTAGGCATTAGTCACACTCATGCTGATATACTTTTTAAAAAGTGTAAATAAGGCTTAACAAGTAATATCAGAAAGTATTGCTACAAACAGAAGAAATGTGTGAACTGCAAGCATGGATACGTATTTTATAATCAAAGTAAGATTAAGATTTGTTAAAGAAATTCTGTGAAAACCAAAAGAGAAAAAAACAAACTTTTTCGAAAAAAATTTAAAGCGAAAAATCCACTAGAAATCATTTCAAGCGTTTCAAGCTTTGATTCTAAATAAAAACTAGTCAAGATTTAGAGCTAAAACATCATTATATACAAAAATAAAATACATGGTTGGTACAATTTCAGATTTCAAGCTGTGCTTCAAAATCCTTGTCGTTCCCTTTACTAAAACAACACAAAAGTAATATGAAAAATGTCTAAGCAATTTAAGTATACTACCTTCCTAAATAACATAGTATAATATAATAATAAATTAGAAAAAGATACCAAAAAAAAAAAATTCTTTCTCCCACCTACAGTACCATGCTTTGAAACGGAAAAAAAGCAAAGTCAGCTAATAGTTGTATACCACCGTGTAACAGCAACACGAAAAGTTGGAAGATGATGATGAACAAAATCGAAAACTGACTTTCGCCTATCTCGTGAAACTACTATGCCTCCTCGCTCGCTTACGCTCGCTGCGGGGGCAAAAAAAGCGTGTACCACACGTCATAAAAAAGATGGTTGCTTTGTTTCAAGCAAAGACGTTAGAGGCTGACCACATCGAGCTTTTTCCTCGTAGTAGGGCGAGATGAGACGTTATGACAAGATCCTAGTGCTTCTGAAATTCTCGCTAGATTTATTTTTCTGATCATATGGAAGATCTTGTTTGTTTTTGGCGGGATCTCGCTTAAGTGTTTTTCTCAACCTCGAACCCAAGGTCTCTTGCCTTTTCGATATACGGATGGCGTCGAAAGTCCCTGGGTTCGAGGTTGGTGTTTTTCTCCCATATGATCACAAATATCCCACCTAGATGAGATGGGATAATATATCACGCATGCGCATTTTGAAAAGCTGCTCCAGAGAAATTTTCATTCCCCCCCAACCCCCCCCACCCCCACCCCCCTTGTCGCGATAAGTAACTCCATATGATCAGTCCATAATAATGATTTTGGAATTTGGAATGATTTTGGTTTCTAAATTTTGTCGTATATTATCCAGAATGTTTTGTGTTTTTTTTTAAATTGTTTAGAATTATAACCGACTGAATTAATATGTGAGCTACTTGAAGCAGAGATATCTCTGCTTGAAGTAAAGCTACTCTGCTTTTGTGTGCAACAGAAAAGTTGAAACTTGATTATCTTGCAAAAACATTTAATAAGTGTTCTAGTAAGAAAACAAACAATCCTTAGTTGAAAACACTGTTCCGGTTTGGTAAAGCATTTGTTTCGTCGCGCGTTTCATTCTATCGATGAAATTTCTTGGTGAGCAAAAATGATGAGCGAACGTTTCTGAAGGTATGAATACTTATATAGCAGTGTGATTAGAGACACTGGACGGTGCAAGAATTTTGTTTATTTATATTGGTTTACAGACTGTTGTTGAAAGATAACGAAAAACTATTCCAAAAACAAATTTTGTTGCAAATTTTTGTTTCACCATTTCACCATCAACACGTATTTTGCATAAATTAGAATTTTGCATAAATTACAATTGCAACCACATAATTTTGGTCATTTATTTGATTATGATTGGTTGTTATGTTATTTTGCATAAATTACTACAAATTATGATGAATTTATGTATCAAGAAATCCGAAAATGATATGATTAAGTTCTTTCCCATCCCATATCATAATCATACGGAGACAATATTATCTGTTACCATTTCCATCATGCTTCCCCTTTCCTACTTTCACTACACAACAATGCATTTATTTTTATTTATTTTAAAACAAGGTTCGATGTCTAATTTTACACATTCCGATATATCTGCCATTTAAAAACAAAGAAAAACAACAAACATAAAAAAATAAAAACAGTATCGGGAGGTTCTTTTGATGGACATTTGAAAAATTAAGTAAATATTTCAGATAGGCAAGACACCCTGAATCTCAACTTCGAACCCAAGGTCTTTTGTTATCCGTATATCGAAACGGCAAGAGACCCTGGGTTCTAGATTGCCATGAATCTGAATGTAGAATACGAAAAACAATTAATTGTGGGATGTGCAAATGTTTTTGTATATGTTTGTTTTTTGTTGTTTGGATGTCATTACAATGCGCAACACAGAGACAACGATAGCGTCGTGGAAATTGAATATTTCTGGCAGCGAAAATTCTTTATGCAAAATTTGTCGTTGACACGGCAGCCGAAATGTTAAGTGGAATATTAATTGCGGATAACCTGTATGCAAAATTTATTTTCACTCTTTTTTTGCGTATAGATATCAACATGTTCTTGTGAAAACGTTTATTGAGCATACTTTGAATAAGTTGTGTCTGTTTCGCAACAGGTTTCAGTGAGACTGTAAAACGCTTTTCATTACACCTCCGTTGCATATTGGGATATTTGTATATTGTGACGTAATGTATGAAAAGGTATATTCCAAAACAGATTCCCAGAAAGAAGTTGTCGCACGGGAGTAAAACCGTATTACAATATAGTATTGTATAGAATTACACAACACAACAACGAAAGACACACGTTTTCTTTTGACTTTTAGACTCAATTTCGGCTATGTAGATATTGTGTTTGTGTTTGATTTTTATTGTGCAATATTGTGCAATACTTTTCTATTGTTTTTAATGACTTTGACCTACTTACATCTCGGTTTCTAAATAAACAAATAAACAATAAAATTTAATAAAATAAACAAAGATCATTTTAAATGAACATATTTTAAGAAGAGAAAGTTTTAGGAATTCCGAGTCGATAATGTTTATGTAAAGCCTGATAAAAATAATGGAGCACTTAAAGCATTATTAATCCGTTAAATTCTATCTAGATCGATCGATAACAAAATGTAGTAGACCTTCTGTGTTTAAACACCGTGTTAATACCTTGCTTTCCAGTTTGGCCTCGTTCCTATGTATTCTATTGTTTCACTAGCTACATTTTCCACGGTATAGCAGCCAAAAGCTCATCCTTTCTTTATGGAAATGAAATTTTTCGAACTACAAGTCAATTATATGTCATCAGCATACCACTGTGAGTTGTGCCAACTTTTTGATACTCCCTAACAAAAAACGTGTTCGCTATTGACGTCTTCTTTGTGTGCCATACTAGGCCTCCAACCTCAAACCTAGGGTCACTTGCCTTTTCGATATACGGATGGCGGCTATCCGTATATCGAAAAGGCAAGAGACCCTGGGTTCGAGGTTGACTAGGCCTTAACATCATGGTGACGTTATATTAGACGTCTTTGCGTTAAAACATATTTTAGATCTTAAGTAATCAAATCCATTCTCTGATTTACTGGGTTATTTCAATTAATTGGAAAATATGACAAATGATCTGATGAGATCTTTTGCTAAGCAACATTTTTATAATTATACGTGATGTAACTCTGGTAACACACAATACGTGTGTTGAATGACCTCAAAGGTATATTATGTAGTTATAAACAATATTTTTCACCTATTCGACCTCGTTTCTGAGAAATTGAGCTTGGTCCTATTCTTCACGCTCAGTGTAAACCCAGCTTAGTGTAAACCCAGCTTAGTGTAAACCCAGCTTAGTGTAAACCCCATTTGAGCAGAAGAGTGACCTGATATGATTTAAGAAGTGGGTTAACCTTTTTTCTAATCAACCCATATTCCCTATCAAATCTATTCTTTTTTTTTGAAATGTTATTATCTCCGTAATAGATAACGCGATTGTCACAATGTAATATAATCAAAGTAACTTATCCACCATTATGAAGAGTTCTATTCGTTTGTCTCACGTCTCACTACATCTTGACTTATATGGGGATGATTTGCACGAACATTTTTGTTTTAGGCACAGAAATCAAGGAAAATGCGCAATACAGCGATTTCGTCATTTTTTTTATAATCATGTTCTTAGAGTTTAGAATCATATTTTTTCTTAATTAATGTAATTTTCATAGGAAAGTCGGATTTGACTAATGAATAAATATATAAATAGTTATTCACTGGCTTGCTTGAGACGAAGTGCGCCGTAACCACGATATTTTCACATTGAGGGGTGGGGCTGGTGTGATTTTTCCCGCTTTCATGGTTTTCGTACAGAAAGTACCCTGCATTCTCTGCAACAAAAAATCCTTGGTTTCCTAAAACTTATCCTAAATTATTTTAAGAATTTCTTCATTCGCGAAAGTTTATCCAAATAAAAGCGCGATAAATCTATTCAGATAAAACTCGTGTTGCTTTATTAAAATTTTGCCAAAGACTTCTTCATATGCACTGTTAAAAATAGATTGCTTCCATTTGGCTTTTGCGATCTTAGTAACGAATCAGATGTGAACTTCAAAATTTTACGTTTATTTTATAGTTTTATTTTATAATTTTTAAACTCTGACTCCTTATGACTTCTTGCAGTCTCAAACATTAAATTTTGCATAATTCGTTGATGTACGCTTTAACGGCCATTCGACATTTCCAAAAAGGTGAGCAAGCTGTTTTGAAATATTAATGAAAGTCGCAGATGTATATGCAATTCACATCACTTCTAATTTCATTGATTTTTCACAAAGGGCGAGACACGAAGTTCCGTATAAACCCGTCCCATATATAACCAAAATCCAGTGAAACGAGAGGCGAAGATTATATCAAAGAAATTACCGAACAAAATTGAATTAAATAATAGAATAGGTTCTTATGATTTCTTTGTTGATAAAAATTTATTTATGCGAGTAAATATGTATGTGCTTTACACTCATCCGGAGTCGAGGAAGGAATGGATGGCAAATTAGCAAGGAGATTGTTTAGATAATTCGAGTTACTAAAAGATCGAGTTTCCGAAAGTTCGAGTTACCGTAGAAACACGGTTTATCCTATTGGGGTTCGAGTTGTCGAGGGTCCGCACTATAAGAGTTCTTCTGTTCTTCGCTTTATCATGTCATGAGACTGTGGTATATCCTCTAATCAACAAGTCACTAATATGCCATATATGTCATTTTGAGGGGTGTGGGCGGTTAGTTTCATTTTATAATTATATAACTCGCCTTCGTTGATTGACTTTTAAGTATTATGGGAATATACTAACATAGATTATTATGCCTCCGTAGGAGCGTGTTAATTCAGCCAAAGATTTAAATGCTTGATTTTTAATTATTAAAACAATTTCTGTGTAGATACTTATTAGTGAAACGCTAACAAAATTTTTATATATTCAGTTGTGTGTAAGACATACATCACCGTTTTTTTGCTAAGTGAAGGTCCTAGCAGTTAAGCAGAGCTTTATTGTAGTGTTGGGAGCATAGTGTAATTATTAAAATGAATACTTAGGGTGGCTGAGATTGAAATTGAACTTAACGCAAATTAGCACGTGGACATTTGTACATCGCAAAGCGATAGTGTAATAATTATTGACTTCAAATGCGACTAATATCGATAACTCCACTACGATTTGCTTTCTAAAGAGCGTATCGTCCTATTAGGAGCCATCGACTGACTGCACATTGGCCTGCAGACAAGTTAGAACAATGATATGTGTATTATTGGCGGTAAGTCAACCACTTGTTGCAAGTCGGTGGGCGGAACCGATCCGATCTTTACGAATGTGTGACCAAGGGCTAAACACTCCTACTTAATTACTTACTTATATTTGTATGAAATGTTCGGCCTTACTTCTGTTAATTGCACGCACCACATTTTCCCAAATTTGTTAAAATACCTTTTTTCAAAAACTCAGAATAATTGAAAGTATATAAGGATTCTGCTGATAGAGCTGTTGCAATTACTTCTGCGCATGCGTATTTTGAAATCATGAGTAGGTGAGTGTGGGCTCGGGTGTCGGTATTTTTAAGTTATCAAAATTTCTTTTCTGCGCACGTTGTTGGTGTTTTGGACCCCCTTGTCAATATATCTATCTTAACTAGAATCTAAGCATAAATTATAGCTCAGTTAAATATCTAATTGCTACAAAATTTGTAAGGACATTATCCTAAGAGTTTTTTCACTCTATGTCTCCATATATAATTTGCTCCTATAATGTTAGAAATTGAGCACTCTTTCAATATCTGTTTTATGTCGTTTTTATCATTCACAACTTTTCGAACACTTCGCCACACATCACGTCTTACCGAACCCAACGAACCAAAACAAATCACGTACAGTTCTGTATCGTAACCATTTTGTTTCAAACAATCGACCAGCGGCGTATATCGTAAAACTTTCGCCTCGTTTGCCATATCCAAATACAAATCGTAACACACCGTAACTTCGTATAATACGCACCATTTTGTATATTATAAGTGTAAGTAATAATATATAAAAATCTCAAAAAAACAAAAACCAACAAGACCTTGACTTTAAAACCTCTCTATAAGAAATCGAATTTCATTTTCATATGTTGAGGCGGTCAAAATGTAAGTCAACGTAAGCAATTCTAATTCTGCATTATTTTGCAAAAAATTATCTAGCAGAAAACAAACAACCTTTGTTTCGTAAGCATTTGTTTCATTTGATTTGTCAAGAGGAGGTTATGATTCCACTCCTAACTGAGTCGTACCAGCTTTGTTACCAGCTTTGCGATGTTAAAGATTCAATGCATTCACCTTAAGCTTGAGGACTGGACTGATTGTCCAGGTTGTCCTGAGCGAAAATTGTCAAAAAATCACTGCGATGAAGAGCATTTTTGTTGAAATAGTTTGTATATTTCTATAGAAACACTCTCCTTCGAAATGGTTTTTAAACGCTCTAGCTACTGGGTAGGCTCTAAAGGCTCCCTTTCTGGCCTGTCATTGAAAAATAACTGAGCTAAAGAAAACAACCTGGGGTAAACACAAATAGATAAATAAATAAATAAACAGCTAAGTATGTAATGGATAATCTCGTTTCCATTTTAGGCAAAAACATGGCTTCTGATTTTGGGGCAGGCTGTCTGGGTGGTAAGTTGTTATTTCATTTTTTTTCCTCAATCTTATACAATTCTGCAAACTTGTGACGAGCATGAACCTTCTAGTTCTAGTTATAAACTGATTTCCTAATTTCAGGTGCAGCCGGCGTGATCGTTGGTCAACCTTTTGACACTGTGAAGGTTAAGCATCTTTCAAACATGGCGCCATTTTTATTACAGACAATCCAAATCTTTATCTAATTCTTATGCGATCACTCTGAAATCCATTTATATCCATTTATATGTGTTTTTAGACAAATTCATTAAAAGTATTTATATTCCGATTTTTTGTCATATTTAGGTTCGCTTGCAAGTCCAACATGGAGTAAACTCGAATATGTACAGTGGCATAATTGATTGCGTCACTAAAATGATCCGACAAGAATCGGTAAGTATGAAAACACAGCCAATCAATCGCCGTTTCACATCACGCCTGTCACGTGATCAGTTTTTAAGGTGACTACAGAGCTTTTATCTCAATCTTTTCAGATTAAATTTATCCTGGTTTTCTCTGGTTGTTTTTTGATATCTAATAAGCGTAGAAATGAGGCTGTGACGTAACTGTGACATTCATTTGCTTCCATCACATTCTTGAGACCTTTATGTGGATTTTCTTTGTTACAGATAACTAGTTTATACAAAGGGGTTACGCCCCCTTTACTCGGATTGGCTTTTCAAAATGCCATCATATTTGGTATGCAGGCGCAATTTCGAAATCTTGTCGATGACAGCATTTCTGGCGAATTAACAGCTGGTGCCATTACGGGACTTGTGCAAGCCTGGATTACCGCCCCTATTGAACTCGCCAAAATACGCCTTCAAATTCAAGGAACAGGAGGTGACGATATAATTGAAAACCGAAAATATAAAGGTCCAATACAAACTATCTTGAAAATTCGACAAGAAGAAGGCCTTCCCGCGTGTTTTCGCGGTTTAACGGGTGTAATTATGCGGGATGTACCAGCAACCGCAATCTATTTCGGTTCCTTTGCATTTTTCAATTCTAAATTTATCCCTGAAAATGGAAATATAGACTCTCTCAGTACCATGCACCTTCTTCTGACTGGCGGTTGTGCTGGCGTTTTGTCTTGGGCGTTACTGTATCCGATTGATGTACTGAAAACACGAATACAAGCAGAAGGCTTGAAACCACATGGACCTTACGAATCGTATGCACACTGTATCCAAAAAAGCATACGAGAAGAAGGACACACTTGGGCGACACGTGGTTTCCTAGCAACAGTACTGAGGGCATTCCCTGTAAATGCCGCCATTTTATCGACTGTGACCTTAGTACTTAGGTTTTTAAAACAAACCGATGAATAGTTTCATTTCAAATTTTAAAGGAATACTCAGCCGGCACATTTGTTAAAATATCTCTGCGAAGGAGTGCATTTCTGTATAAATATACACACAATTTCAATAAAAATGCTCTCCATCGCAGTGGTTTTGTGACGATTGCCCACTGGGTTTTTCTTCGTGGTTTGGGTCGTTTGCAATTACAAGAATAAATGCCGCATGATAACTAATCAAAAGAGTTGATAATCATTTTCGTTCTCATGACAACAGATTTAAGAGAAAACAAATAACTTTGTCATGATACTGCCATTTGATAAATATTTTTGTTTATGTCGGTTTTAAGCGGAAAAAGAACCGCCGTTGAGCGAGTGAAAACATTTTTTTTTAAAAGAAAAACCGACTATCTACTTCTTGTTTCTCGTTTTTTGTCATTGATTTTATTTATGTGTCTTTATATTAATTTCTGTTTATATTAGTGATGTTCGATTTTTTTGTAAAACAACAACAAAAAAAAAAACAGAAAAAAATCGTAGTCCACTTAAAAAGTGATCTTCACGTAAAATTACTGTAATGGTTGATTTTCAGTCAAATACAAATTCCCCAAGTTTGAGTTTACACGTACATACTTGATAAAATATCCAGATCTATCGACCCCTGCCTTGAATTACCTGAAATGCGGGGAATGTGTATTTAACTGAAAACGTCAATAATTGTTTGTGAAAGACATACTCTAAGTGGTTATTAACTTATAATGTTTTGTATGTTAGACATGTTCTAAGTGGCTGTTTTGTGTTATTACAATGGCAGCAGGATATTTAGGTGACTTATACACACATATGATAATACAGTATGTACAATTTTAATTCAAAATTTTCATAAAAATACTAAAAAGATTAACCTTTTGTTTTTCTTACGTCATTTCCAATCCATTTTGACGGAACCGAGATATCTGCATCTGTGAAAAAATCTGTTTTATGTATGCTGAAGGGCATCATCAATCGATTAATCTCTATACTTTCATATATATTTTTGTATTTTCAATTCTGCATAAAAACGGACATGCACCACATTTACGGAATCAGTGTGGAAATTCATTTGTAGATCGGCTGCGAACATTCAAACAGAAACTGACCTTTTGTGCGACAAAATAATCAAACAAAAGGCAATGGACGTACAGCTTCGTGGATGGCAACTTCATTTCAGTTTTACGTGCGCCATTAATATAACTTCTATTTGGAACAGCTTAGCTGTGTACGCCACATACGTCCATGGCCACACACACGGACAAATCTATAAGTTTAACTACTGTTTCAGAACCATGCCTGGTATGGAAAGTTACGTCTGGCTGTTAGATTAGTGAACCAACGAAAAACTCTTGCTAAGCAATACTGTGGTCGACACAACAGATGCGGAGAGCAACCTCGAACCCAGGATCTCTTGCCTTTTCGATATATGGATAGAAAAAGGAAAAGGCAAGAGACCCTGGGTTCGAGGTTGATTACATGAACATTCAGCGAAAGAAGAAGGTTTGAGGATGTAGATCCTCTCTGAAAAGAGGGTAATTGATTTTTCGCTTCCTTTGTAGCAATCACTGCTCCACTTACCCATGTCATTATAAAGGTGGACCATAATGAAATGTAATGTACAATGTAATTTCCTCAAATAGAAAGTCAAATATGTGAAAAAAAGTTTCTTATTTAAAAAATAGTCATAGCAATGTAGTTGTAAAAGTTTCTTAATTTTTTGAGATTCTACATGTAGGGTTTCTTATAAAAAAAACACAACGTGTAACCTGTCTGAGGGAACTGTGTGTTTTATCAAAACATGCATTTGCTGTTGAACACGTTTTCATTTTCATTGCTACTTGAAATTTTGAATCATATTTAAACTAACATGCAATTTAATTGCGATTTAATTGTAGATATATTTAAACTCTCTTTTTAAAGAAATACACAGCTAATATTTTTTTATTTGCAAAAATTTGCGTTCGAAGCTTCACAAAAATCTAACGTTGAACGTTAGGTAACAAAAATTAAATCAATAAAGGCTGGCGTCGTATTATTATTTTTCTATAAAGAAATGAAAGACTCTAGCACTGGTATTTTCTTAGTTTTACGGCAATTTTAGTACTGAGAGTTTCTTATTGACTTTAGGACACCCGTGGTGGAGTAAAGTATTTAAAATACCCGCGTGTTTCTCCTCCTCCTCCTTCTACTACTACTCCAAGTTATGAGCGTTTTCGTGCAGCGTTTACCATCGTTGACCAATTTTCATGAAATTTTGCACAGATCACAATTGAAAGGTGCTGATTTCGAATTTGACAATGGTATTGCCAGGTTTGACTAAAATTGGGCAATTTAGGCCAAATTTGACCAAATTTCGAAAATTCTTCAATTTTCATGAAATTTTGCACAGATCATAATTGAAAGGTACTGATTTCGAATTTGACAGTCATTTTGTCAGATTTGACCAGGGTTTGGCAATCCGGCAATGTTTTATTTTTGAGACTAGATATGTATCGTTGTGTTACGTCCTGAAGTCTGCAAGCCAATCGGCTTCTTATTTGGTTTCTAAAACCAGGTGTGTTTAAAAAGGATTTAATCTTCATCTGCACAAAGTTAAGAAAAGAACCTTCCTTCTACGTGTCTATATAAAAAAGCTGAAACACAAACAACATTCCATTGAAATTGACAATCGAACGTTAACCGAATGAGCTCTAACTACTCCCTTTGGAGAAGTGGGATCCCATTGACACTGAGACAACACCCCAACTTTTTATAAGAGCATGTAAAATTGAGCAATAGTATTTCCTCAAGAAGCGCTTATAAAATTTTCATATTTTCAGGTGGTTGCGCTTGTTTAGCAGGTGACGTTTATAAGAACACGGCGTATATTTCAAAATTTCAAAAAGTTTATGTTTCTTAATATAACCTGTAAATGGTGATATATCTGGTGGAACGAAAACGATTTTTCGAAAATTCAAAAAACTGTGGGCGAAATCGTCAAAGTCACTGCGCTGAGGAGCATTTTTATGGAAATATTGAGTATATTTCTATAGAAATACACTCCATCGCGTAGTGTTTTCAACAAATTTGCTCACTGAGATAATTTTCAAATTTTCTAACATCTGAAACGCAGCGTGTACTCAATAAATATTGAAAAATAAAGAAATAAATGACATAAAAAGCATAAAAAAACATTGAAACAAAAGATATGAATTCAAACATTCGAATGTTGGCATCCAGTTCAAACAAACCAACCGACATTGAAATTTGAAATTTCGACAACACCTAACATGATGTCACCAACCAATGAAGTGTTCAAAGCATCGTCACGTGTCGGTACGTGTTTGCTCTTGTCAAGATATTTCTTGTATTATTTATTACTTCTTTAATAATTTACACCTAACACTGATATATTGTTAGTTGTACAGGCTACAAGCGAGCCTCCTGAATGTCTAGTGTGAATAGTAGTGGAGGGTTTCTTGGGTACAACATGAAGCAGAACACACCTGAAATAACTTGCCATAAGATAGTTCAAAATGTCTGTGAACCTGGTTATCAATGACATTTAAAACACTTCCTCTCAATGCTTCTTTTTTTTCATGTCTTCTTTACACGATGGGCTGTGATTCTTACTCCTTCGTGGGTAGGACCCATTCCGAGACATCAGAGGACATATCTATCTCTGTATCGATAAATAAAGGATATTTCGAGATATACTGAAAAATCTGCCGTTAAATTTCGTTTTTATTATTTCTTGGGAGAATGGTAGTAGCAGATACTTGAACCATCACTAATCATAACGAATCCAGCATTCTCGTGAGAGCGTTTTGCCTGCATAGTTTTTCGTTGATGTCCACTAAAGCACTGGGATAAAACGGATCTTTCGATTCAAAAGACGAAAAATCAAACTGAAAATTCAACTCTGAGGGTTTTGCTTTCCGATAACTTTTACATCTGTATATAATTCTTGGAAATTTAGTACGTTTCTTTTGATGAAGTCCTTTTGGTGATTCCCTTTTCGGAATTTTCCTCGATAATTCGGGTGATTTACTTTTACCAACACCACCATCCTATACAATATCGACGGATATTTATTGAAGGTGACATCGAGCCAGTCGAAAGTATTAAAAGATAACTGATACTTACACTAGTATAAAGAAATTGCCGATGATTGCTAGGTGACGGCGAGGAACTTTCTGATCCTATCGAGTTTGGACGAGTAGCTGAATGTCGAGTGCGATATGCAGCATCTGAAAAGCGATCAATAGAAACGTCAATATGTCGTTTGAATTGTCGCGACGCTTTAGTTTAAGGAGTTTTGATTATTTATTTAGTTTAAGAGAGCACCGTTACCATAGAGATAAAGGCGACGGGAAATTTCATGCCAAAATGAAGTTGAGTTCAGGGTGCGGTGGTGGCGGTGGTGGTGGGGTGTTGACCGCGGAAGCATGCGTAGTGGAACGGAAAGATTTTACAAATTAAACAAAAGTGTTCTTCTTGTGGGTTGTAATATAAGTTGGCTTCCTAAACTGGGAGTTTATAGCCCTTGGGCTTCAACCGGAAAGGTTGCACTTCTGCCCGCAGTCAATCGCTGGCTCCTAATGGGCTGAGACGTTGCTTTTAAGACGCATCAGAGCGAGATACGACATGACTAGACTCGAACACGGGTCGCAGCGTATCGGATATCGGATGGGTTTCGACTTTTTAATGAATATCAGAATTCAAAATATCTATTGTTTGGAAAAGATGTCCTAGTGTGAAAACCGGCTTTAACTGTCTTAAGTTCTAAAATTTTCGCAAAACATTATACCACTTATATGTGCATCTGTAACACCGCGTTGTATACCACGCTTAGATCAGTACTTACCTCTTCTTGATGTAATATCGTAAATGGATACTGAATCTTTCAAGACATGACCACAGTTGCAAGAGTTTACGCTACGTGGGTGCTAAATAGGGAAAATATTCCATTGAACATCCATGAGGATTATAAATTAAAGACTTTTAATTACATTAGTTACAGCCTTGACCTTCACAAATATGAGAAAATTTCTCAACACCTAATTAGATGTTTTCGCGCATCAAAGCATCAAACGCCGAATTAATCTTTTTTCGTTTGATCAACCAACAAAACATAACACGCGGTTTCTAGGGCAGCCGGAACTTTTTAAAGATAAGATGGCTCAGACTTAGTGTCTAAGGGGCTGATCATATGGAGCTTTTCATCCCGGCAGGGCGGGATGACAATTGTCCCGGGACGGTTTTTACATTGCGATCATATGAGATTTTTGTCCCGCCTTGCCGGGATGAAAATCATCCCGGGATAGTTTTTATGTTATTGTTTACATAAAAATTGTAATTACTGCGCACGCGGGATACTCTGATCATATGGAAAAAAACCATCTCGCTTAAGCGGGATCCCGGCAGAAATAAACGAGATCCCGTCTAACCGGGACAGGGTGATTTTTTTCGTTTTCCATATGATCAGAAAAATGTTTTTAGTGAGAATTACATAAAAAGCTAGGATCTCGTCAAAACGTCCTGTCTCGCCCTGCCGGGATGAAAAGCTCCATATGATCAGTCCCTAAGAAGAACAAAAATTTTTACTTCTAGATTGGCTTAAACAACCATGTTAGTTTGCCTTTCATTTTTAAAAGTTGCTAGAACATCTCGCCTCCCCAGCTCCTCCATTTCCAACGGCCCTGAAGGCGAACAACATAGTGAAAATATGCTCACCCATTTGTTACACACGATGCAAAGCTGTTCCAGAAATGGGAGTTCTTTATGTTGATTAGACATGTTCAGTGCTTCTTCTCAGCTCTTCCAAAACGTCCGATTAGATTTATTTCAAAACAAATAAAATTTGGTTTCTAAAGAAGATTATAAATGGTAGATTACGAAAATACTTTTGTCTGTCTGCAATGTAAACACACAAGGAAGAAAAATTCAATAAAGAAGACAGTAGAGAAAAAAAAATCCTAGTTTCGAGACAAACACAGACTAGCTATAGCTACAAATTTGCATGCTTTTCCTCCTGTTTACACATAGTGTTTTGGATATTAGGTTTTTCTTTCAGAAAGATCTTTTATAAATCATTTATAACTACGCGCGTCAAAAAATAATATCCCATAACAAAATTCTGAGCAATCATAACAAACCATGCAGATGCAGGCGAATTATCAAAAATGAGATCTGTCTGAGCCTGTTAAAAAAAAGAACGATAGATCTGATAACTTGATTGGTTCTATTCCAGCCGCTTTTTTTTCTGTATATTCTACAGAAAGTTCTGTTTTATGGTGCTGCATTGTTTTGATAGACTCGTATTTTCTTTGTTGCTATGCGGTTACTAAGCACAGGAATACACTAATTTTAAATCATGAATAATGAATATAAAGTCCTGGTTACATTAGGTCTGTTTTTAAATTTATTTCATGTATAATATTTTTTAGATTTTTCGAGTTTTATATCTATTAGTTGTTGAAAAACATGACCATCAATTTTATCATAGAAGATTTCACATGGCGGAATTGATAGGAGCAGAGACATGTGTGATAGGAGAAATTTCATAAAATAGCAAAACTACGACATAAAAAATTAGTTTTCCTTTGTTAAAAGAAAACTATTTTTTTGCTTTCTTTTTGCTTCTGGAAATGAATGAACTTTCACATAAAGCGAGTGTGAATCTTTTGTTGTTATTCTATAACCTGACCACGCATACTAACTTTGCACGTGTGAGTTGAGCACGTGTGTATATTTAATGAAGACCAGTAAAATTTGTAAACATAACAACCAGGTGGGCATGATAAACTCATATCAAGAGAGATGAAGACAAAGCATTCGTGCCTCTCTTTCAAGCGAAACTTTCCTCTTCAAAGTCTTTGTTGTTTTACAAGAATCCAAGCTAGTACCAAGAGGTTTCTTCCTAGGTTACTTTATGTTTTCATGATTTTAGTATCAAAAATATTTTATTGTTAGGGGCGTACCATGGGGGAGTCAACGGGTGTGATCAACCTTTTCGAAGCCAAGTGCCCTTTTTTATTTGTTCTTATAAATTGTTATACCCCGTGGAGTTACAGTTATGAGCTCATCAACCTCGAACCCAGGGTTTCTTGCCTTTTCGATATAGAATAAAGCTTCTTCGCCGGTATCCGTATATCGAAAAGGCAAGAGATACTGGGTTCGAGGTTTATGAGCTCATAACTCCACTAACTATTTATGTAACATTTTAAAATTCGGTGCCCTTTTATTTTTAACTTCGACCCTCCCTTTTATTTCTCACGGTACGCCCCTGACTGTGTTTTATAAAAATATATAATAGTACGATTTTCGATTTCGATTTCATTCTAATTACATAGTTACAAAAATCTTACGTCTGTTCCGGTCCAAGAAACCTTTCTTGGGTAAAATAGGTACAGTTGACTCTCGATAACTCGAACACTCGAAAACTCGAACAACTCGGTAGGTCGAACTTTTTTTAAGGTCCCTTGAGTTTAGCTAAAAGTATCGTGGAGGTTATGGAAAATAGAATGACACGAATAATTGTGCGAGGTTGTGCAAGAACCTTCATTTCCTGGTGAAAACAATCAACTTTACGCCGTTCCTTCTTTCTTCAAAAAAGGTTTCTATTTTTTAAATGAGAGTCCTCAAATATCATCCTCATAAGGAGGCAAACAGGGGGGGAGAGAATTATATCACTACATAATGATAATTGTACTAGTACACGTTGATAGTGTGAGTGACTAAATCCGTGGTCACACATCGAATAACAAAAGAGGGTTTAAAATATTTTTTGGTTTGTATTACTGTCAATATATTTTTTTATATATTGTGGAGATAAATCATCAAAAAGTCACTGCGATGAAGAGCTTTTTTATTCAAAGAGTGTGTATATTTCTATAAAAATGCACTCCTTTGTAGTGATTTTCAACAAATTTGCTACGTCTTTATTTTGACCTCTTACCTTTTTCTAAGTCGGTCTCAGCTTTCGATACATGAGTGTCTCAATTCTTTCAAGATGACTAACGGTTAACAAACTGTGTTTATTGTTTTAAAAAGGAAGAGTGATAGAAAGCGTTCGAACACTTGCAACAAGACTATCTAGATACAGTCGAATTTCTATAATTCGAACCACCATTCGAACTCTTTCTCTTTCGAACGAATTTTATAGTAACTTTCACCGATCATTTCTTTGTAAATGAACCGCCGTAATTCGAACCTCTAGCTACAGTGGAACCTCAAATTAGCGGACACCATCGGGGAAAAAAATTTTGTCCGCTAATTAGAGGTGTCGGCTTTTTGGAGAGTTTCTTATGAGAGTTTGACCTTCGCCGGGGAAAATGAATTTGTCCATTAATGAGAGGTGTCCGCTAACTGGAATTTGTAATAAACACCGCGGCGTTTATTGGAGGAAATGCGATACTGCTGGTAAAATCCCGAATAAAAGTTTACCCGAATATAGACTCAATCGGGTTTAAGGGCTCAGCGTACCTTTTACTCACATATGCATTGCATAACTTTTTCCGTTATTTCTTTTTACCAGTACATTTTAAGTAAACCTATTTCTTGAATTCGTGTAGAGCAATAAATTTTCTTTCCAACGGTGTATAAAAAGATAGTTTACATAAATAATAAGAACGAAATTAGTCTGTAAAAACGATCACTTTTGTGTGCTCATTTGAGAGCTCCAAGTCCCGAAGAAAAAGATTTTTTTTAATGTTTTTTTTGGTTTTGTCGATTCCTCACAATTAGTGGAAACAAAGTGTGTCTGCGAATCTCAATTAATGGTTTTTTGTTCAGGAGAAAAACAGTTCCTTGTTTTTTCCATACGTTTGCGCTATTGCATACCTTATCGGCCCTTTTTACGCCGGCTCTTTTTACGCCGGCCTTATTCCGCCACCCCAAGATTTTGCCTTAACGCCACTTAGGGCCGTTATTTACGCCTCAAAAGTAAAAAAGAAAAAAAAAATTTTAAGCACTATATTTCACTTTTTCTGTTCAAATTTTAACTTATACTACAAATGTCTTCGAATATATATCATCTAATACATCGTAAGACTTAATCTATTACAGTTATTTCGTCCTCTTTTTCATTAATGCTTTCATTATTTTCTCTAATTCCCTCATCGTCATCTGATTCTACCTCTATTTCTGCTTCAACTTCCCCTTCGTCTGACTCTTCATTGTCTCCAAAGAGTTCTTTCACATCTAAAGTTTGTTTCATTTTTTCAAATCTAAATTTCAACTTTAAAAAATAACGCCGATTTTTTTAAAAATTTCCATTTTTTTGGCCCTTTTTACGCCGGCCCTTTTAACGCCACGCACCAAAATTAACGCCACATTAGGGCTGGCGTAAAAAGGGCCGATAAGGTACAGTGGAATCTGTCTAAAGCGGACACCATTGGTGCGCAAAAAAGTGTCCGCTTTAGAGAGGTGTCCGCTTTATAGAGAATGCACCCAAAAATGACTCTCAGATCAAGATTTTGCCGAAAAAATGACTAATTTTGATTTATAACGTTTTTTCTTTGTTTTATTGAATTTTGATAGGAAAATTAGACAGAGACTAAATAAAGAACAACTGTGTAATCTTTTACGAGATAAAACTGATATCAAAAAATGAACAACAACTTTGAAACAAAGATCAACTATCAAATTTATACATCATGTAATAATCTACTTGAAGTAATCTCGGATCGAAGATTGCTTTTTATTTGATATTTGAAGATCCTCCATTTTTTTCATCACTGATAGCAGCATACTTTGACTTTGACTTTGACTTTGACTTTGACTTTGACTGTGACGAAGATTTTTCTTTCATCCACGAAGAAGACAACGTACACGACAAGTTTGCGATGACCGTCACCTTTGAGGGACGTACAGTTGGACATGTCCCTAAAAATCTTAGCAAAGTATTTAACCGCTTTACCAAGATCCCCAATTGTGAATTAAAGTGCCGAGTAACTGGAAAACGCGGGTTATGGTTATGGCTTAGAGATCCCTGTCAAATACGAACTTGTTGGTGTTGATAAAGCTGTTGATTGGGCAAAGAAAAACATTGAAAAAAGTTTAGAAATTGTAAATAAAAAAGTTACAGAATGCACAAAATGAAAGGAATAAAAATCAAAAATTGACTTTTTTGTCTTGTGTCCGCTTTAAACAGATTTTTTTATAGGGAAAACGCCATTTGGTGCGAAAAAAAGTGTCCGCTTTACAAAGTGTCCGCTTTATAACTGTCCGCCTTATAGAGGATATCTTATGAGAATTTGACCAGAAATCATTCCGTTCCAAAGGAAAGTGTCCGTCTTACAGAGATGTCCGCTTTAGACCATGTCCGCTTTAGACAGATTCCACTGTAGTTGAAAACAATCACGGATTTTGAGCCAACCAGAAATTTTCTCTCAAATCGCGGGCATACTTTTCGTTAACAGGCTTTCATCTACCGCTGTGCAAAGTTTTAAAGGAAATGAACCACTTGCTGGGAGAACACAAATGCCTGGTTCACATCATAGAAATACGAAAATTTTTTATATTTCTATGTTCACATCTGCGACGCACGCATGCGCACTAGTAAAAAATATGACATCGACGCAAGCGCAAACGCAAGCTTTTCACTGGTGCAGCGCAAGAGTATTTTCTTTCTGTTGTTATGTGTGATGGACGAGAACATGCTTGTAGTCTTCAACAGACGATTAAATTTTATAAAACACTTTTTGAGTATGTAACAAATTGTATTAAATGTTGTCATAGCTTAGAAATGTTGAATAACGAAAAGTGCCCATAACTTTCTTAAAAAGCAATATTTTTCCCTATAAATTTAAATTTTGTGTAATAATAACCTAATGATTACATCTGTCAAAAAAATTTGACTTTTGAAACGTACGCTGAGCCCTTGAATGGAAAATGTATCCATAATCAGGATGTGTTATTAAAAAGGCCACGGAAGTAAAGAACAAGATTTAGAAAACCAAGCTACAGTATATTAAAAAAACTATTTAATCCTTTTTAATTTTTTTTTCATATAACTTTTTACGGTAGCAGCGAAAGCGAATACCGTATTAAAACACCCGTGGACTCCTACTCCTACTCCTCCTACTCCGGCCGAAATGGCAATTAGTCTGCGATTTAGAGTCTGCGGGACTCTACCAAAAACGCAATGTAAATTCTAATGAAGGAACGCAGCCTTCGTAATTTGGAAGCTTTTTCATATCAAACATTAAGTAGATTACCTTTTATTTTAAAAGTACATAACCAGATATTTTATAACTTAATCCACGAAATTAGATTTCATTCGAATTCTAATCAAATAGGCGTACATAAAAATGGGACTTTTAGTTCATTACGCTAACTGAAAATACTTGATATGTTGCTTTCCTTGTTAGTAAAGCTTATCAGTTCAAAATTTATTATTGGCCCTTATTACCTCGTTTGTTAGCTGCTACACTGTGTTTGTGTATTACGGCTTTCAAAGATCTAGTTCAAAAAGGCAGTTATTTGTTGGAATTCAATTTTGGTTTCATCAGAAATTATTATTATAAACAAACTTTTTTTTTTCTACATAGGCTCTTATGAAAAGATTTCTTATAAAAAAAAACATATGTTACACAGCTCACGCATGTATAATTCTTTTGTCTTTAAATAAATTAATGCTGGTGTTTTATGATTAAACCCTATTTACACTAATTAATCATTTTCATCAAATTTATCGTTAATGCCTGTTTTCCACCAGTGAGATATCCCAGAAAACACCGTAAAGAAGTTTTTAGTATATACTTTGTAAAATTTCGAAAGCGTTTGTCTGAAAAGTAAACTTGCTGCTACCGTTTTGCGCCATCTGGCTCTTGTTTGATTTGATTCCCTACACGAACATATTTTGATCGCTGACGATCGGATATATTGCGCAATACCAAATTTGTAAAACAATAGATCGCCCTGGTCGCTTTGAGCGCGCGCTCAACTGGAAACCAGCCTTTAGATGTACACAAGTATCTCCATCCCTATTCTCAGTACTCATTTTCTTTAAGAGCATCTCCTTGTCATTGACATTTGATTTAATTGTTTTAGTTAGATACTTAGAAAATTGTTTTATTTTGGTTCTAACAAAAAATCCATCCCACTTTTAATCCCACCTGAATACTGGTACACTAAAAGGGACTTTTCCCCGGATGTAAGTCCTAGACCTATTGGGGATTTTGCAATATTGGAGTTTTTTCCGTATAGAAATATGGATTGTTGTTTTTCTTCTGTGTTGTGTAACTTCAATTGTCGATATTTTTGATGTGGATTCCTTGACAGTTATTCTCGAGGTTCTTAAAATATGCTGGCCCCTAGTAACTGTTGCCACCTAGTAACTAGTAACTGTTGGTTGAAACTTTGAACTCTTAGTATTTGGTTTCTTTATAAACGAGTTTCTTGTAAAAAAAAATATCTAAGACAGGAAAAAATTTATATTTTTCAATTTTTCCCGCCGATTCTCGTTTTCGATGTTATACTCCATCTGTAGGAATTTTTAAAACAATAAAATGATAAAAAAATAAAATGATAAAAAAATCTGTAAATAATAGTCACACTAGAATGAACATGCGCGTGTGTGTTTTGATATAGTCTTGACCATTGCACAACACGCGGGTTTTTTTTGTTTGTTTTTTTGAGAGCATTATCGGGGATAATTTCATCGCGGAAAAGTGACGAAATTTTTGCTTCACGACGAAAGTTTTCCCGACGAAATTATCCCCTATAAAGTATTCGAATTTTTTGAAACATCTTCGATTCGAAAACTGTCGCTTCATGAAAAAACATTTACAAATTCTTCGACCTGATAAAAATTGGTTTCCAAAATTCCATCCATCTAATATCTGGTTCTGTTGTAATATCTAGCCGATATTGAACTCTCATTCATTTTAGCCATGGAGGTATAAAACAGAAGGAGAACGAACTCAAAATCTGCTATTGTACTATCCGTGATGCGCTGCATTGTTTAAGTCCTCAGTGTGTAATAACATATAATTGCTATCATCTTGCATAATTTTTATAATTTTGGCGTTCTTGCGTGAAAATTTCGTTCATATCAATTCTCCAATGTGATTAAAGATCGTTAGGGTAAAGTTCTTAGCATGCATAATCTGTAGGAATTGGGAGAATTATGCAAAAACGTCACAAATATGCAACGAAAACATTGCAACTTTAGGTCTATATATCTCGTGATCCCCTCAAGCAGTTTCGCCGAGCTTCAGTTTTTGAAGAGAGAATAATCCTAAGTTTTTGCACGTACCGCGGCACTATCGAGGCGCATTTAAGTCAGAAGATATGTGGATTGGAACTTATACATGAATTACGCGATATCTTCAACTCTGTATAAAAACATAGATTTTCATTTGTTTCTCAAGGAAGCTTTAGGTTTAATAATCTGCTTGTCACTATGCAGCAAGTTGATCCGTTGTTATAATGGATGATATTTGGTTTTTAAATTGTCGTTAATTTTTAAAAAAGTATTCGTTTCACCGACAACCAGCCGAAAGCGCATCACGGATGACATCAAAGTGATACCGCAATGAATAGAATAGTCATTATCTGAATAATAGAAAAATAAGAGTTCGTTCTCCTTCTGTTTTATACCTCCATGTTTTAGCTAACAGCCAATTCATTCTTTAGGATGGTTAAATTTCAAAACAGCTTATTGATCAAACAATATGAAGTGTCATAGCGTTCATAATAAACTGACATGGTTCGTAAATAATATTGATATTCCTTTACCTCTCGTCGTATATTCGTCTTTCTTCACGTTTCCAACCATATCTTTGTTGGTTTTTTTATAGCAAATGGTTTAAATATATATTACAAATATTTCTTTTTTCAATAACGAATCACTTTATTTTTTAAAATCGTCATCATTTCGTAGCGTCAGCGTTTTCTTATCATGATCAGTCATTTGATATGTGACGTAACATAGATCACTTGGTTGTCATATCAATGGTTTCATTTTAACACGCACGCTCTTTACTTATGTACAAAAGTAATTCTCTAAAACACCAGCCTCGGCTTTGTAAAAAAATCAAAAAACAAAATAATTTAAACTGCTTGGACAACTTAAAAACATGTAAATTCTGTTATGCCATACATTTCTGTTTTGTTTTCAATCAATGTTGTACAGCGTTCTTGTTAAATTCGCTGAGAAGTAATCAACATCCTAACAACAATTTATTTCAGATATATACAAAACACAAACAAATAATTCTTGAAAATCCATATCTACCATTAAATGATTAAATGTGATTCTTGATAATATAAAATCTATCAAAAGCTATGAAACTATTACTATAAACAAGCATTAACGATGTACACCAACCTCGATCCCAGGGCTTCTTCTAAAGAAAGAAGGCCCTGGCATCGGCTGGTCTATTTCTGGATTCTGATTGGTTCCCGAAAAATCAGATGTTTTTGAGGGCCGCTTCAAATCTGGCGAGGATAGCGCGAGTGCAAAGCGAGTGCGAATATAAACAAAAAATGGTAACAACGAAGTGACGAAGAGCAAGTATTTGAAAATTTATCAACAACAACAAAGAGAAAAGATGCTTACAATACTTATCTGTTTAAAAGACATTATCTCGGCTACTATGTACTAACTTAAACTTATATATAGATATTACCATACATAGAAATATTGGGAAATATCGATTGAAATTAGTTATACTCCCAATCATACCACGTGGTGCGCACCACACACACTATCCACTTATCCACTAGTTAGTATAGGGAAAAAGGAAGAAAGTATAGCTAATTATATAGAAATGTTTTATTGTAAATATAAATGTTGATGAGTAAAAATGAACACAGAAGGGAATAAACAGAAAAGTAATGAAAAATTATTTGTGATTTCTATTCTTCTTGATCTATCTGTAAGCTAAAAATAGCTTAAAATAAAAAATAGCTTGTAATTACATTTTTTTGAAGTAAGTTTAATTTTGCTTTTAGAAAAGGAGAATCCAACAAATTCAACTCCTAAGAAGTTATATTTGAAAAATCTTGGGGTTTATCAACATTGTAGATTATGCAGTGAGTTGAAAGAACCGAAACGCCTTAGTAATATTTTTAACAAAAAAGGAAAAGAAAAGCACCTATCTGAGAAAATTTCTCATTGCTGTGGTTTGCAAGTGGAAGAAGATGACCCTTTACCAAATGTTGTTTGCCTACCTTGTGAAACCTTTTTGAACAAGATGTACGTATTTCAACATACATCTCAACAAACACAAATAAAGCTACGACAAATGGTTTCGGTAAAATGACTCCATACATCCCCAAACAATAAATCAACAAAACTCCATAAAAATAATGAGTCAAATGAAAATATGCTAACACCTCGTAAAAAATTGTTTGAACAACAGAAATCTGCTATGGAAGTAAACAAGAAATTAATATTGAAAGAACTGAATGAGTCATGTGGAAATCTACGCAAAAGAAAAGGTGACAAATCACTACTCCTTGATAACTCATATGATGCATTATCTCAGTTTTCTTATGAAAAACTTTGAAAGGAACTTTATGAAAGACATCCATTTTTTGTGGATGTTTTAAATGCTGCTTGTGGAAAAAAAATTGATTCAAAAGAGACACCTAAAGATCTGCAAATCAAATACTGCTTCATATATTCTGTTCTAATGAACACTCGTTGGCATGAGCTGAGTTTGGTACAGCGTCTTAATACAGTGCAGTTGATTGAAAGTGGATGTAGTAAGCAGGTATACATTATTATAATATATGTAATACAATGGTATAATATAATAATATATATAATCATTAGAAAATTCACTGTTCTGGAACTTAATTTTTCATGTGATCAAAAAAGGACACAAAAACGTTGGCTAGATCAAAGAAAAGATGGCAATAAGTTTTGTTGGCCAGACTAGGACATTTTCTAATGACTGAAAACACAAACATAATTTTATAAACATAATAGCATATGTGACCGTCCATGGGAAAAAAATAACATTCAAATTATAGATTATAGATTATAGGTAAGAAAATTAGAAATAGAAATTAAAACGTCTTCTAAGATAAAACGTTTTCAATGATAAAACGTTTAAACGTTTTTAATGTTATTGCATAAAACGTTTTATAAAACGTTTAAACGTTTTCCCTTTCGAATTATTGAAACGTTTTTGAATTTTGGTAAAAACTTTTAAACGTTTTTATAAAAACGTTTTTAAACGTTTTTTTCTATTGTTTTTGCAACGTTTAAACGTTTTTTTGGAAAAACGTTTTATCATTTGTTATCAAAATCCCCTGGACAGTCACACATATATAAATCATTACTTTATGTTATACTTTGGAGCAAATGCTTGAATGAGGACCATTATGGCAGAAGAAAGGTCTTCTTCCCAAATTCCAAAATCATTTAAGAGATCCTTCTCATTACTAATCAAATGAACGTTGCTAATAATTTTTCCAATCACTTCAGAAGTTAGGCTACATGGGTAATAAAAGTTAATAATCTTGACCTTCACTAGCTGATGCAAGGATTTCCAATTCTCTTTTTAGGTCATTAATATTAGTATCTTCAGCAAATGGTCTCACATTTCTTTGTTTGTTCATCTGATCACTTTTTTCTACAGCTGATGTACAGTTAGAACAGCAAACCAATTGAACTTCATTAAAAAATCCAAAGTAGTTTAACAAATATTTTCTTAAACACCCAGTCTCTACACAATACCTTTTCATGCTCTCATGAATGTTTTCTCGATTTACTCCAACATCTGAGTTGTTAAAATATAATGTTGCAAAGGATGGCATACCATTTCTACCAGCTCTTCCAATTTCCTTATGATCGAGTTCAGTGGTGAAACTACAATTACGGTTTTGGTGGGCAACAAGTATGGTAGTAGCTGGTAAATTAAAGATTTTCCAAAACCAGTTGGTAAGACAGCTAGAACATCATCGCCATTTAACAAACTTTAATATTTCCCAGAAAGCTATAGCTAGCTGCGCTATGCTTTGCTTTCTTTCTTTCTTCACATTTGTTTTGAAAATGTTACTCGCCGCTCATGAACAAATTTTGTTACTCTGTCTCGATTAGTTTAGGTAGAGCTTTCACTAAAGTAAAACTATCGAGGTAAGACCGCTTGTCGGGCCGATTTTAAAATCCCTTCATTTTTGAGGGATTTTCAGCAGCCGATGCCAGGGCCTTGTTCCGTACGATGATATTTCATGTACGAAGATGGGCCCTTTTTTTTCAAATTTAAATATGGCTGCTGTCGTACATGTTTGGTCACGGTTGCACAAGGTTGATATCGTTCCAAAAGTGATCGTTGTAGTTATGGAAATTTAAGGGTTTCTGTTTCACAATGATGTAAATGTAATCTGTTTACCTGGTTTTACATGCTGATACTGTTTCCGTGAAGATTATTTGTTTAAATAGGCTAAATGTGTGTAAGTTGTTGTGTTTTTTATAATTGTGCTGTCTGCTATTATGCTTACAGTTTAATTGAGTATTCTGCTCATGTTCAAGTTCTGTATGATAACATAAATTTTATTAAATTCCCTTTTATAAAGGTAGGGAACATGTATATACATATATATATGTGCTTTTTTTATAAGAACCAGAGTAAAATCTGACCTGTGAGGTGAGGCTGGCTGTTCTTATTTTTGGAGCCTTTTTCAGCCTGATTTGTTTATGTTCTTATGGAACTTCCTATAAAATTAAAGTAGATTATGAGTATGTATGCAAGAAGGTGAAAAACAAATCAAGCACTATTTGACAGTGACAAAATTCGCATCATGAGTTGTTACTTATACTTTTGTGATACTTGTTAAGACTTTGCACATCCAACCTGGTAGGTCCAATTAATGTAATATGTTATATGAATTATGCTGTTTGATTCTACTTTCCACATCATGGTGTACCCAGGAATCAGTGGTTCTTCGGGAATTCTAGGCAGGCACTTGTCGAGCTCCTTCTTGAATTTATTATCTCTCTTTACATCCTGTGAGATTTCTTAACTCGGTTGGTAAGAGCATTAACGTTTTGGTCCTTGCATCTTGAAGACAATTCGCATCATGAGTTGTTCTTCATGAATTGTTATTATTTTATAAGAAAGTTAAGGCTTAGCCTGTTCTTAATTTTTGAACAATTGATTTGAACCTCAGGTTGTTCTTATTTTGTTCTTATTTTTTTGGGCAAATCTGAAGCTGGTGTTCTTATAAAATTGTTCTTATATAAAAAAGAGTGTGTATTATATATATATATATAATTATTTTAATTATTATTATTTAAATATCATTATTTTCAACTGACGATTGCGAGAGCATGAAACTATTAGTTTTGAAAATAAAAAGGTCTCATTACTTTCATGTAATCCGCTCTACCGCGTGTATCGAGCACTCTGGTGAATAAGAGATATTGAAAAGAAGATATATATATATATATATATCTTACAGGCAGAATGAATGAAAATACATTTCAAAGTGTTTCGTTTTTTACAAAAAAAGCATCAAATTTAGGCTAATCTACCTTCAAAATTACAGACTTAAGGAATGCTAATACAAATGAACATAGTGATAGTCCCAGTAATTTAAATGGTAACCCAATTAGCAACTGACACTTGTTTAAAATTTTTGCAATGGAATATTATTTTCATTCTAGCAATTATATGTTTTGTAACTGAAAAGGATTCTATTGTAAGATTAATGAGTGTCAAATACTACTCGTATTGGTTGTGTTGAATAATAAACAGTATGAAAAGCCAGTTGCACTTATATCATTGTTTTGATATGCTTATCTTTTGGGTAAAATGAACTTTAGGCTGTTACAGGCATATTGCCAAGCTTTTTCTGCTAACATAAACGGTAGTATAGAAACTCAATCCTATCAATTTTAAACTTCTGTGTTCCACAAAAACATGAGAAAAGTCCATCCATCAACTTTGGATTGTTCATACAGCATTTGCCCTAACAAGATTCTAACCCACCCTAGAGTGCCACGGGTCTTCTGGCTGTGATTTTTAAAGCGACAGTTTTAAGGGTGACGAAAAAACTTGAGAAGAAAAAGAAAATTACATAACATAAATGAATGAAGCATAAACATGCACATAACATAAACACACATCTGGTTTTAGTTGAATTTGTTACCCTTTGTAAAAATTTGTTATATTGTTCAGATTGAAGATCCTTCTCACAGGAGTTTTTTTTTCTTCTAAATCACTCACCCCACTCAAGGCCGAAGCAACTACAAAGAGTGGGGCTACATATTCCCGATGTTCATCATAGCATTCATCTCCCCGACTATCCTTCATTTTCCCCCAAATACATCAGGGAATTGAGCTAGTTGCAGTACCTCCAGGAGTCGTGACTTTTTCAACATCCGACCTCAGCGGGGTTTGAACCCTCGATATTGGGTTCCTAAGCTCAATGCTTTAACCACTAAGCCACTGCAAAATAAAAGCAAAGTAATTACCCAACTATATACATTGATATTGTGAAAAAAGAAACAGAGTTAGAGTGACTGTAAAGCTGTTTGAAATCATGGAAAACAGTAGAATCTCAGAGCTTACAGAGACAAACTGCTTTTAAACTCAATCTTCCAAAAAAACATTCTAAAAGTGCTTGGAAATATGCCTGCTGTAATGCAAATCCACAGCCCGAAGGAAACAATATCAATTTATCTCTTGGAGAAATCAATAAGAACTTTCTATTTCATTTGACCAGGCTTTTATGTCAATTATGTCACAGACCTGATGATTTATGATAGACTCCATTTTGATCATTTTTTATTTTTACTTTCACTTACTGTTAGCCCATGTTGAATTGTGAATGTTCCATACAGCATTGTTCTTAGAGTGGTACAATGCATTATTCACAGGTGTAAAACCTGTACTTCTAGTTCTGCTGATAACCATAAGTTTTTCTGCACATTTGTTTTTGTTCTGATGTTTTGACTAATAATGTGTATGAGTAGAGATGACAGTTAACTTGCATTTTGTGCTGTTCTTTGCTATTCCCTGGTATCGTTTCTGTCTTTTAGACAGCTACATAAACTCATACATTTACATTAAACCCATAAAGAGACATGTGACGAACTGCTCTAAACATATTTTAAGGTAAGTTACAATATCTTGTACTGAAGCCTTGTTAGTCTTATTTGATCTTGAACCTATCATGCTTTTTTTGCTTTTTAAATTCCATGCTATTATCCATATCTTGTTATTTTTCACTTTTATGAATTAAAGATTTGATGCCTTTCGATGTGCCTGATGTAAGAGATTCTACTGACTGGTCCACACAATTTAAACGATTATGCAAAGATTTCTACCAAAGACCAGGTTGATGCCGTTAAGGATTATGACGACCCTTTGAAAGATTTGGAAGCGTATCTGCTGCTTTACGGGAAATCAATCCAGGCTTGGTTGCTGAAGACTTGAAAACGTTGTGGAAGTGCTTGATGAACCAGTTCTAAAGCCTACTTCTGTAGAGGTTGAAGACGCGTTTGGAAACCTTACCCAATTTACACCTATTTAACAAAGATTGAATGTGTCCAATCCGTCGTTGTTAAAGACAAAATAGTTTCTATAAATAATGTAGTATTTTGACTATGGACACTATGAAGTGATTCATAAATTTCAGTTTCAGTTACGAATAATTTCAAATTTCGTGCATGAATATCCACCACATTGCACGGTTGTAATCCACTGCGCGGTTGTTCGTTACAGCGCTTAATGCTTGGCAGTGGCATTTCCCAATCAGGCTGTTAACCTCCTTTCTACAAAACGTCCTAATTGGTGGACAGTAGTTAAAAGGCAGTACGATATAAGATTAACAAGCAACTCTGACTGTTCTGGAAAATGAAATTCTCCTGCTCCTTTCTCACCTAAGCGTTTGT